>CM059425.1:2462069-2579569 GCA_030390025.1 Squalus acanthias
AAACACAAACTGGGGAGAGAGAGAGAGAGAAACACAAACTGGGGGAGAGAGAGAAACACAAACTGGGGGAGAGAGAGAAACACAAACTGGGGGAGAGAGAGAAACACAAACTGGGGAGAGAGAGAAACGCAAACTGGGGAGAGAGAGAGAGAGAAACACAAACTGGGGGAGAGAGAGAAACACAAACTGGGGGAGAGAGAGAAACACAAACTGCGGAGAGAGAGAAACACAAACTGGGGGAGAGAGAGAAACACAAACTGGGGAGAGAGAGAAACACAAACTGGGGAGAGAGAGAAACACAAACTGGAGAGAGAGAGAAACACAAACTGGGGAGAGAGAGAGTTAGAAACACAAACTGGAGAGAGAGAGAAACACAAACTGGAGAGAGAGAGAGAGAAACACAAACTGGGGGAGAGAGAGAAACACAAACTGGGGGAGAGAGAGAAACACAAACTGGGGAGAGAGAGAAACAAAAACTGGGGAGAGAGAGAAAAAAAACTGGGGGAGAGAGAGAAACACAAACTGGGGAGAGAGAGAAACACAAACTGGAGAGAGAGAGAGAAACACAAACTGGGGAGAGAGAAACACAATCTGGAGAGAGAGAGAAACACAAACTGGAGAGAGAGAGAGAAACACAAACTGGGGAGAGAGAGAAACACAAACTGGGGGAGAGAGAGAAACACAAACTGGAAAGAGAGAGAGAAACACAAACTGGGGGAGAGAGAGAAACACAAACTGGAGAGAGAGAGAGAAACACAAACTGGGGAGAGAGAGAGAAACACAAACTGGGGGAGAGAGAGAAACACAAACTGGGGAGAGAGAGAGAAACACAAACTGGAGAGAGAGAGAAACGCAAACTGGAGAGAGAGAAACACAAACTGGGGGAGAGAGAGAAACACAAACTGGGGAGAGAGAGAAACACAAACTGGGGAGAGAGAGAAACACAAACTGGGGAGAGAGAGAAACACAAACTGGGGGAGAGAGAAACACAAACTGGGGGAGAGAGAGAAACACAAACTGGAGAGAGAGAGAGAAACACAAACTGGAGAGAGAGAGAGAAACAAACTGGAGAGAGAGAGAGAAACACAAACTGGGGGAGAGAGAAACACAAACAGGAGAGAGAGAGAGAAACACAAACTGGAGAGAGAGAGAGAAACACAAACTGGGGAGAGAGAGAAACACAAACTGGAAAGAGAGAGAAACACAAACTGGGAGAGAGAGAAACACAAACTGGGGAGAGAGGGAGAAACACAAACTGGAGAGAGAGAGAAACACAAACTGGGGAGAGAGAGAGAAACACAAACTGGGAGAGAGAGAAGCACAAACTGGAGAGAGAGAGAAACACAAACTGGAGAGAGAAAGAAACGCAAACTGGAGAGAGACAGAGAAACACAAACTGGGAGAGAGAGAAACACAAACTGGAGAGAGAGAGAAACACAAACTGGAGAGAGAGAGAAACACAAACTGGAGAGAGAGAGAGAAACACAAACTGGAGAGAGAGAGAAACACAAACTGGAGAGAGAGAGAGAAACACAAACTGGGAGAGAGAGAAACACAAACTGGAGAGAGAAACACAAACTGGAGAGAGAGAGAGAGAGAGAAACACAAACTGGGGGAGAGAGAGAAACACAAACTGGAGAGAGAGAGAAACACAAACTGGAGAGAGAGAGAGAAACACAAACTGGGAGAGAGAGAAACACAAACTGGAGAGAGAAACACAAACTGGAGAGAGAGAGAGAGAGAGAAACACAAACTGGGGAGAGAGAGAAACACAAACTGGGGAGAGAGAGAAACACAAACTGGAGAGAGAGAGAAACACAAACTGGAGAGAGAGAGAGAAAAACACAAACTGGAGAGAGAGAGAAACACAAACTGGAGAGAGAGAGAGAGAAACACAAACTGGGGAGAGAGAGAGAAACACAAACTGGAGAGAGAGAGAGAAACACAAACTGGAGAGAGAGAGAGAAACACAAACTGGAGAGAGAGAGAGAGAGAGAAACACAAACTGGGGAGAGAGAGAAACACAAACTGGGGAGAGAGAGAAACACAAACTGGGGAGAGAGAGAAACACAAACTGGGGAGAGAGAGAAACACAAACTGGAGAGAGAGAGAAACACAAACTGGAGAGAGAAACACAAACTGGAGAGAGAGAGAGAAACACAAACTGGAGAGAGAGAGAGAGAAACACAAACGGGAGTGAGAGAGAGAGAAACACAAACTGGAGAGAGAGAGAGAGAAACACAAACTGGAGAGAGAGAGAGAGAGAAACACAAACTGGAGAGAGAGGGAGTGAAACACAAACTGGAGAGAGAGAGAGAGAGAAACAAAACTGGAGGGAGAGAGAGAGAAACACAAACTGGGGAGAGAGAGAGAAACACAAACTGGGGGAGAGAGAGAGAGAAACACAAACTGGAGAGAGAGAGAAACACAAACTGGGGAGAGAGAGAAACACAAACTGGGGAGAGAGAGAGAGAAACACAAACTGGAGAGAGAGAGAGAAACACAAACTGGAGAGAGAGAGAAACACAAACTGGAGAGAGAGAGAAACACAAACTGGGGGAGAGAGAAACACAAACTGGGAAAGAGAGAGAGAAACACAAACTGGGGAGAGAGAGAGAAACACAAACTGGGGAGAGAGAGAGAAACACAAACTGGGGGAGAGAGAGAGAAACACAAACTGGAGAGAGAGAAACACAAACTGGGGAGAGAGAGAAACACAAACTGGGGAGAGAGAGAGAAACACAAACTGGAGAGAGAGAGAAACACAAACTGGGGAGAGAGAGAAACGCAAACTGGAGAGAGAGAGAAACACAAACTGGAGAGAGAGAGAAACACAAACTGGAGAGAGAGAGAAACACAAACTGGGAGAGAGAGAAACACAAAGTGGGGAGAGAGGGAGAAACACAAACTGGAGAGAGAGAGAAACACAAACTGGGGAGAGAGAGAGAAACACAAACTGGGAGAGAGAGAAGCACAAACTGGAGAGAGAGAGAAACACAAACTGGAGAGAGAAAGAAACGCAAACTGGAGAGAGACAGAGAAACACAAACTGGGAGAGAGAGAAACACAAACTGGAGAGAGAGAGAAACACAAACTGGAGAGAGAGAGAAACACAAACTGGAGAGAGAGAGAGAAACACAAACTGGAGAGAGAGAGAAACACAAACTGGAGAGAGAGAGAGAAACACAAACTGGGAGAGAGAGAAACACAAACTGGAGAGAGAAACACAAACTGGAGAGAGAGAGAGAGAGAGAAACACAAACTGGGGAGAGAGAGAAACACAAACTGGGGAGAGAGAGAAACACAAACTGGAGAGAGAGAGAAACACAAACTGGAGAGAGAGAGAGAAAAACACAAACTGGAGAGAGAGAGAAACACAAACTGGAGAGAGAGAGAGAGAAACACAAACTGGGGAGAGAGAGAGAAACACAAACTGGAGAGAGAGAGAGAAACACAAACTGGAGAGAGAGAGAGAAACACAAACTGGAGAGAGAGAGAGAGAGAGAAACACAAACTGGGGAGAGAGAGAAACACAAACTGGGGAGAGAGAGAAACACAAACTGGGGAGAGAGAGAAACACAAACTGGGGAGAGAGAGAAACACAAACTGGAGAGAGAGAGAAACACAAACTGGAGAGAGAAACACAAACTGGAGAGAGAGAGAGAAACACAAACTGGAGAGAGAGAGAGAGAAACACAAACGGGAGTGAGAGAGAGAGAAACACAAACTGGAGAGAGAGAGAGAGAAACACAAACTGGAGAGAGAGAGAGAGAAACAAAACTGGAGGGAGAGAGAGAGAAACACAAACTGGGGAGAGAGAGAGAAACACAAACTGGGGGAGAGAGAGAGAGAAACACAAACTGGAGAGAGAGAGAAACACAAACTGGGGAGAGAGAGAAACACAAACTGGGGAGAGAGAGAGAAACACAAACTGGAGAGAGAGAGAGAAACACAAACTGGAGAGAGAGAGAAACACAAACTGGAGAGAGAGAGAAACACAAACTGGGGGAGAGAGAAACACAAACTGGGAAAGAGAGAGAGAAACACAAACTGGGGAGAGAGAGAGAAACACAAACTGGGGAGAGAGAGAGAAACACAAACTGGGGGAGAGAGAGAGAAACACAAACTGGAGAGAGAGAAACACAAACTGGGGAGAGAGAGAAACACAAACTGGGGAGAGAGAGAGAAACACAAACTGGAGAGAGAGAGAAACACAAACTGGGGAGAGAGAGAAACGCAAACTGGAGAGAGAGAGAAACACAAACTGGAGAGAGAGAGAAACACAAACTGGAGAGAGAGAGAGAGAGAGAAACACAAACTGGGGGAGAGAGAGAAACAAACTGGGAGAGAGAAAGAAAAACACAAACTGGGGGAGAGAGAGAAACACAAACTGGAGAGAGAGAGAGAAACACAAACTGGAGAGAGAGAGAGAAACACAAACTGGGGAGAGAGAGAGAAACACAAACTGGGGAGAGAGCGAGAAACACAAACTGGAGAGAGAGAGAAACACAAACTGGGGAGAGAGAGAGAAACACAAACTGAAGAGAGAGAGAAACACAAACTGGGGGGAGAGAGAGAAACACAAACTGGGGAGAGAGAGAAACACAAACTGGGGGAGAGAGAGAGACGCAAACTGGAGAGAGAGAGAGAAACACAAACTGGGGGAGAGAGAGAGACGCAAACTGGAGAGAGAGAGAGAAACACAAACTGGGGGAGAGAGAGAAACACAAACTGGAGAGAGAGAGAGAAACACAAACTGGGGAGAGAGAGAAACACAAACTGGAGAGTGAGAGAGAAACACAAACTGGAGAGAGAGAGAAACACAAACTGGAGAGAGAGAGAAACACAAACTGGAGAGAGAGAGAAACACAAACTGGGGAGAGAGAGAAACACAAACTGGAGAGAGAGAGAAACACAAACTGGAGAGAGAGAGAAACACAAACTTGAGAGAGAGAGAGAGAAACGCAAACTGGGGAGAGAGAGAGACGCAGACTGGAGAGAGAGAGAGAAACACAAACTGGGGAGAGAGAGAGATGCAAACTGGAGAGAGAGAGAGAAACACAAACTGGAGAGAGAGAGAGAAACACAAACTGGGGAGAGAGAGAGACGCAAACTGGAGAGAGAGAGAAACACAAACTGGGGGAGAGAGAGAAAAACAAACTGGAGAGAGAGAGAGAAACACAAACTGGGGAGAGAGAGAGAAACACAAACTGGAGAGAGAGAGAGAAACACAAACTGGAGAGAGAGAGAAACACAAACTGGAGAGAGAGAGAAACACAAACTTGAGAGAGAGAGAGAGAAACACAAACTGGGGAGAGAGAGAGACGCAGACTGGAGAGAGAGAGAGAAACACAAACTGGGGAGAGAGAGAGATGCAAACTGGAGAGAGAGAGAGAAACACAAACTGGAGAGAGAGAGAGAAACACAAACTGGGGAGAGAGAGAGACGCAAACTGGAGAGAGAGAGAAACACAAACTGGGGGAGAGAGAGAAAAACAAACTGGAGAGAGAGAGAGAAACACAAACTGGGGAGAGAGAGAGAAACACAAACTGGAGAGAGATAGAGAAACACAAACTGGAGAGAGAGAAACACAAACTGGAGAGAGAGAGAGAAACAAACTGGGAGAGAGAGAGAAACACAAACTGGAGAGAGAGAGAAACACAAACTGGGGAGAGAGAGAGAGAGAAACACAAACTGGGGGAGAGAGAGAAACACAAACTGGGGGAGAGAGAGAAACACAAACTGGGGAGAGAGAGAAACACAAACTGGGGAGAGAGAGAAACACAAACTGGAGAGAGAGAGAAACGCAAACTGGGGAGAGAGAGAGTTAGAAACACAAACTGGGGAGAGAGAGAGAAACACAAACTGGGGGAGAGAGAAACACAAACTGGGGGAGAGAGAGAAACACAAACTGGAGAGAGAGAGAGAAACACAAACTGGAGAGAGAGAGAGAAACAAACTGGAGAGAGAGAGAGAAACACAAACTGGGGGAGAGAGAAACACAAACAGGAGAGAGAGAGAGAAACACAAACTGGAGAGAGAGAGAGAAACACAAACTGGGGAGAGAGAGAGAAACACAAACTGCAGAGAGAGAGAAACACAAACTGGGGAGAGAGAGAGAAACACAAACTGGAGAGAGAGAGAAACACAAACTGGGAGAGAGAGAAACACAAACTGGGGAGAGAGGGAGAAACACAAACTGGAGAGAGAGAGAAACACAAACTGGGGAGAGAGAGAGAAACACAAACTGGGAGAGAGAGAAGCACAAACTGGAGAGAGAGAGAAACACAAACTGGAGAGAGAAAGAAACGCAAACTGGAGAGAGACAGAGAAACACAAACTGGGAGAGAGAGAAACACAAACTGGAGAGAGAGAGAAACACAAACTGGAGAGAGAGAGAAACACAAACTGGAGAGAGAGAGAGAAACACAAACTGGAGAGAGAGAGAAACACAAACTGGAGAGAGAGAGAGAAACACAAACTGGGAGAGAGAGAAACACAAACTGGAGAGAGAAACACAAACTGGAGAGAGAGAGAGAGAAACACAAACTGGGGAGAGAGAGAAACACAAACTGGGGAGAGAGAGAAACACAAACTGGAGAGAGAGAGAAACACAAACTGGAGAGAGAGAGAGAAAAACACAAACTGGAGAGAGAGAGAAACACAAACTGGAGAGAGAGAGAGAGAAACACAAACTGGGGAGAGAGAGAGAAACACAAACTGGAGAGAGAGAGAGAAACACAAACTGGAGAGAGAGAGAGAAACACAAACTGGAGAGAGAGAGAGAGAGAGAAACACAAACTGGGGAGAGAGAGAAACACAAACTGGGGAGAGAGAGAAACACAAACTGGGGAGAGAGAGAAACACAAACTGGGGAGAGAGAGAAACACAAACTGGAGAGAGAGAGAGAGAAACACAAACGGGAGTGAGAGAGAGAGAAACACAAACTGGAGAGAGAGAGAGAAACACAAACTGGAGAGAGAGAGAGAGAGAAACACAAACTGGAGAGAGAGGGAGAGAAACACAAACTGGAGAGAGAGAGAGAGAGAAACAAAACTGGAGGGAGAGAGAGAGAAACACAAACTGGGGAGAGAGAGAGAGAAACACAAACTGGAGAGAGAGAGAGAGAGAAACACAAACTGGAGAGAGAGGGAGAGAAACACAAACTGGAGAGAGAGAGAGAAACACAAACTGGAGAGAGAGAGAAACACAAACTGGAGAGAGAGAGAAACACAAACTGGGGGAGAGAGAAACACAAACTGGGAAAGAGAGAGAGAAACACGAACTGGGGAGAGAGAGAGAAACACAAACTGGGGGAGAGAGAGAGAAACACAAACTGGAGAGAGAGAAACACAAACTGGGGAGAGAGAGAAACACAAACTGGGGAGAGAGAGAGAAAAACAAACTGGGGAGAGAGAGAAACACAAACTGGAGGAGAGAGAAACAAACTGGAGAGAGAGAGAAACACAAACTGGAGAGAGAGAGAAACACAAACTGGGGAGAGAGAGAAACGCAAACTGGAGAGAGAGAGAAACACAAACTGGAGAGAGAGAGAAACACAAACTGGAGAGAGAGAGAGAGAAACACAAACTGGGGGAGAGAGAGAAACAAACTGGGAGAGAGAAAGAAAAACACAAACTGGGGGAGAGAGAGAAACACAAACTGGGGGAGAGAGAGAGACACAAACTGGAGAGAGAGAGAGAAACACAAACTGGGGGAGAGAGAGAGATGCAAACTGGAGAGAGAGAGAGAAACACAAACTGGGGGAGAGAGAGAAACACAAACTGGAGAGAGAGAGAGAAACACAAACTGGGGAGAGAGAGAAACACAAACTGGAGAGAGAGAGAGAAACACAAACTGGAGAGAGAGAGAAACACAAACTGGAGAGAGAGAGAAACACAAACTGGAGAGAGAGAGAAACACAAACTGGGGAGAGAGAGAAACACAAACTGGAGAGAGAGAGAAACACAAACTGGAGAGAGAGAGAAACACAAACTTGAGAGAGAGAGAGAGAAACGCAAACTGGGGAGAGAGAGAGACGCAGACTGGAGAGAGAGAGAGAAACACAAACTGGGGAGAGAGAGAGATGCAAACTGGAGAGAGAGAGAGAAACACAAACTGGAGAGAGAGAGAGAAACACAAACTGGGGAGAGAGAGAGACGCAAACTGGAGAGAGAGAGAAACACAAACTGGGGGAGAGAGAGAAAAACAAACTGGAGAGAGAGAGAGAAACACAAACTGGGGAGAGAGAGAGAAACACAAACTGGAGAGAGAGAGAGAAACACAAACTGGAGAGAGAGAGAAACACAAACTGGAGAGAGAGAGAAACACAAACTTGAGAGAGAGAGAGAGAAACACAAACTGGGGAGAGAGAGAGACGCAGACTGGAGAGAGAGAGAGAAACACAAACTGGGGAGAGAGAGAGATGCAAACTGGAGAGAGAGAGAGAAACACAAACTGGAGAGAGAGAGAGAAACACAAACTGGGGAGAGAGAGAGACGCAAACTGGAGAGAGAGAGAAACACAAACTGGGGGAGAGAGAGAAAAACAAACTGGAGAGAGAGAGAGAAACACAAACTGGGGAGAGAGAGAGAAACACAAACTGGAGAGAGAGAGAGAAACACAAACTGGAGAGAGAGAAACACAAACTGGAGAGAGAGAGAGAAACAAACTGGGAGAGAGAGAGAAACACAAACTGGAGAGAGAGAGAAACACAAACTGGGGAGAGAGAGAGAGAGAAACACAAACTGGGGGAGAGAGAGAAACACAAACTGGGGGAGAGAGAGAAACACAAACTGGGGAGAGAGAGAAACACAAACTGGGGAGAGAGAGAAACACAAACTGGAGAGAGAGAGAAACGCAAACTGGGGAGAGAGAGAGTTAGAAACACAAACTGGGGAGAGAGAGAGAAACACAAACTGGGGAGAGAGAGAGAAACACAAACTGGGGAGAGAGAGAGAGAAACAGAAACTGGGGGAGAGAGAGAAACACAAACTGGGGAGAGAGAGAGAGAAACACAAACTTGGGAGAGAGAGAAACACAAACTGGGGAGAGAGAGAGAGAGAAACACAAACTGGGGAGAGAGAGAGAGAAACACAAACTGGGGGAGAGAGAGAAACACAAACTGGGGGAGAGAGAGAAACAAAAACTGGGGGAGAGAGAGAAACACAAACTGGGGAGAGAGAGAAACAAAAACTGGGGGAGAGAGAGAAACACAAACTGGGGAGAGAGAGAAACACAAACTGGAGAGAGAGAGAAACACAAACTGGAGAGAGAGAGAGAAACACAAACTGGGGAGAGAGAGAAACACAAACTGGGGAGAGAGAGAAACACAAACTGGGGGAGAGAGAGAAACACAAACTGGAGAGAGAGAGAGAAACACAAACTGGAAAGAGAGAGAGAAACACAAACTGGGGGAGAGAGAGAAACACAAACTGGAGAGAGAGAGAGAAACACAAACTGGGGAGAGAGAGAGAAACACAAACTGGGGGAGAGAGAGAAACACAAACTGGGGAGAGAGAGAGAAACACAAACTGGAGAGAGAGAGAAACGCAAACTGGAGAGAGAGAAACACAAACTGGGGGAGAGAGAGAAACACAAACTGGGGAGAGAGAGAAACACAAACTGGGGAGAGAGAGAAACACAAACTGGGGAGAGAGAGAAACACAAACTGGGGAGAGAGAGAAACACAAACTGGGGAGAGAGAGAGAAACACAAACTGGAGAGAGAGAGAAACACAAACTGGGGAGAGAGAGAGAAACACAAACTGGAGAGAGAGAGAAACACAAACTGGGGAGAGAGAGAAACACAAACTGGGGAGAGAGAGAAACACAAACTGGGGAGAGAGAGAGAGAAACACAAACTGGGGAGAGAGAGAAACGCAAACTGGGGAGAGAGAAACACATACTGGGGAGAGAGAGAAACACAAACTGGGGAGAGAGAGAAACACAAACTGGAGAGAGAGAAACACAAACTGGGGAGAGAGAGAAACACAAACTGGAGAGAGAGAAACACAAACTGGGGAGAGAGAGAAACACAAACTGGGGAGAGAGAGAAACAAACTGGGGAGAGAAAGAAACACAAACTGGAGAGAGAGAAACACAAACTGGGGAGAGAGAGAAACACAAACTGGAGAGAGAGAAACACAAACTGGGGAGAGAGAGAAACACAAACTGGGGAGAGAGAGAAACAAACTGGGGAGAGAGAGAAACACAAACTGGAGAGAGAGAGAAACACAAACTGGGGAGAGAGAGAAACACAAACTGGAGAGAGAGAAACACAAACTGGGGAGAGAGAGAAACACAAACTGGAGAGAGAGAAACACAAACTGGAGAGAGAGAGAAACACAAACTGGGGGAGAGAGAGAGAAACACAAACTGGAGAGAGAGAGAAACACAAACTGGGGAGAGAGAGAGAAACACAAACTGGGGAAGAGAGAGATAGAGAAATACAAACTGTGGGAGGGAAGGAGAGTTCCTGTCGGTCTGTGATATGCTCTGTTTTACAGTATGTTTTGTTTCGGGAGTTGGGCAGTTTTGGTGCTTCCCCCTGAGCCTCACCTCCCTGACGCTGGGGTGGGTGTGGGAGGCAGTGAATTGAATTAGGTTTGGTTTTGTTTTTATTTATTATTTTTATAACTTGCTGTGTATTGTAAACGTCAGAAAATTGTACACACTTCAGTTAGAAGGTACTTATAGCGATGATGTTTTTGTTGCATCAATGATTGTTTCTCGTTGCGGTCAATACTGTAGAAACATCACAGAAGTAGTTTTTATTTAAACATTATTTACCCTTAAATCGTTTTATTCTTTTGTGTTCTTTCTTTGATTAAGCATCACACAAGCTGTGTCACGTGATCGAATGCCATGAGATCAAATGTCAATGATTAAATCTCGGGGAATATGTCAAACCAGAGTTGCCAACCCTAATTGAAGTTGTGAAATCTGCTGGTATAAAACTGGAAATAACTTGCCCAGGAGAGGCCGATTGTTCGTGATTTTCTTCGTCCTGACTTTTCCTCTCTCCATTTCCTGTTTACTGTTCATGTTCAGTCTCAGCGTCAGAGGCTCCAGCAGTTGTTTTCCCCACAGACACAGCTGCCAGTGACTCACTCCCTGGTGTCCCTCCCAGACCATGGATCTCTGGCAGGGTCTTCTGACCTGCTTGCAGTGGGCTGCGGGATGTTTCCTCGTTGGGCTGTTGTTCTTTTCTTTGGCTTATCTCTGCTGCGTTCACTACGGCCACCTGAAGTTTGATCACATACCGGGTCCTCCCAGAGACAGGAATGGTCACATTATAGATTTGGTAAATGTGATACTCCAGAAAATAGACAGGGGAAACTAGATCAAGGGAGCAGGTGTATATACCCTTGAACACAGGATGTGCCGTGGCACACGGAACATTAGAGACAGAGGAAATCTTTCCAGCAAGCGCTTAGAGAAACTATTGCGGTTTTCTGTTGGAGCACACTCCCTAAAAGTGCACAGCCTCATTTTAAATAACTTTTGAATTTTAGTTTGGCTGTGAGAAACATAAATGTGTATCCTTCCTAGACTGGTCCCTGGGATGGGGGGATTGTCCTATGAGGAGAGATTGAGTAGATTGGGCCTATATTCTCTGGAGTTTAGAAGAATGAGAGGTGATCTCATTGAAACATACAAAATTCTTACAGGGCTTGACAGGGTAGATGCAGGGAGAATGCTCCCCCTGGCTGGGGAGTCTAGAACCAGGGGTCACAGTCTCAGAATAAGGGGTCGGCCATTTAGGACTGAGATGAGGAGAGATTTCTTCACTCAGACGGTGGTGAATCTTTGGAATTCTCTACCCCAGAGGGCTGTGGAGGCTCAGTCATTGAGTATATTCGACAGAGATCGATAGATTTTTGGATATTAATGGAATCAAGGGATATGGGGATAGTGCAGGAAAGTGGAGTTGAGGTCGAAGATCAGACATGATCTTATTGAATGGCGGAGCAGGCTGGAGGGGCCGAATGGCCGACTCCTGCTCCTATTTCTTATGTTCTGATGTATTTTACAGCACTGACATGACCACTCCCTGTGAGGGTTGAGTATTAAAGGGGCACCGTCATCATTAAAAATAGGTGCTTGGCAAGACACTTCACATTTAGGAGACTGGAAGGTGGAAAAGACTTGCATTTCTCCAGCGCCGTTCACGATCTCAGGACGTCCCAAAGCACTTTATAGCCAATGAAGTGTCGCGACTGCTGCAACGTGGGACACATGGCAGCGGAGCATTCTCATCTGCTGCCAGGACACGAACACGCACCTCAGGGCTGGCACTGCTGTGGCCTGAAACCTGCCTCCTCCTCCCTCTGGGTGTGACCGAGGGAGATGGTCCTGCGGCAATTTCAAGTGGAACTACCCATCTTGCAGCTATCTCATGCAACACCATCTCCAGTTGCCGGGCTGCAGATTTATGCCCGCACTGGGTATCTTTTTATTCATTTCTTCTGAGTCAGAAGGTTCAAGTAGGGGTCAAGTCCCACTCTAGAGACCTGACTCCATAATCTAGGCTGACAGTCCCAGCGCAGTACTGAGGGAACGCTGCAGTGTCGGAGGTGCCGTCTTTGGATGAGACGTTAAACCGAGGCCCCGTCTGCCCTCTCAGGTGGACGTAAAAGATACCATGGCATTTTTTCCAAAAAGGGCAGGGGAGTTCTCTCCAGTATCCTGGGGACAATATTTATTCCTCAATCAACACCTAAAACACAATCTGATCATTATCACGCTGCTATTTGTGGGATCTTGCTGTGCATAAATTGGCTGCCACATTTCCCTACATTACAACAGTGACTACACTGCAAAAGTACTTCATTGGCTGTACAGCGCTTTGGGATGTCCTGAGATCGTGAAAGGCGCTGTAGAAATTCAAGTTCTTTCTAACTGTACTCAAGCCACAATCCCATCACCCCCGCCCCCTGCCATCCTTACTGCCCTGTCTGGTTTAGATTATGATGCGGAGATTTAGATTAGGCCAAAGGTACAAACTATGTTTGAAATGCTCTGCATGCCTGGCTCCTCACTGTTGTCTAACTTATTCCAACTTTCTGCTCGGACATGGTCCCACACTTCAAAAATCAGCGGCAGGATACAAACTGATTGATGACAAGTTCCTGGAATGGTGAGTGCGCAGTGCGGCTTGCTACTTGGTGAGAGTGCCTCAGACACTACTTCACATTAAAGGGGGAATGTTCGAGACTGTTGGGACAGGGCTTGACAGCAGCACTGGGAACACACTGCCCCCCAATTGTCTTCTTCGCCTCACTTAAATAATTATTCTCAGCTGCCTTTGCAGCTTTGGGCTTGGGCAGGGGTCAGGTTTTAACTGGGGGAAGCAGAAAATGTGGCCAGCTGATTAAAGGGGTGTGTCCTCTTAAAGGTAAGTGGCAGCATATTCCGGGTGTAATCGTTCCCTCTATTCACTGTCCCGGGTGTAATCGTTCCCTCTATTCACTATTCCGGGTGTAATCGTTCCCTCTATTCACTATCCCGGGCGTAATCGTTCCCTTTATTCACTATTCCGGGTGTAATCGTTCCCTCTATTCACTATCCCGGGCGTAATCGTTCCCAGCAGCAGTGGTGTTTTGGGCCCTTTGAACGAGTGGAATATTCTGGGAGATTGGGGAAAAGTGTTTATGCCCATTCAAAACTGGTTAAAATTTAACATATAAAACAATTTTAACACTTGAATGAAATAAATAACCATAAAAGTGTTTTTGAAACCAAAACTGTTTGCTCTTTTATTTGATTGAATAATTTGAGTGTTTAAAAGAAACTTTTGAACTTTGTCAAGGACGAGATCTATTTATAGACGGGGAAAGGCTGTTCCACTGGTTGATGGTACAAGGACTCGGGGACACAGATTTAAGGTTTTGGGCAAGAGATCCAGGGGGGATGTGAGGAAAAACATTTTTACGCAGCGAGTGGTGAGGACCTGGAACTCGCTGCCGATGGAAGTGGTGGAAGCGGACACACTCAATGTTTTCAAGGGGAGACTGGATAGGCACTTGAGGGAAATAAACTTGCAGGACTACGGGGATAGAGCGGGGGAATGGGACTGACTGGATTGCTCTACAGAGAGCCGGCACGGACTCGATGGGCCGAATGGCCTCCTCCTGCTCCTATTTCTTATGTTCTTCAGCACCAGAGTCGGTGAGAGAGTGATGGAGGTTGGGACTGGGTGGGGCCGCAGCAACGGGTTTGGGGACCTTTAGGAAGACTAATCCAAGATGGGATTTTCGAAGGTTGCGGCTAATATTATTTCTTCAGGGTATTTAAAATGTTCCTTTTGCTCAATGTCTTTAAATGTGGGGTAAAAATCCGGTGAGGCCCCAGCGAGGATCGAACTCGCGACCCCTGGTTTACAAGACCAGTGCTCTAACCACTGAGCTATGGAGCCGCGGCGCTAGGTGAGCCCGGGCCGCCGCTCTCACCATGTATCGGGCCGGGCCGGGCTCTCCATGCTCCACGGCCACCTCCAGCCGCAGGGCTCACGGCCCAGACCCGCTGCCCCACCCGCGGGGCCGCCACTCTCTCCCCCGGCCCCGCTCTCCGGCCCGCGGCTTCACATCGCGAAATTATTGAGAATGGAGCCCGGCGCTGCGCTGCCACCGACCCGCCGGCAGAGGGCGCTCTCATTTCCCGGGCGCTGCACCGGCGGCACTCGGCCAGCAGAGGGCGGTGAGAGAGCAGAGGAGACCTCGGTTTAACATCTGATCCAAAGGATTGCACCTCAGACAGTGCAGCCTCAGTACTGCCCCTCCGACATTGCAGTGCTCCCTCAGTACTGCCCCTTCGACAGTGCGGCGCTCACTCAGTACTGCCCCTCCGACAGTGCAGTGCTCCCTCAGTACTGCCCCTTCGACAGTGCGGCGCTCACTCAGTACTGCCCCTCCGACAGTGCAGTGCTCCCTCAGTACTGTCCCTCCGACAGTGCAGCGCTCCCTCAGTACTGCCCCTCCGACAGTGCAGTGCTCCCTCAGTACTGCCCCTCTGACAGTGCAGCGCTCCCTCAGTACCGCCCCTCTGACAGTGCAGTGCTCCCTCAGTACTGCCCCTTCGACAGTGCGGCGCTCACTCAGTACTGCCCCTCCGACAGTGCAGTGCTCCCTCAGTACTGCCCCTCCGACAGTGCGGCACTCCCTCAGTACTGCCCCTCCGACAGTGCAGCGCTCCCTCAGTACCGCCCCTCTGACAGTGCAGTGCTCCCTCAGTACTGCCCCTTCGACAGTGCGGCACTCTCTCAGTACTGCCCCTCCGACAGTGCAGCGCTCCCTCAGTACTGCCCCTCTGACAGTGCGGCGCTCCCTCAGTACTGGAAGTTTAGTGAACAGTGAGGAGGATAGTGATAGACTTCAAGAGGACATAGACAGGCTGGTGGAATGGGTGGACACGTGGCAGATGAAATTTAACACAGAAAAGTGCGAAGTGACACATTTTGGTAGGAAGAACGAGGAGAGGCAATATAAACTGAAGGGTACAATCCTAAAAGGAGGTGCATGAACAGAGGGACCTGGGGGTATGTGTGCACAAATCGTTGAAGGTGGTAGGGCAGATTGAGAAAGCAGTTAAAAAAGCAGACGGGATCCTAGGTTGATTCCTGAGATGAGGGGTTTGACTTATGAGGAAAGGTTGAGCAGGCTGGGCCTATACTCATTGGAATTTAGAAGAATGAGAGGTGATCTTATTGAAACATATAAGATACTGAGGGGGCTCGACAAGGTAGATGCAGAGAGGATGTTTCCCCTCGTGGGGAAATCTAGAACGCGGGGGGCACAGTTTTAGAATAAAGGGTCGTCCTTTTAGAACTGAGATGAGGAAGAATTTCTTCTCTGAGGGTTGTAAATCTGTGGAATTCTCTGCCCCAGAGAGCGTGGAGGCGGGGTCATTAAATACATTTAAGGTGGAGATAGACAGATTTTTACAAGATAAGGGAGTGAAGGGTTATGGGGAGCGGGCAGGGAAGTGGCTTTGAGCCCAAGATCAGCCATGATCTTATTGAATGGCGGAGCAGGCTCGAGGGGCCAAGTGGCCTATTCCTGCTCCTAGTTCTTATGTTCTTATCCTGGGCTTCATAGTTGTCTGCAATTGTAAGGTACACATGCATTGTTCTCTATCTATATATGCTTTGTCGAGTCTGTATTTCTTTACTTCACCTGAGGAAGGGGCGATCGATAGCTCCGAAAGCCTGTGATTTCAAATAAAACTGTTGGACCTGGTGTTGTGCGACCTCTCAATTTCATAAATAGAGGCATAGAGGACAAAAGTGTGGAAATGATGATGAACCTGTATAAAACACTGGTTCGGCCCCAACTGGAGTAGTGTCCCCAATTCTGGGCACCGCACTTTCGGAAGGATATGGAGGCCTTTGAGAGGGTGCAGAAAAGATTTATGAGAATGATTCCAGGAATGAGGAATGAGGGACTGCAGTTACGTTGACAGACTGGAGAAGCTGGGATTGTTCTCCTTGTAGCAGGGAAGGTTGAGAGGAGATTTGAAAGAGATGTTAAAAATCATGAGGGGTCTGGACAGAGCAGATAGAGGGAAACTGTTCCCATTGGCAGAGGGGTCGAGAACCAGAGGACACAGATTTAAGGTGAATGGCAGAAGAACCAAAAGCGACGCAAGAAAAAACTTTTTTATGCAGCGAGTGGTTCGGATCTGGAATGCACTGCCTGAAAGGGTGGTGGAGGCAGATTCAACTGTGGCTTTCAAAAGGGAGTTGGATAAGTATCGGAAGGAAAGAAATTTGCAGGGCTACAGGGAAAGGGCGGGGGAGTGGGACTAGCTGAAGTGCTCTTGCAGAGAGCCAGCACGGGCTCGATGGGCCGAATGGCCTCCTTCCGTGCTGTAACCATTCTATGATGCTCACCACCACCTTCTCGAGGGCAATTAGGGATGGGAAATAAATGCTGGCCTTACCAGCGATGCCCACATCCCATAAAAATTATGATTCTAACATGCCGGTTCCTGAGCTGCTACACCATGTAAACATCAGGCTAGGGATGACAAATGGCCAAGAAGGTCTGATGAAAAAGATAGCCGAGACGGATTCTGCAGTTCTGTTCGGCCTACCTGATGGGGGCTGTCGGAACAAACCTTTGTAGCATCTTACCTTGGAAGACTAAATGGGTTGGGTAGAGTTCATGTTACATGAAACGAGTGGGCTTGATGGCAGGGCAGGCGCCATACTTGGCCCCTGTGCCATGGGGAGAGAAAAATCAGCTGAGGTTCCTACTCCGAATTGTTATTCAGTGATCCCTGCGGTAGAAGATGTCGAGTGAGGACAGGATTAGGCTCAGTGTGATAACCCCTTCATGGTCGAATAGCTGGAAAACAACAGTCACCTGGATGCACTGGAGGGCTGTGGGCACCTGTGAGCCTGTACTCAGACATGTTATTGCTGTGAGCCTGTACTCCGACATGTTATTGCTGTGAGCCTGTACTCCGACATGTTATTGCTGTGAGCCTGTACTCCGACATGTTATTGCTGTGAGCCTGTACTCCGACATGTTATTGCTGTGAGCCTGTACTCCGACATGTTATTGCTGTGAGCCTGTACTCCGACATGTTATTGCTGTGAGCCTGTACTCCGACATGTTATTGCTGTGAGCCTGTACTCCGACATGTTATTGCTGTGAGCCTGTACTCCGACATGTTATTGCTGTGAGCCTGTACTCCGACATGTTATTGCTGTGAGCCTGTACTCCGACATGTTATTGCTGTGAGCCTGTACTCCGACATGTTATTGCTGTGAGCCTGTGCTCCTGCTCAAGTCAGTGCCTCTGGGAGAGGAAAAGGCTCTCACAGAATCCACAATTCCCCACAACATGGTGGGTTCCTGATGTCTGAGGGAAGGCACCCACAGCGGCACTGTCACAGTAAGGGGTACCTGGAGAGTCTCCCCAGTTCATGCTCGAGCACTTTGTAGTGGTTGCTTTTCAGAGACCTGGGGTCAGATGCCCCTCTTGGCCTGTGAGGAGTGATGTTGGACTGCACGAGACCCAAGGATGGGGGTAATAGGAGAAAATGAGAATACATTTTTTATAAATGAATTGGTTAATGTAGGTTCGGTACAGAAATAGCACAGTGCAGCTCGGTGTCCAAAATATTTTATTATTCCTTTTGCAAAACATACATTAACATTTTTTTTTAAAGATTGGATTTTTCCTCACCTTGGAATCTGCTACTTACACCACAGGTTTGACTTTCTGTACTTCACAATTTAAGAACACAGAAATGTTTTTTTTAAATTAACAAGTTAACAATTCAAAGTACGTGTAAAATGAAGCAACATTAATGAGAAAGCTGGGAGAAGCTAATAGTTCCCAGACGCTCGATGGCATGACCTGAACACAGGTCACTTGCTTCTCTTCCACCCAGAAACTTGCTCTGGACACTGTCCATTGCTCCCTTTCCTCTACACAGGTAATGGGTCAAATGTACCCTCCTGCAATGACACAGACTGACCCCTTCTGAAAGGTGCTGTGCCATTTCCAGCTCTATCACAGCAAGGGGGACTTACAAACACCCTGCCTCGCTCTGTAGGGATGAGAGGCAGAGATGAAATTCTGCAAGAAAAGTGGATCCCAACTGTACTGCTGCGTGAATGTGGAAAGAAAACAAACCATTCGCTAACTTTCTGTAGGGTGTGCGTAGCCTCTCACCCCGCATGTTTGGGTCATGAAGTTTTTGCAGCCAGAGAAAACACGTGGAGAAACATGCCGTCACCAGGAGCTGGAGTCAGGGCCCTTTACTCCTGTACTTCTTTTAACGCTTCTAGTCTCTGGAGAAGTGCGTTTCCAAATGCTTCGCGATACGCAGGGCTGAGTGAGTCCAGGAGGGAGTAAATCGTCTCATGGTACTGCATCGACAGTGACTCGTCCACCTGGTCAAAGCCATAAGCTACCACCTGGAAGAGGAAAAGCAGGTCAGTACCGAGATTGTCCCCAAACCAAAACCCTTCCCCATCCACCCAGTGCCGGATGGAGCAATAGGAAACTCTAAAACTACACGGTTTCCTCCACAGAATAAGACAACACAGGCCCTTAACCAACACCACACTCCCAGAATAAGACAACACAGGCCCTTAACCAACACCACACTCCCAGAATAAGACAACACAGGCCCTTAACCAACACCACACTCCCAGAATAAGACAACACAGGCCCTTAACCAACACCACACTCCCAGAATAAGACAACACAGGCCCTTAACCAACACCACACTCCCAGAATAAGACAACACAGGCCCTTAACCAACACCACACTCCCAGAATAAGACAACACAGGCCCTTAACCAACACCACACTCCCAGGAATGTTCTCGTAGAATCATAGAATGGTTACAGCATGGAAGGTGGCCATTCGACCCGTCGAACCCGTGCCAGCTCTCTGCAAGAACTCTTCAGCTAGTCCCACTCCCTCGCCCTTTCCCCGTAGCTCTGCAATTTTTTTCCCCTCAGGTACTTATCCAATTCTCTTTTGAAAGTCACGATTGAGTCTGCCTCCACCACCCTCTCAGGCAATGCATTCCAGATCATAACCACTCGCTGAGTAAAAAGGTTTTTCCTCATGTCGCCTTTGGTTCTTCTGCCAATCACCTTAAATCTGTGCCCTCTGGTTCTCGACCCTTCCGCCAATGGGAACAGTTTCTCTCTATCTACTCTGTCCAGACCCCTCATGATTTTGAACACCTCTATCAAATCTCCTCTCAACCTTCTCTGCTCTAAGGAGAACAACCCCAGCTTCTCCAGTCTATCCACATAACTGAAGTCCCTCATCCCTGGAACCATTCTTGTAAATCTTTTCTGCACCCTCTCTAAGGCCTTCACAACCTTCCTAAAGTGTGGTGCCCAGAATTGGACACAATACTCCAGTTGAGGCCGAACCAGTGTTTTATAAAGGTTCATCATAACTTCCTTGCTTTTATACTCTATGCCTCTGTTTATGAAGCCCAGGATCCCGTATGCTTTTTTAACCGCTTTCTCAACCTGTAGCCCTGCAATTTTTTTTCCTTCAGGTACTTAACCAACTCCCTTTTGAAAGCCACGATTGAATCTGCCTCCACGATTTGTGCACATATACCCCCAGGTCTCTCTGATCATGCACCCCCTTTAGAATTGTACCCTTAAGTTTATATTGCCTCTCCTCATTCTTCCTACCAAAATGTATCACTTCGCACTTTTCTGCGTTAAATTTCATCTGCCACGTGTCCGCCCATTCCAACAGCCTGTCTATGTCCTCTTGAAGTCTATCACTATCCTCCTCACTGTTCACTATACTTCCAAGTTTTGAGTCATCTGCAAATTTTGAAATTGTGCCCTGTACATCCAAGTCCAAGTCATTAATATATATCAAGAAAAGCAGTGGTCCTAGTACCGACCCCTGGGGAACACCACTGTACACCTTCCTCCAGTCCGATAAACAATCGTTCACCACTACTCTCTGTTTCCTGTCACTTAGACAATTTCGTATCCATGCTGCCACTGTCCCTTTTATTCCATGGGCTTCAACTTTGCTGGCAAGCCTATTATGTGGCACTTTATCAAACGCCTTTTGGAAGTCCATGTGCACCACATCAACCCTCTCTGTTACCTCATCAAAAAACTCAAATCAAGTTAGTTAAACACGATTTGCTTTTAACAAATCCGTGCTGGCTTTCCTTAATTAATCCAAGTGACTTAACTTTGTCCCTGATTATCGTTTCTAAAAGCTTCCCCACTACAGAGGTTAAACTGACTGGCCTGTAGTCGCTGGGTTTATCCTTGCCCCCTTTTTTGAACAAGGGTGTAACATTTCCAATTCTCCAGTCCTCTGGCACCACCCTCGTATCCAAGGAGGATTGGAAAATTATGACCAGTACCTACGCGATTTCCACCTTTACTTCCCTCAGCATTGTGGGATGCATCCCATCCGGTGCTGGTGACTTATCTACTTTAAGTACAGCCAGCCTTTCTAGTACCTTCTCTATCAATTTTTATCCCACCCAGTATCTCAACTACCTCTTATTGGCAGCATCTTCTTCCTTGGTGAATATAGATACAAAGTACTCATTTAGTACCTCAGCCATGCCCGCTGCCTCCATGTATAGGTCCCCATTTTGGTCCCTAATCGGCCCCACCCCTCCTCTTACTACCCGTTTATTATTTATATGCCTATAGAAGACTTTTATGTTAGCGGTCAATCTATTCTCATACTCTCTCTTTGCTCCTCTTATCTTCTTTTTCACTTCCCCTCTCAACTTTCTATATTCAGCCTGGTTCTCACTTGTATTCTCAACCTGACCTCTGTCATACGCACTCTTTTTCTGCTTCATCTTACTCTCTATCTCTTTCGTCATCCAGGGAGATCTGACTTTGGTTGCCCTGCCTTTCCCCCCTTGTGGGAATGTACCTCGACTGTACCCGAACCATCCCCTCTTTAATGCAGCCCATTGGTCGATTGCAGTTTTGCCTGCCAATCTTTGATTCCAAATTACCTGGGCCAGATCTGTTCTCAACCCTCTGAAATTGGCCTTCCTCCAATTAAGTATTTTTACTCAGATTGCTCCCTGTCCTTTTCCATAGCTAATCTAAACCTTATGATACTATGATCACTATTCCCTAAATGTTCCCCTACTGACACTTGCTCCACTTTATCCACCTCATTACCCAGAACCAGATCCAGCAATGCCTCCTTCCTCGTTGGGCCGTAAATGTACTGATCAAGAAAGTTCTCCTGAACACACTTTAGAAATTCTTCCCCTCTCTGCCCTTTACACTATTACTATCCCAGTCTATATTAGTTGAAGTCCCCCATTATCACTACTCTATAGTTCTTGCACCTCTCTGTAATTTCCCTGCAAATTTGCTCCTCCATATCCTTCCCACGAGTTGGTGGCCTATAGAATACATCTAGTAGTGCAATGACACCTCTATTGTTTCTTAACTCTAACCAAATAGATTCTGTCCTTGACCCCTCCGGGATATCCAGTAATCCCAAGGAAACTGAATCAGGGACAGGGACTCAATAAAATTAATGTAAGTAAAATAACAGTAATGAAGAAAATAATGGGACTAAAGAGTGACAAATCCCCAGGACCAGATGGTTTCCATCCCAGGGTTTTAAAGGAAGTAGGTGAGCACACTGCAGATGCCCTAACTATAATCTTCCAAAGTTCTCTCGATTCAGGAACCGTTCCTTTAGATTGGAAAATTTGCGCATGTCACTCCGCTATTTAAAAATGGCGAAAGAGAGAGAGAAAAACTAGGGAATTATAGACCAGCTAGCCTAACTGGTCTATAATTGTCGGGAAATTGCTAGAGTCGATAATTAAGGATAGGGTGACTGAACACCTCGAAAATTTTCAGTTTCCAGTGTGGATTTGTGAAAGGTAGGTCATGCCTGACAAACCTGATTGAATTTTTTGAAGAGGTGACTAAAGTAGTGGACAGGGGAATGTCTATGGATGTTATTTATATGGACTTCCAGGAGGCATTTGATAAAGTCCCACAAAAGAGACTGTTAACTAAGGTAGAAGCCCACGGCAACACGGTGGCATAGTGGTTAGCACTGGTGCCTCACAGCGCCAGAGACCCGGGTTCGAATCTGACCTCGGGTGACTGTCTGTGTGGAGTTTGCACATTCTCCCCGTGTCTGCGTGGGTTTCCGCCGGGTGCTCCGGTTTCCTCCCACAGTCCAAAAATGTGTGGGTTAGGTTGATTTGGCTATGATAAATTGACCCTTAGTGTTAGGGGGGATTAAATATGTGGGGTTATGGGGATAGGATGGGATATGTTAGGGGGAATTAAATACGTGGGGTTACGGGGGGTAGGGTGGGATATGTGTACTGTGGGGATTAAAGCAGGGACAGGGTACTGGATTTGGATGATCAGCCATGATCGTATTAAATGGCGGAGCAGGCTCGACGGGCCGAATGGCCTACTCCTGCTCCTAGATTCTATGTTTCTATGTTTCTATGAATTGAGGGCAAATTATTAACCTGGTTAGGAAATTGGCTGAGCGGCAGGAGACAGAGAGTAGGGATAATGGGTAGGTACTCAAATTGGCAGGATGTGACTAGTGGTGTCCCGCATGGATCTGTGTTGGGGCCTCAACTATTCACAGTATTTATTAACGACTTAGATGATGGCATAGAAAGTCATTTATCCAAATTTGCTGTTGACACAAAGATAGGCGGCATTGCAAGCAGTGTAGATGGAAGCATATAATTACAAAGGGATATCGACAGATTAAGTGAATGGGCAAAACTGTGGCAAATGGATTTCAATGTAGGCAAATGTGAGGTCATCCACTTTAGACCTAAAAAGGATAGAACAGGGCACTTTCTAAATGGTGAAAGGCTAAAAACAGTGGAGGTCCAAAGAGACTTGGGGGGGGTCCAAGTACATAGATCATTAAAATGTCATGAACAGGTACAGAAAATAATCAAAAAGGCTAATGGGATGCTGGTCTTTACATCTAGAGGACTAGAATACAAGGGGGTAGAAGTTATGCTGCAGTTATACAAAACCCCGGTTAGACCACACCTGGAGTACTGTGAGCAGTTCTGGGCACCAAACCTTAGGAAGGAGAGATTGGCCTTGGAGGGAGTGCAGCGTAGGTTTACCAGAATGATACCCGGACTCCAAGGGTTAAATTACGAGGAGAGATTACACAAATTGTATTCCCGAGTTCAGAGTCATAGAGTTATACAGCACAGAAAGAGGCCCTTCGGCCCATCGTGTCCGTGCCGGCCATCAAGCCCTGTCTATTCTAATCCCATTTTCCAGCACTTGGTCCGTAGCCTTGTATGCTATGGCGTTTCAAGTGCTCATCTAAATGCTTCTTGAATGTTGAGGGTTCCTGCCTCTACCACCCTTTCAGGCAGTGAGTTCCAGATTCCAACCACCAGCTGGGTGAAAAAGTTTTTCCTCAAATCCCCTCTAAACCTCCTGCCCCTTACCTTGAAACTACCCTGGTTACTGACCCCTCTACTAAGGGGAAAAGTTCCTTTCTATCTACCCTATCTATGCCCCTCATAATTTTGTACACCTCAAATCAGGTCCCCCCTCAGCCTTCTCTGCTCTAAGGAAAACAACCCCAGCCTGTCCAGTCTCTCTTCATAGCTGAAGCGCTCCAGCCCAGGTAACATCCTGGTGAATCTCCTCTGCACCTTCTCCAATGCAATCACATCCCTCCTATAGTGTGGCGACCAGAACTGCACACAGTATTCCAGCTGTGGCCTAACTAGCGTTTTGTACAGCTCCATCATAACCTCCCTGCTCTTATATTCTAAACCTCGGCTAATGAAAGCAAATTTAGAAGGTTAAGGGGTGATTTGATCGAAGTTTTCAGGATATTAAGGGGGAACTGATAGGGTACTTAGAGAGAAACTATTTCCACTGGTTGGGGAGTCTAGGACTAGGGGGCAGAGTCTAAAAATTAGAGCCAGACCTTTCAGGAGTGAAATTAGGAAACACTTCTACACACAAAGGGTGGTAGGAGTTTGGAACTCTCTTCTGCAAACGGCAATTGATGCTAGATCAATTGTTAATTTTAAATCGGAGATTGATAGCTTTCTGTTAACCAAAGGTATTAAGGGATATGGGGCCAAGGCGGGTATATGGAGTTAGGTCACAGATCAGCCATGATCTCATTGAATCGCGGAGCAGGCTCGAGGGGCTGAATGGCCTCCTCCTGTTCCTATGACATCCTCTCTCTCTCCAGCACTGAAATATTCTCCTTAATCAATACTGCCACTCCACCTCCTTTCTTTCCTTCCCTATCTTTCCTCAACACCTTATATCCAGGAATATTTAGTACCCAATCCTGTCCTTTTTTGAGCCAGGTCTCCATTATTGCCACATCATATTCCCATGTGGCTATTTGTGCCTGCAGCTCACCAACCTTATTTACCACACTTCGTGCATTCACACACATGCACTGTAAACCTATCTTGTATTCTCCCTTAGTCTGACCCCACCTAATACCGCACTATTTCTTACCCTAGTGCTAACTATCTCTCCCAATCCTTTGTGCACCTTGTTTCTACTTTCTAATGCTACACCCTGGAGCCCACCCCCCCCCCCCCCCCGCCAAATTAGTTTAAACCCTCCCCAACAGCACTAGCAACCCCCCCGCGAGGACAATGGTCCCGGCTCTGTTAAGGTGCAGCCCGTCCGGCCTGTACTTTACCCACCGGCCATCCTTTATGTGCAAGAAAGCACAGTGAAGGTCAGCAGGCTTATCCACCATAGGAGACATCACCCTGATCACATCCTCACCTGACATTTCCTTCACATTGCCTGACAAAATGTCCATTCCCTCCCCTTTCCATATGCTCAATGCCCACTGAATCCCTTTCCTCCTTATTTGTAAAGTGCTCCGAGAATTCCTTCTCCATCAAAGGCCCTATATAAATGCAAGTTGCTGTAATAGAGGGATAGAATCACATCAGTTCATTTACTCCAGCTACTGCCCTCACCTGTTGTTTCTCATTGAAACCCAAGTTTCCCTCTTACATTTTCAACTGCAACTTCTGATCCATAGGCTATGGGAAAAGAGCGGGTGAGTGGGACGAATTGCTGTATGTTTCTAACATTCATTCTGAGGAGCTGAGGCAAGCATTTGGAAAGACATCGCCTGAGGATCATACAGCACAGAAGGAAGCCATGCAGCTCATTGTGACTGTGCCGTCTCTTTGAAAAGAGCTATCCAATTAGTCCCATTGCCTCGACCTCCACTCTCAAATCCTTCATCTCTTCCCCCTCAAAGTCTCTCTCGCTTCCCAATCCTCAAAGACGCTGAAATTATTAAACATCAACTCCTTCAGCTCTTGGGGATCACAGTCCAGCCAATTAGTTAATAATATCAGTAGAGGAAAAGTGCTCGAGAAACTAATGGGACTACAAGCCGACAAATCCCCTGGACCCGATGGCCTATATCCTAGGGTTCTAAAGGAGGTGACTGCAGAGATAGTGGATGCATTGGTTGTGATCTTCCAAAATTCCCTAGTTTCAGGAAAGGTCCCAGCGGATTGGAAGTTAGCAAATGTAAGCCTGCTATTCAAGAAAGGAGGGAGAGAGAAAACCGGGAACTACAGATCAGTTAGCCTGACATCAGTTGTCGGGAAAATGCTGGAATCCATTAAGGAAGTGGTAACAGGGTACTTCGAAAATCATAATATGATTAAGCAGAGTCAACATAGTTTTATGAACGGTAAATCGTGTTTGGCAAATTTCTTAGTTTTTTGAGGATGTAACTAGCAGGGGAACCAGTGGATGTAGTATATTTGGATTTCCAAAAGGGATTCGATAAAAGGTTGTTACACAAGATAAGGGCACATGGGGTTGGGAGTTAGCATGGATAAAGGATTGGCTAATAGACAGAAAACAGAGAGTAGGAATAAAAGGGTCATTTTCAGATTGGCAGGCTGTAACATAAGAACATAAGAAATAGGAGCAGAGTCGGCCATTTGGCCCCTCGAGCCTGCTCCACCATTCAATAGGATCATGGCTGATCTTCTACCACAACTCCACTTTCCTGCACTATCCCCATATCCCTTGATTCCCTTAATATTCAAAAATCTATCGATCTCGGTCTTGAATACTCAACGACTGAGCCTCTACAACCCTCTGGGGTAGAGAATTCCAAAGATTCACCACCCTCAGTGAAGAAATTTCTCCTCATCTCAGTCCTAAATGGCCGACCCCTTATTCTGAGACTGTGAGCCCTGGTTCTAGACTCCCCAGCCAGGGGGAAACATCCTCCCTGCATCTACCCTGTCAAGCCCTGTAAGAATTTTGTATGTTTCAATGATATCACCTCTCATTCTTCTAAATTCTAGAGAATATAGGCCTAGTCTACTCAATCTCTCCTCATAGGATAATCCCCCCCATCCCAGGAACCAGTCTGGTGAACCTTCGTTGCACTCGCTCTATGGCAAGTATATCCTTCCTTAGGTAAGGAGACCAAAACTGTACACAATACTCCAGGTGTGGTCTCACCAGGGCCCTATATAATTGCAGTAAGACATATTTACTCTTATACTCAAATCCTCTTGTAATAAAGATGATGTGGAGATGCCGGTGTTGGACTGGGGTGGACAAAAGTGAGAAGTCGCACACCAGGTTATCGTCCAACAGTTTTATTTGAAATCACAAGCTTGTGATTTCGAATAAAGCTGTTGGACTATAACCTGGTGTTGTGCGACTTCTCACTCTTGTAATAAAGGCCAACATACCATTTGCTTTCCGAATTGCTTGCTGTACCTGCATGTTAACTTTCAGTGATTCGTGTACAAGGACACCCAGGTTCCTCTGAACACCAACATTTCCCAATCTCTCACCATTTAAAAAATACTCTGCTTTTCTATTTTTCCTACCAAAGTGGACAACTTCACATTTCTCCACATTATATTCCATTTGCCATGTTCTTGCCCACTCCCTTAGCCTGTCTATATCCCCCTGAAGCCTCCTTGCATCCTCCTCACAACTTACATTCCCACCCAGCTTTGTATCATCAGCAAACTTGGATATATTGGCCCAGAAATTGATCTCGCTCTGTTCCCGCGGGGGTAAGGAGCAGGCGCGATCTCTCACTCCGCGTTGGCTTTTTCAGATCCAGCTCGCACGAACTTGATGTTCTAGACATCAGCTGGGCAGTGCTTGCGTATCCCACCGGCGTAGTGAATTCGTGCGAGCTGTGGGATCACGTGACTCAGTTAGAGCCAATGGCAGCACACCATCTTCCATTCATAAGTTTCACACACGTGCTGTGAAAGCTATGAATCTTACACACCCCCAAAATAACAGCTAAACCTCAATTAAATTTAAAAAAACCATCACATTAATAAAATAAGTATAGTTAAATAAATTAACCATTTTAAATAAAAAATTAAATTTTTGAAAAAATTTAAAATCTTTTAAAAAGTTATAAAAATAAACTTACCTGTCTTTAAAGTCTCTAAAAAAGATATACCTGTTAAAAAAAATTCAAAAAAATACTTAATTCACTACTTACCTTCTTAAAAGTGGGTCTTACTCCTCCTTTTTTCGTTTCTAAAATCTTCCGTCCTTACCTGCGCGTCCAAAGCACTAAGTGCACAGCGTGCGCGCAGCCTGTAGCGCGCACGCGGTGCACCGAGGAACCGCCCCCTTTTCCAAAGACCAAGTGCCGGTTTTCAGCGCATGCGCAGGGCATGCAGAAAACCGGCAATTGGAGAGAGAATACGCGAGAGTACGCAGTGCGTACTCTCGCGCAGCGGGATCAATTTTTGGCCCATTACATTTGGTCCCCTCATCCAAATCATTGATGTAGATTGTGAATAGCTGAGGCCCAAGCACTGATCCTTGCGGTACCCCACTAGTTACAGCCTGCCAACCTGAAAATGACCCGTTTATTCCTACTGTCTGTTTTCTGTCCGTTAACCAATCCTCAATCCATGTTACCCCCAATCCCATGAGCCCTAATTTTGTTTAATAACCTCTTGTGTGGCACCTTATCGAATGTCTTCTGAAAATCCAAATACACCACATCCACTGGTTTCCCCTTATCTATTCTGCTAATTACAACCTCAAAAAACTCTAATAGATTTGTCAAACACGATTTCCCTTTCATAAATCCGTGGAGTCTGCCCAATCCTATTATTATTTTCTAAGTGCCCTGTTACCACGTCCTTAATAATAGATTCTAGCATTTTCCCTACTACTGATGTCAGGCTATAATCCCCGTTTTCTCTCTCCCTCCTTTCTTAAATAGTGGGGTTACATTTGCTACTTTCCAATCTGCGGAAACCGTTCTAGAATCTATGGAATTATGGAAAATGACAACCAATGCATCCACTATCTCTAAAGCCAACTCTTTCAAAACCCTAGGATGTAGGCCATCAGTTCCATGGGATTTATCGGCTTTCCCATTAATTTCTCCAGTACTACTTTTTTTACTAATACCAATACCCTTCAGTTCCTCATTCTCGCTAGACCCTTGGTTGTCCACTATTTCTGGGAAGTTTTTTTTTTTGAGTCTTCTTCCGTGAAGACAGACACAAAGTATTTGTTTAATTTCTCTGCCATTTCTTTATTCCCCATTATAATTTCTCCTGTCTCAGCCTGTAAGGGACCCACATTTACTTTTGCTAATCTTTTCCTTTTTACAAACCTATAGAAGCTTTTACAGTCTGTTTTTATGTCTCTCGCTAGTTTACTCTCATAGTCTATTTTCCCTTTCTTTATCAATTTCTTGGTCCTCCTTTGCTGAATTTTAAAATCCTCCCAATCCTCAGGCTTACTACTCTTTTTGGCAGCATTATAAGCCTCTTCCTTTGATCTAATACTATCTTTAACTTCTCTTGTTAGCCACAGTTGGACCACTTTTTCTGTGGGGTTTTTGTGCCTTAAAGGAATGTATATTTGTTGTAAATTATGTATTAATTCTTTAAATGCTAGCCATTGCTCGTCCACTGTCATACCTTTTAATGTAGTTTCCCAATCTACCTTAGCCAACTCGCCCTTCATACCTACGTAGTTTGCTTTGTTTAGATTTAAGACCCTAGTTTCGGATTTAACCAAGTCACTTTGAAACTCAGTATAAAATTCTATCATATTATGGTCACTCTTCCCTAAAGGCCCCTTTACTACAAAGTTATTAATTAACCCTTTCTCGTTGCACAATACTAGATCTAAAATAGCCTGTTCCTGAGTTGGTTCCTCAACATACTGATCTAGAAAATTATCTTGCATACATTCCATGAATTCGTCCTCCACACTATTACTGCAAATTTGGTTTGCCCAGTCTATATGTGGATTAAAATCCCCCATGATTACTGTATTACCCTTGTTACATGCGCCTCTAACTTCCTGATTTATACTCCGCCCTACATAACAACTACTGTTTGGGGGCCTATAAACAACTCCCACCAATGTTTTCTACCCCTTGCTGTTTCTTAGCTCCACCCAAACTGATTCTACTTCTTGATTTTTGGAGCTAAGATCCTTTCTCTCTACTGTCTTAACCCCATCCTTTATTATCAGGGCTACCCCTCATCCTTTTCCATTTTGCCTATCCCTTCTAAAAGTTATGTATCCTGGAATATTTCGTTCCCAACCTTGGCCACTTTGCAACCACGTCTCCGTTATGGCTATTAGATCAAACCTGTTAATTTCTATCTGCGCTATTAATTCATCTATTTTGTTGCGAATGCTTCGCGCATTCAGATATAGTGCCTTTAGCTTTGACTTATTTCTCTTTTTCCCTGATGTCACCTTAGTCGCTGATGCCCTATTACCTTTGTTACTCTCTCTATCCCTTCCTGACCCACTCTGCTTATTTTTAACCAAAACGCTACTCTGCTCTAGAGCCTTGACATTTCTCTCCCTGCTTTTAAATTTACTCTTTCCTGAATCCTCCTGCTCCCCCCTCCTTCATTAGTTTAACCGTGCCACAAGGATCAGTGCTTGGGCCTCAGCTATTTACAATCTATATTAATGACTTAGATGAAGGGACCGAGTGAACTGTATCCAAGTTTGCTGACGATACAAAGCTAGGTGGAAAAGTAAGATGTGAGGAGGATGCAAAGAGTCTGCAAAGGAATATAGGCAGGTTAAGTGAGTAGGCAATAAGGTGGCAGATGGAGTATAATGTGGGGAAATGTGAGGTTATTCACTTTGGTAGGAAGAATAGAAAAACAGAATATTTTTTAAATGGTGAGAAACTATTAAATGTTGGTGTTCAGAGAGGATTGGGTGTCATAGTACAAGAAACACAGATAGTTAGCATGCAGGTACAGCAAGCAATTAGGAAGGTAAATGGCATGTTGGCCTTTATTGTTAGAGGGTTGGAGTACAAGAGTAAGGAAGTCTTACTACAATTGTACAGGGCTTTGGTGAGACCACACCTGGAGTACTGTGCACAGTTTTGGTCTCCTTATTTAAGGAAGGATATACTTAGAGGCGGTGCATCAAAGGTTCACTAGATTGATCCCTGGGATGAGAGGGCTGTCCTATGAGGAGAGATTGAGTAGATTGGGCTTATATTCCCTGGAGTTTAGAAGAATGAGAGGTGATCTCAGTGAAACATATAAGATTCTGAAGGGGATTGACAGGGTAGATGCTGAGAGATCATTTCAACTGGCTGGAGAGTCTAGAACTAGGGTTCACAGTCTCAGGATAAGGGGTCGGCCATTTAAGACTGAGATGAGGAGGAATTTCTTCACTCAGAGGGTTGTGAATCTTCGGAATTCTCTACCCTAAAGTGCTGTGGATGCTCAGTCGTTGAGTATATTCATAAGATAGATTTTTGGACTCCAGAGGAATTAAGGGATATGGGGATAGGGCAGGAAACTGGAGTTGAGGTCGAAGATCAGCCATGATCTTATTGAACGGCGGAGCAGGCTCGAGGGGCCGTATGGCCGACTCCTGCTCCTAATTCTTATGTTCAGTCAATTTCCTGGATGTAAAACTTTGTTCCTTCTGAAGAGACAGTAAATTAAAAATCAGTGCAGCATATGATCTTTCCCCATAGCCCTGCAAATTTTCCCCTTTCAAGTATTTATCCAATTCTTTTTTTGAAAGTTATTATTAAATGTTCTCAAGGGCAAACAGCGATGGGCAATAAATGCTGGCCTTGCTAGTGACGCCCAAATCCCGTGAATTAATTTTTAAAAACTCCTTCCACCACCCTTTCAGGCAGTGCATTCCAGATCACAACAGCTCACTGTGTATAATTTTTTTTCCCCTCATGTTGCCTCTGGTTCTTTTGCCAATTACCTTAAATCTGTGTCCTCTGGTTCCCGATCCTTCTGCCATTGGAAATAGTTTCTCTTTATTTACTCTATCAGAACCTTTCATGATTTTGAATAGCCTCTATTAAATGTCCCATTAACCTACTCTGCTTGAAGGAGAACAACCCCAGTTTCTCTAGTCTCCATGTAACTGAAAGCCCACATCCCAGTTACCATTCTAGTAAATCTCCTCTGCACCCTCTCTAAGGCCTTGACATCCTTCCTAAAGTGTGGTGCCCAGAACTGGCCGCAATACTCCAGCCGGGGCCTATCCAGTGTTTTGAAAGAGCTCTCCAATTAGTCCCACTCCCACCCTATTGCTCACCCTTCTCACTCCCGTCCTATTGCCCTAAACTAACCTACTGCCCTTATCCTTCTAACTCTCACCCTGTACAGCCAGTGCAGCATGTAGATCCCAGTAACTTGAACAGCATATATCCCTCGGCAATATATCTGCGTTTGTCTCAAGACCTTCTGTCAGAAAGCATCGGACATTTTCTGCGATTTGGAGAACACAGTGCCACTCGCTTGCCTGGTAGGTTAGGGAGTGGGGAAGAATGTTTGAGCACACCAGCTATAATTTCCTGGGATGAGAGAAGTGTTTGAGCACACAACAACATGCATTTATACAGCACCTTTAACATGGTAAAACATACCAAGGCGCGTCACAAAATTTGACACCGAGCCACATAAGGAGATATTAGGACAGATGACCAAAAGCTTGGCCAAAGAGGTAGATTTTAAGGAGGGTCTTAAACGAGGAAAGAGAGGCAGAGAGGTTTAGCGAGAGAATTCCAGAGCTTAGGGCCCAGGCAGCTGAAAGCACGGCCGCCAATGGTGGAGCGATTAAAATAGGGGATGTGCAAGAGGCCAGAATTGGAGGAGCGCAGAGATCTTGGAGGGTTGTAGGACTGGAGGAGGTTAGAGAGATAGGGAGGGGCGAGGCCATGGAGGGATTTGAAAACAAGGATGAGAATTTTTAAAATCGAGGCGTTGCTGGACCATGAGCCAATGTAGGTTAGCGAGCACAGGGGGTGATGGATGAATGTGACTTGGTGCGAGTTAGGATACGGCCAGCAGAGTTTTGGATGAGCTCTTTCAGGCAAATCAGGGAGTAACTGAGTCAGGGGGCACTTACATGGGCTCACCCACACAACATGTCCTGTGGGGCTAAAGAGGAAGATCTGGGTTATTTTACAAAAATACAGATATGCACACCATTCCTTACAGTAACTGCAAGACTCTTTGTTTAAGAAACACCTCTGTGCTCTTCCAACAAGTCAAAATAAAGAAAGAGTCATCATTAAGGAGGGATAAACTAGTAAAATCTAAACAGAGAATCTTTGCCCAGATGAAGACCATTTTAGCGTGAGCTGGTACCAGTCAGTTGCTGCTCTCACCCGGAGTCCTGCTTCAGTCAGCTCGAGGCAGTATCTGTTTCCCTCCTTTGTTTCGACATTAATATAGGCAACATCTTCTCCAATTGGGAGGCTTTTCGAGACAGCCATGTGGCTAACAGCGAAGTTGACATCGTTGACCACTGCCTCGGCCTCCACTCTCATATCCTTCACGTCTGCCCCCTCAAAGTCGCTCTCTTCCCAATCTTCACACTCGCTGAAATTATTAAACATCGACCCCTTCAACTCTTGGGGATCACAGTCCATTTCCTGGACGTAAAACTTTGTTCCTTCTGAAGAGACTGTAAATTAAAAATAAATGCAACATATGATTACACTGACCAATTAATATCCCTTCCAGATGTAGTAATGTAATCTATGATCCCTGGGACACAGCATTTCCCCGTAATAACCAACTGCAGATTATTTTTGATAAATCTGCATTGCCATTAATCCTCTCCTGTTGGTGTATCGATGACAAGCACAGAGGGAAAATTAAACTGCAGGTTTAAGAGAGACACGATAGTGCAATACACTTTCCCGAAAAGAATAAAATACTGCTCCTTTAAGGCATTAATCCAATTGATGGGCTCAAATGAAGATGCCAAACTGCTGAACTTTTGCTCTGACAGACTTGACGTCCCCATAAACCCAATTTTTCAAAGTAGCCATTTCCTTTCCTAGCTGTGCCTCACTACATCATCGCGTAGGGAATAAGCTAAGGCTGGCTGAACAGAACCCGCTTGGAATGAAGGAGACAGAGATGGGTGTGAGTGGAGGATGGTGGCTTCACAGGGATGCCCTGGTGACTGTCTCGGTGTGCACACACTAAACGCTGCCTGCATTGTCCCACTGATCTCATTATCTACCATGTCTTGTTTTAAAATTACCTCACTGGATTTATATGTTGGATGCACGATAATGGTCAATAGAATTTTCTGCAGGCAACGCAGGTAACCGTGCAGATGCCAGCTCAGATCTCGCACAACACAAACAACTCCCATATTTCAAAACACTAACCCCAACACCATAACCTAATGCTAACACCTAAACCTAAGCCCCCCACCATAAGCATAACCCCAAACCCAAGCACGCCCAATCCTAACCCGAAACGGGAGGGCCCCCCATGCGAGCTGCAGCATCACTGATCACTCTGTTATAAGATATACCCCTCGCTATGCATCCCAACATTCTCTTTAGGAACATTCTACTGCCCTAAGAAATATAGGTGGTGGGGGTCTGGAACTCACTGCCTGAAAGGGTGGTAGAGGCAGAAACACTCATCACATTTAAAAAGTACTTGGATATGCACTTGAAGTGCCGTAACCTACAAGGCTACGGAGCAAGAGCGGGAAAGTGGGATTAGGCTGGGTAGCTCTTTTTCGGCCGGCACAGACACGATGGGCCGAATGGCCTCCTTCTTTGCCGTAAATTACTATAATATTAACTGGGATAGTCAGAGCGTGAAAGGCTTAGAGGGTGCAGAATTCTTAAAGTGCATCCAGGAGAGCTTTTTGAGCCAGCATATAGAAAGTCCTACAAGAGAGGGGGCGGTAATGGTCCTAATTCTAGGGAATGTAGCCGGGCAAGTGGTAGAAGCGTCAGTAGGAGAGCATTTTGGTGACAGTGACCATAATTCGGTGAGATTTAAGGTAGTCATGGAAAAGGACAAAGATGGACCGGAAATAAAGGTTCTAAATTGGGGGAAGGCCAATTTTAATATAAGGCAGGATCTGGCCAAAGTGGACTGGGATCAGCTACTTGTAGGGAAATCCACATCAAAGCAGTGGGAGTCTTTCAGAAAGGAAATAGAGAGAGTACAATGCCAACATGTTCCCGTAAAGGTCAAGGGTAGGACCAACAAGCCCAGGGAACCCTGGATGTCAAGGGATATACAAGAATGGATTAGGAAAAAAAGGGAGGCTTTTGGCAGATACAAAGGACTAAAAACAGTGGAAGCCCAAGCGGAGTATAGGAAGTGCAGGGGGGTACTTAAAAAAGAAATTAGGAGAGCGAAGAGGGGGCATGAAAAAACACTGGCGGGCAAAATAAAGGAAAATCCCAAGGTGTTTTATAAGTATATTAAGGGCAAGAGGATAACCAGGGAAAGAGTAGGGCCCATTAAGGACCAAAGTGGCAATCTGTGTGTAGAGCTGGAAGATGTGGCTGAGGTTTTAAATGAATATTTTGCATCTGTGTTCACTATGGAGAAGGACGATGTAGGCATAGAAATCAGGCAGGGGGATTGAGAAATACTTGAACAAATTAGTATTGAGAGGGAGGAGGTACTAGCGGTTTTAGTGGGCTTAAAAGTGGATAAATCCCCAAGCCCTGACGAGATGTATCCCAGGCTGCTGTGTGAGGCAAGGGAGGAGATTGCAGGGGCTCTGACACAAATTTTCAGAACTTCTCTGGCCACAGGGGAGGTGCCAGAGGACTGGAGAACAGCTAACATAGTACCATTATTCAAGAAGGGTAGTAGGGATAATGATGCGGAGATGCCGGTGTTGGACTGGGGTGGACAAAATTGAGAGGTCGCACAACACCAGGTTATAGTCCAACAGTTTTATTTGAAATCACAAGCTTTCGGAACTATCGCTCCTTCCTCAGGTGAAGTAAATTGGATACAGAATCGTCAGAGCATATATAGATGGAAAAAAAAGCATGTGTACTTTACAATTGCAGACCAATAAATTAAATCATCCTGACTATCTGCCGAGGTGTGATAAAGTTAATTAAGTCAGCCAGGAAGGTACCACATCAAAAGACACAGATGTGATTCCCAGTAAAAAAGTAAAAATTTTCCCAGTAAAAAAGTAAAATTTTTTTTTAAAGCTTTTCGTTTTACATACAGACGGCAGCTTTTGACACGTTAGAACCCCTGCGACTTCACCTCATTGTCTCAGTTGTATCTTGCTATGTCTTTTGATGTGGTACCTTCCTGGCTGACTTAATTAACTTTATCACACCTCGGCAGATAGTCAGGATGATTTAATTTATTGGTCTGCAATTGTAAAGTACACATGCTTTTTTTTCCATCTATATATGCTCTGACGATTCTGTATCCAATTTACTTCACCTGAGGAAGGAGCGATAGTTCCGAAAGCTTGTGATTTCAAATAAAACTGTTGGACTATAACCTGGTGTTGTGCGACCTCTCAATTTAGTAGGGATAAACCAGGGAATTACAGGCCAGTGAGCCTAACATCAGTGGTAGGGAAATTATTGGATGTGTACAAAATTATGAGGGGCATAGATAGGATAGATAGAAAGGAACTTTTCCCCTTAGTAGAGGGGTCAATAACCAGGGGGCATAGTTTCAAGGTAAGGGGCAGGAGGTTTAGAGGGGATTTGAGGAAAAACTTTTTCACCCAGAGGGTGGTTGGAATCTGGAACTCACTGCCTGAAAGGGTGGTAGAGGCAGGAACCCTCACAACATTCAAGAAGCATTTAGATGAGCACTTGAAACGCCATAGCAGACAAGGCTACGGACCAAGTGCTGGAAAATGGGATTAGAATAGACAGGGCTTGATGGCCGGCACGGACACGATGGGCCGAAAGGCCTCTTTCTGTGCTGTATAACTCTATGACTCTATGATTCTATATGACAATGGAAGTAACTGTGCAAATGTCACCCATGCCTCAGTCGCTGCACTCTCACCTTGTGAATCAGAAGGTCATTGATATGAATTCAAATCCCACTCCAGAGACTTGAGCACATAATCCGTGCTGACACACCTGCTACAGTACTGAGGGAGCCTCCGCTGCACTGTCGGAGGGTCTGTACTGAGGGAGTGCTGCACTGTCGGAGGGGCAGTACTGAGGGAGTGCTGCACTGTCGGAGGGGCAGTACTGAGGGAGCCTCCGCTGCACTGTCGGAGGGGCAGTACTGAGGGAGTGCTGCACTGTCGGAGGGGCAGTACTGAGGGAGTGCTGCACTGTCGGAGGGGCAGTACTGAGGGAGTGCTGCACTGTCGAAGGGGCAGTACTGAGGCAGTACTGAGGGAGCGCTGCACTGTCGGAGGGTCAGTACTGAGGGAGCGCCGCACTGTCGGAGGGGCAGTACTGAGGGAGCGCTGCACTGTCGGAGGGGCAGTACTGAGGGAGCCTCCGCTGCACTGTCAGAGGGGCAGTACTGAGGGAGCGCTGCACTGTCGAAGGGTCAGTACTGAGGGAGTGCTGCACTGTCGGAGGGGCAGTACTGAGGGAGTGCTGCACTGTCGGAGGGGCGGTACTGAGGGAGCGCCGCACTGTCGGAGGGTCAGTGCTGAGGGAGCGCCGCACTGTCGGAGGGGCAGTACTGAAGGAGCGCTGCACTGTCGGAGGGGCAGTACTGAGGGAATACAGCACTGTCGGAGAGGCAGTACTGAGGGAGCGCTGCACTGTCGGAGGGTCAGTACTGAGGGAGCGCTGCACTGTCGGAGGGTCAGTACTGAGGGAGCGCCGCACTGTCGGAGGGTCAGTACTGAGGGAGCGCTGCACTGTCGGAGGGTCAGTACTGAGGGAGCGCTGCACTGTCGGAGGGTCAGTACTGAGGGAGCGCTGCACTGTCGGAGGGTCAGTACTGAGGGAGCGCCGCACTGTCGGAGGGGCAGTACTGAGGGAGCACCGCACTGTCGGAGGGTCAGTACTGAGGGAGCGGCGCACTGTCAGAGGGGCGGTACTGAGGGAGCGCTGCACTGTCGGAGGGGCAGTACTGAGGGAGCGCTGCACTGTCGGAGGGGCAGTACTGAGGGAGCGCTGCACTGTCGGAGGGGCAGTACTGAGGGAGCGCTGCACTGTCGGAGGGGCAGTACTGAGGGAGCGCTGCACTGTCGGAGGGGCGGTACTGAGGGAGCGCTGCACTGTCGGAGGGGCAGTGTTTTGGATGAGACGTTAAACTGAGGCCCTCTCAGGTGGACGTAAAAGATCCCACAGCACTATTTCGAAGAGGAGCACGGGAGTTCTCCCCGGTGTCCTGGGGCCAATATTTATCCCTCAATGAACATTACTAAATCAGATTACCTGGTCATTATCACATTGCTCTTTGTGGGAGCTTGCTGTGCGCAAATTGGCTGCCGCGTTTCTTACATTACAACAGAGACTACACTTCAAAAGTACAGTACTTCATTGGCCGCAAAGCGCTTTGGCACGTCCTGAGGTGGTGAAAGGCGATGTAGAAATGCAAGTCTGTCTTTCTTTCTTAACCGAGTGGCTCGCAAGGCCACTGCAGAGGGGGTGGAGGGTCGCCCACACCGAGGGCTGGGCTCGGCCGTGACGCCCCCCACAGTTGAACAGCCACCCTCACTGCCTGGGCTTCCAGTTGGAGAATGGGCTGAAGTACTCCACTGGCTTTGGGATATCCGGAGGGGATGCGGGGGGAGAGAGAGGGAGAGGGGAGGAGGAAAGCCGCCTGAAGAATAACGAACTTGAAGTTTGTCGGCGGTCCGGAGCCTCGGCCGAGCGAGCGAGCGAGCGAGCGACCGGCCTGGGGTCATCAATAGATAAATTCACACACCGCCGCACCAACATTACCTCAGGAAACCTCGGGGATCGTCAACAGGTCATTTTTCTGAGAGAAACAAGCCGAAAATGTAAATAAAATGAACGTTAAAAAAAATAAGTAAGCGGCTGCGCGCGAACTCTCCGCCTGCAGTGGCGCCGTCCGCCCGACGTCATGGCGTCACTGGGCGCGCGGTGCGGAGAGCCTGGCTGGCCCGGGATCTTTGTGACGGGCAGAGCGCCGCAGCGCCAGTTTCAAAGATGGCGGCGTGTTGTCAGCGGGATGATGCGCGGAGCGACGTCAGCTCCTGAGTGAGGCCCGGGTGGTGTAAACACAGAGAGAGAGAGAGAGAGAGAGAGGCCTGTCCTGTCGGCGAGCCGCTGCCGCCTGCACCTTCTCCTGACACAGCGGCTGTGAGCGGAGGTTTCTCCGCCTGTGGCAGATCGATAGCTGGGACTGTAAATCGGGGTCAATACTAAGCGGTAAATATTGAGGGAGAGGGGGAAATATATTGAGGGAGGGGGTAAATATTGAGGGAGAGGGGTAAATATTGAGGGAGGGGGTAAATATTGAGGGAGGGGTAACACAGAGGGGGTGAATTCTGAGGGAAATACCTCCAGGAAAGGTAAAATACAGGTAATAAATATACTGGGGTATATATTGAAGCAAAGGGGTAATGACTCAAGAAGAGGGAGTAAACACAGAGGGAAAGGGGTAAATACTGAGGGAGAAGGTTAACTATTGAGAAAGAGTGGGTAAATACTGGGAAAATCATAGAAAGCAGGTAAATACTCAGAAAAAGAGGGTAAATACTGAGTAAACTAGAGTGCGAGGGTAAATGGCAGGGGTAAGCCATCGGGCATGGAAGTGTAACTATCGAGGGTGAAGCAAGAGAGTATGTATCCAGGCATAAGGAGTGTGTGAAAACACAAGTGGTGAAACCGGGGCGAGGGGGGGGGATGGGCGGGGGGTGAAGGCAGTGTGAATAATGTAAAATATGGAATGCAGATATATTAATAAAATCAAATAAGTGGGTAAAAGGCAAGGCAAAGTAGTGGAGGTGAGAGGGAAGGGACAGCAGGCCTCCCACCAGGGCTAGGGGTAGCTGACAGGTATTATTTACTGGGACCAGGGTGATTTTGACAGGGCACCAACAGTTTAAGGGTTGCAGTCGAGATGCCTTGGCCGTTCTCCGAGTCGATTAAGAAGCGGGCATGCAGGTACCTGCTGCACCGGTACCTGGACCACTTTCTGGAGGAGAAGCTGAGTCTAGAGCAGCTAAGCGTGGATCTCTACCAGGGAACAGGCTCCCTCGCTCAGGTTCCACTGGACAAATCGGTAAGGGTTCGAGTCACCCAATATACAGAGACAGAAATAACAGCAACAGAGTGGCAGCAAAGCTTGCTCTTAGTACGAGTTAACCAGATGGGGGCCTGGAGCAGGCCACAGAATGTTGGCATAGCTCCCTTGCATGGATGAGTAAGCATCTTACAGCAAAATGGTGCATATATTAATGAGGTGTAGCAGTGATTAAAGAAAGACTTGCATTTCTATAGCGCCTTTCATGACCTCAGGACGACCCAAAACACGTTACAGCCAATTAAGTACTTTTGAAGTGTAGTCGCTGTTGTAATGTAGGAACTGCGACCCACAAACAGCAATGAAATTAATCACCGGATAATCTGTTTTAGTGATGTTGGTTCAGGGATAAATATTGTCCAGAACACCAGGAGAACTCCCCTGCGAATAGTGGCCGTGGGATCTTTTACGTCCACCTGAGAGGACAGACGGGGCCTCGGTTTAACATCTCATCCGAAAGACGGCACCTCCGACAGTGCTGCACTGAAGTGTCAGCCTAGATCATGTGCTTAAGTCTGTGGAGTGAAAGTTGAACCCACGACCTTCTGAGGTGAGAGTGCAACCCACTGAGCCATGCCTTCATTAGAATAGCAGAATCTATAACAATATTGGTTTACAGACAAAGGGTGAAAATTCCTTTGAAAAGGGGCAATTGCATAGTAATACAGGGTATCTAACTGCAAATGGAATCACATACAGTTAACTGAACAGGCTATGGGTCTTTGCAAAATCAGATCTTTCCTCATCAGCATTTACCATCGACGGACTTCTGCTTATCCACAACCCTGTGGTCTAGTCCAGTCCTGCATACACTTCCTTCCCCAGCTCCTCTGGTGCCCTGTGACCCAGTGAATTGATTTCAAGATCCTCATTCTGGTTTCCGTACCCCTTCATCACCTTGCCCCTGTCAATCAGGGGAACCGTCGGCAGTCAACAGCCTGCCTACCATCCTCTGTCAATAGTTTGTTAATTGTTTCCCAGCCCATCTTAGGCTGATTTTAAAACTAATCTCTTGCTGCCATACTTTGCTTTGCTACTTTTCCCCCTTGTTTTTGAAAAGCTCCTAAAAACCTTTGATCTTTGTCTCCCCCCGCCCTCATTCTTAGTTCCTGCTCAGTGTCGAACCCTGTCCTTTGTAAGCTGTCTGATACATTCAAAAGAGGGTTATATAAATGGCACAGCTGGCCAATCTGCACGTGTGAGCCTAGAATGTGAGTTTTCAGCAGGCTTTTTGCCAACGGGAGGCCATTATCACAATGGGAGCCAATCCTCAACCTGTCCTCTGCCAATATCATCATACGTGCCCTGTCCAGCATGATTCGCTGGATCGTGACCAGGAACAGGAGCCCAGGCTGATTTTCCTCTCCCGAAACTAGGGGCCATAAATATAAGATAGTCACCAATAAATCCAAGGGGGAATTCAGGAGAAACTTCTTTACCCAGAGAGTGGTGAGAATGTGGAACTCGCTCCCACAAGGAGTAGTTGAGATGAGTAGCATAGATGCATTTAAGGGGAAGCTGGACAAACACATGAGGGAGAAAGGAATAGAAGGTTATGCTGATACGGTGAGATGAAGAGGCTTCTGTGTAACATAAACGCTGGCCTAGACCAGTTAGGCCAAATGGCTTGTTTCTGTGCTGTATACTCGATGTAATTCTTTGTGACCCAGGGGTGCTATCATGCCCTCACCTGCCATGCTGTTAGAATGCAGGAATGACAAAAGACCATTCAGCCAATCTAGCTAACTCTGTGGACCATCTTCTCCTTCACTTAACCAATTTAATCTACACTAAACCCATATTCTTGTATTCCGTGCCAACCTGCCAATCCTTTTTGGATTCTTAGTCGGTTGACACTGTCTCATCAAACACCCCCTTTATCCTATTCTCTGCCTCTCGCCTCCCATCCAATTACCAACCCATGATACAAGGTTACCTCCAATTCCACAAACCTTAATCTTTGATAATCTCTTGTCTACGTATCTCTGACGCCAGTTGACTACGTTGCATTCACCTACCGATTCCGCCGCCACAGTTCATTCCACTGAGGGATTTCTGGTCCACAGCATCACATGGCTTGTAATTAAGGAGTACCACATTTTGACTTTGTACTTTTATTTTACTAGGGGAATGTATTTGTCTATTTCTATGACCTTGCCATCATAATTATTATTTTTTTGGACGGAATTATTTGGGATAATTAAGGGGCTGTCATGTAACGTTAGGTGCTGCTCTACTGTAGTTAATGTGTCGTGGAACATCAGGCTCACACCACCACCGACAGTCCCAATACCTTCGGAATTCTGAGACCGCTCACTGTTTTTATATAGATATAATACAGAAATTGCACAGTTTTGAACGAGGGGAAACTCTTGCTTCCATCACAGTGGAAGTGACAATTTACGATGTCATTTTCATAGAGTGGTAAAAAAGTGAATAAAATATTTGCCAAACATTTCCAGGAAAACTCTTTGACTGTACTCTGGAGAACAGTGTTAAAACTAATATCTTCTTTGTGCTTCCAGTCCCTGAATGAAATCCTGGATTCACTTGACGCACCTTTGGAAATAATTGAAGGATTTATCCAAAACATTTCTGTTTCCATCCCCTGGTCTTCGCTCCTGCAAGAGAACTGTGCGGTGGAGGTGCAGGGACTGGAGATGGTCTTTAAACCCAGGCCTCGAATAGGTGAGTGCTCGCCCTTTTCTCAACAGTGGGACATCACCACCAACATAGGAACAGGAGGAGGCCATTCAGCCCCCCGAGCCAGTTCTGCCATTCAATTAGCTTACAGCTGATCTGAATCTTAACTCCATCTACCCGCCTTGGTTCCGTAACCTTTAATAACCTTGCCTAACAAAAACCTATCAATCTCAGTTTTTAAATTTTCAGTTGACCTGCAACAACAACTTGCATTTATATAGCTCCTTTTAATGTCGTAAAACATCCCAAGGTGCTTCACAGGAGTGTTGTCAAACAAAATTTGACACCGAGTCACATAAGGGGATATTAGGACAGATGACCAAAGAGGTAAGTTTTAAGGGGCGTCTTAAAGGAGGAGAGAGAGGCAGCGAGGTTTAGGGTGGGAATTCTAGAGCTTAGGGCCTTGGCAGCTGAAGGCATGGCCTCAACAGCCATCATTAAATTCTGATTTGAACTATAGAAAGCCTTGTGCTATAGCTAAAGGCTGAATACATGGCTCATCTCCGGATTCACAGCTCCAGTGACGTAGCTAAAGGCTGAATACATGGCTCATCTCTGGATTCACAGCTCCAGTGATGTAGCTAAAGGCTGAATACATGGCTCATCTCCGGATTCACAGCTCCAGTGACGTAGCTAAAGTGTGAATACATGGCTCATCTCAGGATTCACAGCTCCAGTGATGTAGTGGGATGACACCCTCAAGCTGTAGAGATTTAATTCTGTTTCTGCCAGTTTTGTCCCCACCTCTCGTGACTTGGCTGGGCTGACAGCCCTCTTCCAATTGGCCGTTCTTCTTGTGTGAGCCCAGACATTAGAAATGGGAACGCTGACGGGCTGTTCGATTGCAGCTGCTCCCCATCTTATCCAATGTGCTTCCTCTCTCTCTTTCAACCCTGTGCCTTCTCACTTCAGGAAAGATGAAAAGGCCTTAGAAAGTGTACAGAGGAGCTTTACCTCTGGTTAGTGCAGAAGGGAGTTTTACTCTGTATCTAACCTGTGCTGTCCCTGCCCTGGGAGTGTTTGATGGGACAGTGTCGAGGGAGCTTTACTCTGTATCTAACCCGTGCTGTACCTGCCCTGAGAGTGTTTGATGGGACAGTGTAGAGTGAGCTTTACTCTGTATCTAACCCGTGCTGTACCTGCCCTGGGAGTGTTTGACGGGACAGTGTAGAGGGAGCTTTACTCTGTATCTAACCCGTGCTGTACCTGCCCTGGGAGTGTTTGATGGGACAGTGTAGAGTGAGCTTTACTCTGTATCTAACACGTGCTGTACCTGCCCTGGGAGTGTTTGATGGGACAGTGTAGAGGGAGCTTTACTCTGTATCTAACCCGTGCTGTACCTGCCCTGGGAGTGTTTGATGGGGACAGTGTAGAGGGAGCTTTACTCTGTATCTAACCCATGCTGTACCTGCCCTGGGAGTGTTTGCTGGGACAGTGTCGAGGGAGCTTTACTCTGTATCTAACCCGTGCTGTACCTGCCCTGGGAGTGTTTGATGGACAGTGTAGAGAGAGCTTTACTCTGTATCTAACCCGTGCTGTCCCTGCCCTGGGAGTGTTTGATGGGACAGTGTAGAGGGAGCTTTACTCTGTATCTAACCCGTGCTGTACCTGCCCTGGGAGTGTTTGATGAGACAGTGTAGAGGGAGCTTTACTCTGTATCTAACCCGTGCTGTACCTGCCCTAGAAGTTGATGTCCCAGGGTTTCAAATGTTAAAAATGGTTCAATTAACTGTGCTATCTAAATCCATGGCAGTTATTTTTATTTACCTTTACCTCCAGAGTCCCGCAATGATCTATTCTTTGACTCTTCTTTCATCAAATGCTATGAGGGTACTGTAGTGTAGTATTTATGTTACTGGACTAATAATCCAGAGGGTGGACTAATAGTCCAGAGGATGTGAATTTAAATCTTACTGTGGCAGTTTGCACATTTAAATTCAGTTTAAAAAGAAAATCTGGTGTCAATAAAAGTGAAGGTGTTGGATTGTGTGTCCGATGTGTGACTCCAGTCCCACACGCTCCAGCTGAATCCAACTGCCCTCTGCAGCGGCCTAGCAAACCACTCCGTTGTATCAAACCACTACAAAGAAGAGGGCCCACCACCACTTTCTCAGGGCAACTAGGGATGGGCAATAAATGCCGGCCTTGCCAGCGACACTCGGGTCAGTGTCATATTCGCCCCTGAGTTGCGTATCCAACCCCTTATTGTTCTTCCGGTTTTCAGCTTTGCTGGTTGCTGGCTTGTGGTTTTACTTTTTCTCTGCTGCTTTGATCTACGGTGACCTCTAACTTGCTATCAATTTAGCCATCATCTCTCTGCACCGCTACCGACTCTCATTCCTACGGCAACAACCTCCATCCTCGAACTCCCTACCCTTCAAATAGCTTCTGGACTTCACTCGCCTGCTTTGGACAGCGGTTCGTCGATGCTCCGTACCGGCCCCATCCTGCTCACGTCGGCTTTGTCCCTCCATGGGACCTCTGACTTTGACCCTGGTCTCCCTGCTATTGTCTCCAACCTATTCCCTGCTACCAGGAATTATGTATTCCATTAATTACTAAATTTAAACAGGCCTATGTAACCTGAGCTTTTCCTGTGTCCATTCGCGTGCGCACTTTGGCTGCCGCTCCAGACCTGAGCCATTCAATACTTTTCCACTTTTTCCCCTATTTTCCTTTTCTCTCTATCCCTCCCTGCCCGCACTCTCCTCTTGTCATGCCTCCTTTCATCTCTCCTCTCTCGGATACACTGCCCTCCCAAATCCCTACCCCAATCCTTCATTACTCTTCGACCTTCCTGCTCTCCTGCTGCCGTCCCAGGCTTGACTCCCTCTTAGATAAGCCCACAGCTTCCCTCTGTGCCTCTCTTGGCATCCTCCGAAGGGCCCATCGAGGCACTAGTCACTGCCTCCTTACGAACAGCAACCCCAACTGTCCCATCCTACTCTCTCGCCAACCTTCCTGCCCAGCGCGCCCACTGGGGGAAAATCTTGTCAATCTCCTCCCCATCCAACTCATCCCCCCCAGCGCTGACCCTGTGGACGCTGGCAGTAGGGCAGCCATCACCAACCCTCTCCACATCTCCCTCCAGGATGTCCATTCAGTTGCGAACAAGGCCCTTGCCATCCATGAGCTTATCGTGGATGGTTGCATCGATATCATGGCCCTGACAGAAACTTGGTTGAGGGGCGATGACACCTTACCCTTAAATGAGACAATCCCCGCCTGGGTATACCTTCCACATTCAGAGCAAATATGTAACGGCACAAGGGAGTATGGCAAGGCTGGATGGCATTTATTTTAAAGCAAGGAGTCTTGCGAGTAAGGCAGATGAATTGAAGGTGTTGATGAACACATGGGAATATGATATTGTTGCTATCACAGAGACATGGTTGAGGGAGGGGCAGGGCTGGCAGCTCAATATTCTGGGGTATAGAATCTTCAGGCGAGACAGAGGGGGGTGTAAAAGAGGAGGGGGTGTCGCAATATTAATCAAGGAGTCAATTACTGCTGTAAGGAGGGATGATATCTTAGCAGGTTCCTCTAATGAGGCCATATGGGTAGAACTTAAAAACAAAAAGGGGGCAAGCACTTTGCTGGGAGTGTACTATAGGCCCCCAAACAGTCAGGGGGAGATAGAGGAACAGATATGTAGGCAAATCTCAGAGAAGTGTAGAAATAATAGGGTAATAATAGTAGGGGATTTCAACTTCCCCAATATTAACTGGGATAGTCAGAGTGTGAAAGGCTTAGAGGGTGCGGAATTCTTAAAGTGCATCCAGGAGAGCTTTTTGAGCCAGCATGTAGAAAGTCCTACAAGAGAGGGGGCGGTACTGGACCTAATTCTAGGGAATGTAGCCGGGCAAGTGGTAGAAGTGTCAGTAGGAGAGCATTTTGGTGACAGTGACCATAATTCGGTGAGATTTAAGGTAGTCATGGAAAAGCACAAAGATGGACCGGAAATAAAGGTTCTAAATTGGAGGAAGGCCGATTTTAATATGATAAGGCAGGATCTGTCCAAAGTGGACTGGGGTCAGCTACTTGTAGGGAAATCCACATCAGAGCAGTGGGAGTCTTTCAGAAAGGAAATAGAGAGAGTACAACGGCAACATGTTCCCGTAAAGGTCAAGGGTGGGACCAACAAACCCAGGGAACCCTGGATTTCAAGGGATATACAAGAATGGATTAGGAAAAAAAGTGTCCAGTGGTGTACCGCAGGGATCGGTGCTGGGTCCTTTGCTGTTTGTAGTGTACATTAATGATTTAGATATGAATGTAGGAGGTATGATCAGTAAGTTCGCAGATGACACGAAAATTGGTGGAGTGGTAAATAGCGAGGAGGGAAGCCTCAGGCTACAGGACGATATAGACGGGTTGGTTTGATGGGCAGAACAGTGGCAAATGGAATTTAACCCTGAAAAGTGTGAGGTGATGCAATTTGGGAGGACTATCAAGGCAAGGGAATACACAATGAATGGTAGGACCCTAGGAAGGACAGAGGATCAGAGGGACCTTGATGTGCATGTACATAGATCCCTGAAGGCAGCAGGACAGGTAGATAAGGTGGTTAAAAAGGCATATGGGATACTTGCCTTCATTAGCCGAGGCATAGAATATAAGAGCAGGGAGGTTATGATGGAGCTGTACAAAACGCTAGTTAGACCCACAGCTGGAATACTTTGTGCAGTTCTGGTCGCCACACTATAGGAAGGATGTGATTGCATTGGAGAGAGTGCAGAGGAGATTCACCAGGATGTTACCTGGGCTGGAGGGCTTCAGCTATGAAGAGAGTCTGGACAGGCTGGGGTTGTTTTCCTTAGAGCAGAGAAGGCTTAGGGAGGACCTGATTGAGGTGTACAAAATTATGAGAGGCATAGATAGGGTAGATAGAAAGGAACTTTTCCCCTTAGTAGAGGGGTCAATAACAAGGGGGCATAGTTTCAAGGTAAGGGGCAGGAGGTTTAGAGGGGATTTGAGGAAAAACTTTTTCACCCAGAGGGTGGTTGGAATCTGGAACTCACTGCCTGAAAGGGTGGTAGAGGCAGGAACCCTCACAACATTCAAGAAGCATTTAGATGAGCACTTGAAACGCCATAGCATACAAGGCTATGGACCAAGTGCTGGAAAATGGGATTAGAATAGACAGGGCTTGATGGCCGGCACGGACACGATGGGCCGAAGGGCCTCTTTCTGTGCTGTATAACTCTCTGACTTGCCCCGCTCTGACCGCCGTGGTGGAAGTGTTTCTCTCATCACCAAATCACACCTTGGTCTGTCCCCCTATTCCTCTGGCACTTTCTCTTCCTTTAAGCATCTCACCTTATTCTACCCCTCTCACCTCTTATTTAAAATTCTTGTTCTCTACCGCCCACCCAAGGAGCATAAAAATTTTATTACCGAGATATCTTCACTGCTCTCCTCTCTCAGCCTCTGCACCGAACAACTTCTCATCCTCAGTGATTTCAACCTCCATCTCAATTCATCATGCTCTCTCTCCTCCGAGTTCACTAGCCTCCTATCCTCCCTTAATCTCTCTCTCCCATGTAAACTCCCCAACCCATATTCACGGCCACCCCCTCGACCTTGCCATCTCTCGTGGCCTCGCTACTCCCATCGTGTCAATCGCAGATAAGGCCATCTCTGACCACTTCCTCGTATCGCTCTCCACCCACATCCCCCTTCCACTTCCACTTCCCTCCCTCCCCCCCCAACCCTACTTCCTTCTGTGTCCGCCCCTGGAAAAAAAACTCTCCCAACTCTCTTACAACTGCACTTATAAAATCACAACTGTCCAGCCTTTGGCCCTCCATTCACCATGACATTTCTGCAGCTACCGATCTGCTCAACCACACCCTCACCACCACCTTTGATGCCCTAGTCCCTATTAAAACAATTACTCTCTCTCTCTCACCCTGACCGTTCCCCCGGTACGACCCTCATCTTTGCTCCCTTAAGTCCAAGGGACGCAAACTTGAACGGATATGGGGGACACCTGGTTTAGACATTCACTGCCAGATCTGGCTGGACCACATAGCGCATTATCGGGCCCTGCTGTCGTCTGCCAAAATTGCTCACTATTCCAGAATCATTCTGGAATGCAAAGATAAACCCCGGCTCCTATTCTCTACTGCTAACCGTCTTCTTAAACCCCTCTCCCCTGTCTCCTCCACCCTCACCTCCAACAACAAGTGTGAGGAGCTCATGAACTTCTTTGTCTCTAAGATTGAGACCATCCGTTCAGCTGCCTCTGTCACTTTCCTTCCTTCCCCTAGCCCACCGGGCCAAACTTCCTCTAAGGTTCCCCCCTGCCCTAGCCCTGAACTCTCATCTTTCTCCAGTTTCTCTCTGATCTCTCCTCATGACCTCTCCGCGCTCATCTTGTCCATGAGACACACTTCCTGCTCCCTCGACCCTATTCCCACCAAACTGCTGACCACCCAACTTCCTTTTCTGGCTGCCATGTTAGCTGACATTGTTAACGGTTCTCTCTCCTCAGGTCCTGTCCCCCTCTCCCTCAAATCTGCCGTCATCACCCCTCTCCTCAAAAAACCAACCCTTAACCCCTCCATCCTTGCAAACTACCGCCCCATCTCCAACCTCCCTTTCCTCTCCATAGTCCTTGAACGTGTTTTCACCTCCCAAATCCATGCCCGCCTTTCCCGCAATTCCATGTTTGAATCCCTCCAATCCGGTTTCCGCCCCTGCCACAGTACCAAAACGGCTCTCATCAAAGTCACAAATGACGTCCTTTGTGACTGTGACAAAGGTAAACTTTCCCTCCTCGTCCTTCTTGACTTGTCTGCAGTCTTTGACACGGTTGACCACTCCATCCTTCTCCAATGCCATCGTCCAGCTGGGTGGGACTGCACTCGCCTGGTTCCATTCTTATCTATCTAATCGTAGCCACAGAATCACCTGCAATGGCTTCTCTTCCCACTCCCGCATCGTTACCTCTGGGGTCCCCCAAGGATCTTTCCTTGGTCCCCTCCTATTTCTCATCTACGTGTTGCCTCTTGGCGACATCATCCAAAAACACAGCGTCAGTTTCCACATGTACACTGACGACACCCAGCTCTACCTCACTACCACTTCTCTCGACCCCTCCACGGTCTCTAAATTGACGCACTGCTTCTCCGACACCCAGTTCTAGATGAGCAGAAATTTTCTCCAATTAAATATTGGGAAGACCGAAGTCATTCTTTTCGGTCCCTGCCACAAACTCTGTTCCCTAACCACTGACTCCATCCCTCTCCCTAACATCTGTCTGAGGCTCAACCACACTTTCGCAACCTTGGTGACATATTTGACTCTGAAATGAGCTTCCGACCACATATCCGTAGCATAAGTAAGACCGCCTATTTCCACCTCCGTAACATCGCCCGTCTCCACCCTTGCCTCAGCTCATCTGCTGCTGAAACCCTCATCCATGCCTTTGTTACCTCTAGACTTGACTATTCCAACGCACTCCTGGCCAGCCTCCCACATTCCACCCTACATAAACTTGAGGTGATCCAAAACTCGGCTGCCCGTGTCCTAACTTGCACCAAGTCCCGTTCGCCCATCACCCCAGTGCTCGCTGACCCACATTGGCTCCCGGTTAAGCAATGCCTTGATTTCAAAATTCTCATCCTTGTTTTCAAATCCCTCCATGGCCTCGCCCCTCCCTATCTCTGTAATCTGCTTCTGCCCCACAACTCCCAAGATATCTGTGTTCCTCTAATTCTGCCCTCATGAGCATCCCTGATTATAATCTCTCAACCATTGGTGGTTGTGCCTTCTGTTGCCCTAAGCTCTGGAATTCCCTGCCTAAACCTCTCCACCTCGCTACCTCTCTTTCCTCCTTTAAGACGCTCCTTAAAACCTACCTCTTTGACCAAGCTTTTGGTCATCTGCCCTAATATCTCCTTACGCAGCTCGATGTCAAATATTTTTGTCTTTTAATACTCCTGTAAAGCGCCTTGGGATGTTTTACTACGTTAAAGGCGCTATATAAATACAAGTTGTTGTAGTTATCCTCTACATCAGAAGACCGCCTACTTCCACCTCCATTGCATTGCACCCCACTCCTCACCTACCTCAGTCTGTCTGCCACTGAAACCCTCAATGATGTCTTAGTCACCTCCACATTTGACTATTCCAATGCTCTCCTGGCTGGCCTCTCATCTTCCATATCTGTAAACTTAAGCCTATCCAAAATTCTGCTGCCCGTATCTGCTTCATCAATGACCTTCCCTCCAATATAAGGTCAGAAATGGGGATGTTCGCTGATGGCTGCACAGTGTTCCGTGCCATTCACAATTCCTCAGATAATGAAGCAGTCCATGCCCGCATGCAACAAGACCTGGACGACGTTCAGGCTTGGGCTGATAAGTGGCAGGTAACATTCGCGCCACAGAAGTGCCAGGTAATGACTATTTCCAACAAGCGAGAGTCTAACCACCACCCCTTGACATTCAACGGCATTACCATCGCCGAATCCCCCACCATCAACATCCTGGGGGTCACCATTGACCAGAAACTTAACTGGACCAGCCACATAAATACTGTGGCAACAAGAGCAGGTCAGAGGCTGGGTATTCTGCGGCGAGTCTCTCACCTCCTCACTCCCCAAAGCCTTTCCACCATCTACAAGGCACAAGTAAGGAGTGTGATGGAATACTCTCCACTTGCCTGGATGAGTGCAGCTCCAACAACATTCAAGAAGCTCGACATCATCCAGGACAAAACCGCCCGCTTGATTGGCACCCCATCCACCACCTTAAACATTCACTCCCTCCACCACCGGCGCACCGTGGCTGCAGTGTGTGCCATCTACAAGATGCACTGCAGCAACTCACCAAGGCTTCTTTGGCAGCACCTCCCAAACCCGCGACCTCTACCACCTAGAAGGACAAGGGCAGCAGGCACATGGGAACACCTCCACCCCCAAGTTCCCCTTCAAGTCACACACCATCCTGACTTGGAAGTATATCGCCGTTCCTTCATCGTCGCTGGGTCAAAATCCTGGAACTCCCTACCTAACAGCACTGTGGGAGTACCTTCACCACACAGACTGCAAGAAGGCGGCTCACCACCACCTTCTCAAGGGCAACTTGGGATGGGCAATAAATGCTGCCCTTGCCAGCGACGCCCACATCCCAGGAACGAATAAAAAATAAAAAATAAATGCTAACCCACACCTGGTCCCGTTCACCCATCACCCCTATCCTTGTTGGCCTACCTTAGTTCCCAATCCCCACAATGCCTCCAATTTAAAATTCCTATCTTTGTAATTAAATCTCTTCATGCCCTTGATGCTGTCTTATCCCTGTAACCTCCTCCAACCCTACATCCGCTCCCCAACTTCTCTGTTCTGAGTCTGGCCTCTTCTCCATCCCCCTCTCCATTTGCCCCCCCATTGGCAGCCATGCCTTCAGCCACCACCCAAATCCTCTCCACCTACTATAAGACCCTCTTTAAAACTCACCTCTTAACCCTCCTAATATCTGCATCTTTGGCTCATTTTATGTCTGATTGCCTCTCTTCTCTCGTTTGATAGTAGCAAAGCAAATCAAATGTCAATATCTAAGTCAGATATCCAGGCCAGAGCTTCCGGTGTAACAGCGTGGATATCTTGTCGGCTGTCTGTGAGTTTCCTCTGAGGGCAGTGCTCAATGATGTGCTCCAGGGTCTGATCGGGAGCTTCGCAGTCTCGTGGTCCCTCTCCGTGAAGCGTCTTGGGACATTTCGTCTGCGTTTAAAAGCGCCATATAAATTAAAACTGTTATTTACGGAACCGATAACTGAATAACTGGTGGAATTTATAAAACCGATTTAATTGTATCCATCTGAATGTTGAAAGACGGTAGCATGGTTATGTTATGTTACTGGGCTAGTAATCCAGAGGCCTGGACTAATGATCCGGAGACGAGAGTTCAAATCCCACCACGGCAGCTGGGGAATTTAAATTCAGATAATTAAATAAATTTGGAATTAAAAAGCTAGTATCAGTAATGGTGACCATGAAACTATCGGATTGTCGTAAAAAACCCCGTCTGGTTCACTAATGTCCTTTAGGGAAGGTAACCATTCTTACTTGGTCTCGGCCTATATGTGACTCCAGCCCCACAACAACGTGGTTGACTATTAACTACCCTCTGAAAAGGCCGAGCAAACCACTCAGTTGTATTCAAGAAGGTGTCTCACCACCACCTTCTCGAGGGCAATTAGGGATGGGCAATAAATGCTGGCTTTGCCGGCGACACCCACATCCCGTGAATGAAATTTAAAAAAAAAAATTTGTTGTAAAGGACATCAGCCCTGAGTGATTTAAATGTGATATAAGGGAGTAAGATGTCAACTTGTTATAAAATCAAAAAATGCTGAAACTGCCCTTTAGCCCACCAGCACCTGGGAAGTGAAAAGATGGGTTAATGTTCTGGGTTGGAACCCTGCATCAGAGTAGGTGCAGTTGGCCTTTTTAGAATTCGTTCTCGGCATGTGGATACCACTGGCAAGGCCGGCATTCATTGCCCATTCTTAGTTGCCCTGAGAAGATGATGCTGAAGTGTCAGCTGTGGCTCAGTGGGTAGCACTCTCGCCTCTGAGTCAGAAGGGACTGGACCACAGAAATCCAGGCTGACACGCCAGTGCAGTGCTGAGGGAGCGCTGCACTATCGGAGATGCCGGCTTTCGGATGAGACGTTAAACCGAGGCCCGTCTGCTCTCTCAGGTGGATGTAAAAGATCCCATGGCACTATTTCGAAGAAGAGCAGGGGAGTTCTCCCCGGTGTCCTGGCCAATATTTATCCCTCAAGCAACATCACTAAAACAGATTATCTGGTCATTATCACATTGCTGTTTGTGGGAGCTTGCTGTGCGCAAATTGGCTGCCGCGTATCCCACATTACAACAGCGACTTCATTATAAAGCACTTTGAGACGTCCGGTGGTCGTGAAAGGTGCTATATAAATGCAAGTCTTTTCTTTTTTCTTGAACCGGTGGTAGCGGTTTTGTACAACCGAGGGGCTTGCTCGGCCACTTCAGAGGGCAGTTAAGAGTCAACCACGTTGGTGTGGGACTGAAGTCACATTTCGGCCCAGACCGGGTAAGAAACATAGAAACATAGGAGCAGGAGTAGGTTATTCGGCCCTTCGAGCCTGCTCCGCCAATCAATATGATCATGGCTGATCCTCTATCTCAATACCATATTCCCCCTCTCTCCCCATACCCCTTGACGGTTTCCTTCCCTAAAGGACATTAGAGAAGCAATTGGGTTGCTGTGTGTTTCCAGCACTGGCAGTGTTGCAGTGACTTGTGCGGCGTATTGTTTTGATGAGCTGACGTGTGGTTGTTTTGTGGCAGTGTCCGGCTCGGAGCCCATGTACTGGTCCAGCTTTATGACGGACAGCATGCAGTTGGCCAAAGAGTGCCTGAGCCAGAGATTGACAGATGATCAAGCTGAGGGGCCGCAGCCGTTCGAGGGCCTCGAGAAGTTCGCAGAAACCATCGAAACAGGTCAGTAACTGGATTAAATAAAGTTTAACTTAGGAGCTCCTGTCTAAAGAGAGAACTTTTATTTTGTGGTTTGGTGTGGTCCTGGTTCGACCCCCCAGCCTGCACGGCGTTAGCTGATGCTCGGCTGCTGTTGTGGTTGGGGCAACAACATTAACCTCAGCTCCTCCCAGGAGAGAGGGGAGTAAAAACCAGTCCGGGCTCATGCTCCTGATCGAGATCCACTGACACCTGCTGCAAAGTGCACACGTGTGGCTAGGATCCGGCTTGACTGTGATGCACGGTCATGGTCATAAAGCCTGCTGCACCTTGCGCATGAAGGATAGCCATCTGAGGAAAGTACTTGACAATGTCCGTGAGACTGTAACTCTGAGTCAAAGTCTTTAGGCGAAGAGGAAGGGGATAATAGTGTCAGTAATTACGTTATAGTAACGGCTCCTTCCCCTCGGTGTGCTCGTTGCGTCATGTCTCTGTCCATCTCCACGCGCTCCCAATTTTTTCCCTCCTAAAGGCACTGTCTGCTGCAGGGAAACAGATCTGTGGGTGATGGAGTACAGCAGGCATTCACCCATGAGCCTCGAGAGGGGGCACCACAGCTGAGCCCAAGCTCCACACACACAAACCTTCCAGGACAGATCGGTATATTGGGATCAGAACTTGGAACCCTGTCTGATCTACACCGCCTCCCCGCCCCCCCCCCCCCCCCCCCCCACCGACTTCCCAGCCCAGGAGCATTGAAGCCAGTGCTCCAACTGTGATATCTTGAGACGCAGCATGTGTTATTGTATGTATATATATATACACAACAGAACAACATGGCTTCCGGTAAGAACTGTACTGCATATGACTTTATTATTATCTACATCAGTAGTCCACTGGGTGACTCTATTACACTTCTCCCTCCTTATTGAAGAAGTTAATCATAGCAAATAATCATTGTACATGACTTGCATGGTGTACTCAACTCTTGGTATACATTTCTCAAATGGAACCCATTTTATGTTTCCAAATTCTACTCTTCCTGGTAACCACTTTAACCATTTATGGTGATGGTTCTTCACTCTAACCTGGTTCAACTTCACACTTCTCTCTCTAACTCTATCTTTATCATGACTCTCTTTCTGCCTTGATTGTTTCTCTTCTACGGATTGTGCCAAGTTTGGCTTTAACAACAAGAACCTGGTTCGTGGCTGTCGTTTGAGAAACAACTCTGCTGGTTTTCTACCAGTAGTGGTATGAGGAGTATTCCGATAGGTAATCAGAAAATTTGCCAGTTTGTGGTCCAACGGCAACTGACGTTTCTTTGGATTTGGATCCAACATTTGCTTAATGAGGGCACGTTTGACAATTTGTACTGTGCGCTCTGCTGCACCATTTGAAGCAGGGTGGTACGGTGGAACTTTGGTATGTTTCACACCGTTTCTGCTCATGAACTGTGTGAACTCTTCTGAACAAAATTGCGACCCATTATCAGACACAATTTCTTCTGGGAGGCCGTAGGAAGAAAACAATCTTCGCAAATTGTCTAGTGTTTTTCTTGTTGTTATCTGCATCGGAAACACCTCTACCCACTTTGAGTGACTATCTGTCATTGTGAACAATTGCTGTCCTTCTAGCTCAGCAAAATCTACATGTAACCTCTGCCACACTCTGGGAGGCCATTTCCATGGCTGTAATGGTACTGATGGTGGTTTCTTGCTCACCGATTGACATGTTGTACACTGACTGACTATGTACTCTATCTCTTTATCTAAACCTGGCCACCATAAGTAACTGCGTGCAAAGCTCTTGGTCAAGCGCATTCCCAGGTGCTGGTCATGAAGATCTCCTAACCATTTAGACCTGAACCTATTTGAGATAACCACTCTTGCTCCCCACATGATACAATCTTTATCCACTGACAATTCATTCCTACAAACGAAGTATGGATGGATATCTTCCTCTGATACCTGGTTTGGCCATCCATTTGCTATGTAATCATACACCGTTGACATAATTGGGTCACGTTTGGTTGCCCTACCAGCCTCTTCAGCTGTGACTGGCAGCTCATCAATGTATGAGAAATAGAACACTTCTTCCTTATTGGGTGTAACTTGTGATGGGGATGGCAATGGCAACCTGGACAAAGTATCAGCATTACTGTGATCAGAAGATCGTCTGTACTCAATGTCATATGTATGCGCTGACAAAATCAAAGCCCATCTCTGCATTCGGGCTGCAGCTAAGGTTGGAACTGGGGACTTTGGATGGAGGATTGCTGTCAGGGGCTTATGGTCAGTAACTATGGTAAACTTACGACCAAACAAGAATTTGTGAAACTTCTTGACCCCAAAAATCAATGACAAAGCTTCCCTTTCGATCTGTGCATAATTCCGCTCACTGGCACTTAGAGTACATGAAGTAAAAGCAATTGGTCTCTCCTCCCCACTATCTAGTACATGAGAGATCACTGTCCCAACTCCGTACGGAGAGGCGTCACACGCTAGCTTGATCTCCTTAGATACATCATAGTGAACGAACATGGTACTCTCTACTAACTGGCTTCTACACTCTTTGAATGCTGTGTCACATTCTTTTGACTACTTCCAAGGGACCTGTTTTCTCAACAGCTCATTCAGTAGATGTAACAATGTAGCCAAGTTTGGGAGGAACTTTCCGTAATCATTCAAAAGACCCAAAAATGATCGAAGTTCAGAGACGTTCTTGGGAGTGGGTGCATTTCTGATTGCATCCAGCTTTCCCTTGGTTGGATGTAAACCATCTTTGTCTACTCTGTGCCCTGAGTACTCCACTGAGTTTTGAAACAACTCACACTTGTGAGCTGTCACTCGTACTCCGTGCATCTCTCGCCATTTGAGCACTTCATTCAACACCTCATCATGGATTTGCCTGTTTGGTGCTGAAATGAGTATGTCATCCAAATAACACACTACCCCTTCAATCCCTTGCAAAATTTGGTTCATCACCCCTTGGAATATGTCAGGGGCAGAAGACACTCCAAATGGTAGCTTATTGAACAGATATAGGCCTCATTGAGTATTTATAGTCAAGCATGACTTGGACTCTTCATCTAACTCAAATTGTAGGTAGGCGTTTGTGAGATCTAACTTCGAAAAGATCTGGCCACCTGTCAGCGTTGTGAACAAATCTTCCACATTTGGCAACGTATTGGGTAGATTACACTCCAGAACCTGGTTTACGGTTACCTTATAATCACCACACAACCTTACCTTACCATCTGACTTAGGTACAACAACAATAGGTGTAGCCCAATTACTCAGATCAACCTTAGAGATAATGTTCTCAGTCTCTAGTCTTTTGAATTCTTTCTCAACTTTCTCCTTGAGTGCGTATGGTACGGGACGTGGCTCGCAGTAAACTGGGCTTGCGTCCTTCTGCACTCTGACACTCGCCTTGAAGTCTTGGATTGGACTGCCCGTTACACTGAACACCTTCGGATACTGCTTGATGACATCATCTTTCGATGCAAATTTCACTTCCACACACACAATCTCATTCCAATCCAGCTTCAGTGATCCCAACCAATTTCTACCGATCAAGGCAGACTTGTCTCCTGCCACTACTATGCGAGGCAAGCTCTGACACTGATCCTTGTATTTCACTGGTATGGTGACACATCCTACTACAGGGATTTGCTCTCCTGAGTAGCCTCGCAGCTCTACCTTCGATTTCTCTAGTCGACAATCACACAACTTGTCACGATATAGTGATTCTGGTACTACGCTCACGGATGCACCAGTGTCGATTTCCATGGGTATCCTGGTTCCTACGACATCTACTTGGATGACGATACCTCGCGAATCACTGTTAGATACCTTCGTGTTCCTGATGATGTGAATCTCCAAAAACTCCTCGTCCTGCTGCTTCTCTTCAACGGTGTGTAGTGTCTGGCGATTTCTACTTCTAGCATTGCCAGTCGGTTTACTCTTCTGTCAGCACGCCTTCGCAAGATGCCCAGTTTTCTTGCAGTAGAAACACTCTGCCTTCACATATGGACAGCTTTGAGCGATGTGTTGTCCCAGGCACCGATAGCATGACTTCAATGCACTGTTACCTTGGCCAGTTGCTGAGGCCTTGGGGCCCAACTGCCTTTTACTTTTAGCCTGCAGCCGATTCAGTTCCGACGAAGGGTTTCGACCTGAAACGTTAACTCTGTTTCTCTCTCCATGGATGTTGCCTGGCCTGCTGAGTTTTTCCAGCGTTTTCTGTTGTTATTTCGGATTTCCAGCATCCGCAGTATTTTGCTATCGTAGCCGATTCACCTCAGTTGTCTTGACGACTGGAAATGGCGCGAAACTCTCAGGAGTATCGGTCGGCCATATCCATCGACATAGCTGTCTGACAAGCTAAGTCAAAAGTCAAGTTAGTGGTTGTCAACAATTTACTTCTGATACATTCATTTTTCAACCCACAAATAAAGCGGTCACGCAAAGCTCGGTCCTGAAAGTTTCCGAAAAGACAGTGAATGGATAGCTTTTTTAAAGCTACAATGTACTCGCTGATACCCTCGTCATTTAATTGATCATGTGTTCCAAAAAGATAACTTTCAGCAATTTCCAAGGGCTCAGGACTGTAGTGCTGTTCTGGCTTGGTTAGGATCTCCTTCAGTGGCATGTCCTTCGGCTTGGCGGGAACAAGCACATTTTTCAGGGTTTCACACACCTCGGGGCCTGCTTCAGTCAAAGAAATAGCCCGTTTCAATTCTAAAACTGCCCGGTTACAGTTTACATCATCGGGGACTTTGAAGATACTATTCGTGGTGAAAAACATTTCTAGCCGCTCCAAAAGTCTCTCGGTCATGATGGAACTCACCCAAGCGCCCTATTATTCCCATAGGTGCGGCCATCTGGACTCTGGCAACGTCGATAGTTCAGCCACGTGTGTTCGAAATTTACCTCGGATTTTTAAGTTTTTCTGCAAAACGAAAAGCCTCTAACAGTCCCTCCATCGGTTGGCAGGATTATCCTCCAACAAAAATTTCAGCTATGGAATCCGCAATTGCATCCTCATCGCCAATTCTGTGATATCTTGAGACACAGCATATATATACAACAGCACAACATGGCTTCCGGTAAGAACTGTACTGCACATGGCTTTATTATTATATACATCAGTAGGCTCTATTACACCTACTGTGACCGGAGCAGAGGTCAGACAGACTCGACACAGACTCAGTGAAACACTGGCTGCCTTTACTTGCTGATCTGTCAGGGCAGTTTCCAGACGCTCTTAATTTTGCAGTGGGAAGGGCTCGTCAGTGATTTGTTTCCAATACTTTACCTCCTGAAGCTAACGTGCGTTCCTTTGTCCTGTTCTGTTTTCAGTTCTAAGAAGAGTCAAGCTTACATTTCTAGATACCATTCTCAGGATCGAGCACGTCCCAGAGAATTCAAAAACTGGGGTCGCGCTGGAGATTCGTGTACAGAGGTAAATCAAGTACCTTTCCTCCCCTTGCAAGGCTGCATTTACTGCCCATCTCCAGTTGCTGTATATTTTTCTTACCGTGTTTCATAGCAATTGTGTACAAATGAGTGGCTTCAGATTGTCAACCGTGGCTCAGTGGGTATCTCTCTCGCCTCTGAGTCAGCAGGTTGTGGGTTCGAGTCCCACTTCAGAGACTTGAGCACAAAGTCGAGGCTGACAGTCCCAGTGCCGGTACTGAGGGAGCTCTGCACTGTCGGCGGGGCAGTACTGAGGGAGTGCTGCACTGTTGGAGGGGCAGTACTGAGGGAGCGCCGCACTGTCGGAGGGGCAGTACTCGGAGCGCTGCACTGTCGGAGGGGCAGTACTGAGGGAGTGCTGCACTGTCGGAGGGGCAGTACTGAGGGAGCGCTGCACTGTCGGAGGGGCAGTACTGAGGGAGCGCCGCACTGTCAGAGGGGCAGTACTCGGAGCGCTGCACTGTCGGAGGGGCAGTACTGAGGGAGCGCTGCACTATTGGAGGGGCAGTACTGAGGGAGCGCTGCACTGTCGGAGGGGCAGTACTGAGGGAGCGTTGCACTGTTGGAGGGGCAGTACTGAGGGAGCGCTGCCCTGTCAGAGGGGCAGTACTGAGGGAAGCGCTGCCCTGTCGGAGGGGCAGTACTCAGGGAGCGCTGCACTGTTGGAGGGGCAGTACTGAGGGAGCGCTGCACTGTTGGAGGGGCAGTACTCCGGGAGCGCTGCCCTGTTGGAGGGACAGTACTGAGGGAAGCGCTGCACTGTTGGAGGGGCAGTACTCGGAGCGCTGCACTGTTGGAGGGGCAGTACCGAGGGAGCGCTGCACTGTTGGAGGGGCAGTACTCTGAGCGCTGCCCTGTTGGAGGGGCAGTACTGAGGGAAGCGCTGCACTGTTGGAGGGGCAGTACTCGGAGCGCTGCACTGTCGGAGGGGCAGTACCGAGGGAGTGCTGCACTGTTGGAGGGGCAGTACCGAGGGAGCGCTGCACTGTTGGAGGGGCAGTACTCTGAGCGCTGCCCTGTTGGAGGGGCAGTACTGAGGGAAGCGCTGCACTGTTGGAGGGGCAGTACTCGGAGCGCTGCACTGTCGGAGGGGCAGTACCGAGGGAGTGCTGCACTGTTGGAGGTGCCATCTTTCGGATGAGACGTTAAACCGAGGCCCCCGTCTGCCCCCTCAGGTGGACGTAAAATATCCCATTGCACTATTTCAAAGAAGAGCAGGGGAGTTCTCCCCAGTGTCCAGGCCAATATTTATCCCTCAACCAACATCACTAAAACAGATTATCTGATCATTTATCTCATTGCTGTTTGTGGGAGCTTGCTGTGTGCAAATTGGCTGCCGCGTTTCCTACATTACAGCAGTGACTACACTTCAAAAGTACTTCATTGGCTGTGAAGTGCTTTGGACATCCTGAGGTCGTGAAAGGCGCTATAGAAATGCAAGACTTTCTTTTTAAGAGTCAATCATATAGTGTGGGACTAGAATCATGTGTAGCCCAGACCGGGTAAGGACGGCAGATTCCCTTCCCTGAAGGACATTAGTGAAACAGTTGAGTATTTACAACAGTCCAACAGCTTCATGGTCACAATGACCAAGTTTATTGAATTCAGTTTCACAGCTTGCCGTGGTGGAATTTGAACTCTCAATCTTTAGTTTTCCAGTGAGTTGTACGTGGTAGTGTGGTGGTTATGGTACTGGACTAGAAAACAGCAGGGCAGTAGTAGGTCTAGAGATATAAACAGGGTGAAAATGATTTGCTTGCTACCAATAATCTAGTGGATAGCAATGTTTACCAACACATATGTAGTAAATTAGTTACAATCGCTCGCTTTGTAATTCTGCTGTTGCAGTTTAAAAGGGAGATTGTTTTGGATGTAAGGGTACCATGGATATGGGGAAAAGGCAGGGGACTGGCATGAGAGATAAAAAGAAAGAACTTGCATTTCTATAGCACCTTTCACGACTTCAGGACATCCCAAAGCGCTTCACAGCCAATGAAGTACTTTTGAAGTGTCGTAATGTAGGAAACGCGGCAGCCAATTTGCGAACAGCAAGATCCCACAAACAGCAATGTGATAACGACCAGATCATCTATTTTTTTTGTGATGTTGAATGAGTGATAAATATTGGCCCCAGGACACTGGGGAGAACTCGCCTGCTCTTCGTCAAATAGTGCCATTGGATCTTTTACGTCCACCTGAGAGAGCAGACGGGGCCTCGGATTAACGTCTCATCTGGAAGACGGCACCTCCGACAGTGCAGGTCAGTCTAGATTTTTGTGCTCAAGTCTCTGGAGTGTGTCTTGAACCCACAACCTTCTGACTCCGAGGCGAGAGTGCTACCCACTGAGCCACGGCTGACACTATAAGTGGTGCTAGTACCTGTCTAAAGGCAGACGGAGTGGGGAGTGTATGTATTGTGATCACAACTGTACGGGACATGCTGGATGGGCCAGCATGTCTTTACCTGTCCTTTATTTTTTTGTAGGTTCGCATGTTTGTAGGTCAGTGTGAAAAGAGCTTGAGCTGTGTTCTCAATGTGATGCTGCCTCTCTCTCTCTCTCTCTCTCTCTCTCTCTCTCTCTCTCTCTCTCTCTCTCTCTCTCAGTTCTGAATGCCAGTGTAACTCCTCATTGCCTCTCTCTCTCTTCCAGAATTGAATACCGTGATGAATCTGCAAACGAGAGTCCAGACATTAACATCCATCATCCCACGGCTTTCGCCCACAAGAACCTGCAGCTGAGCGGAATCTCATTATTCTGGCACGAGTTCCCTGAAAGTGCGAAAACGTCGCCCAGGACTTCACCAATGCAGGTTGAGAGCATGACGGAGTGACATTCAAACTAACAGATCAATAACAACTTGCATTTGTATAGCGCCTTTAATGTAGAAATACGTTCCAAGGTGCTTCACAGGGGTGTAATCGAAAGTAGGAATTCAGAAACACAGAAGTAAATATTAGGAAGGGTGAACAGAAGGTTGGTCAAATAAGTGGGGCTTATGGAGGGCCTTGAAGGAGGAGAGGGACGGCGGGGTTTAGGGAGGGAATTCCAGAGTGTGGCTCCTAGGGAGCTGAATGCATCTGTGTTCCTCCAAATCTAGCCTCTTGTGAATAATCCCTCACTCCCTTCGCCCTACCATTGGTGGCCGTGTGGGCCCCACCTCTGGAATCCCTGCCTAAACTTCTCCACCTTCATCTCCTCCTTAAAACCTACCTCTTTGACCAACCTTTTAATCACTCCTCCTTTTGCCTGATTATGCTTTTTCTGAAGCACCTTTCTACATTAATGGCGCTATATAAATGCAAGCTATCAGCATCCCCTGACTAGTCTGGTGAAGCTGATAACTCCGTCCCTGCCTCAGCTCATCTGCTGCTGAAACTCTCATCCAGGTCTTTGTTACCTCTAGACTTCCCTATTCCAACGTTCTCCTGGCCAGCCTCCCACGTTCTACACTATGTAAACTTGAGGTCATCCAAAACTCTGCTGCCCGTGTCCTAACTTGCACCAAGTCCCGTTCACCCATCACTCCCGTGCTCCCGGTTAAGCAACGCCTCGACTTTAAAATTCTTATCCTTGTTCTCAGATCCCTCCATGGCCTCGCCCCTCCCTATCTCTCTGATCTCCTCCAACCCACAACCCTCCAAGACATCTCCGCTTCTCTAATTCTGGCCTCCTGAGCATCCCCGATTTCAGTCGCTCTGCCATTGTCAGCCATGCCTTCAGCTGCCAAGGCTCTAAGCTCTGGAATTCCCTCCCTAAACCTCTCCATCTTTCTACCTCTCTCTCTCTTTTAAGACGCTCCTTAAAACCTACCTCTTTGACCAAGCTTTTGGCCATCTGTCCTAATATCTCCTTATGTGGCTCGGTGTCAAATTTTGTCTGATAACGCTCCTGTGAAGCGCTTTGAGACGTTTTACTACATTAAAGGTGCTATATAAATGCAAGTTGTTATATGGCTATGTTAGTGTATGGTTACGGTATTGGACTAGAACCCAGAGGTCCCTGCGTTTTAATCCCACCATGGCGAGTGGTGAAAATAAAATTACCACGCAAGCTGCCAGATTGTCATAAAGCCCAACTGCTTCAATAAGGACCAGGGTGGGGAGCCTACACGTGACTCAGTCCCACACCATCTGGTTGATTCTTTAATGCCCTAGCGATCAACAGTAAATGCTGCCTTGTCAGCATCGCCCACATCCCGTGAACAAACCAAACAAATACCTCCCAGTACAAGTGCCAAGCAAAGGTTAAAGAGGGCAAGGTGTCTCTTCTGATTGATCTGGCAGCAGCTCACCTCTCTGTCTTCTCAGTTACGCATTTCCATAGTCAGTTTTGCATCAAAATGTCTCCACAGAGCTTTATGTAACAGTTTAATTTTTGAAGAGCTTGTTAAATAGGCAAACGCTCCATAGGAACAGAAGTAGGCCATTCAGCCCCTTGAGCCTGTTCTGTCAGTCAATTAGATCATGGCCGATCTGTATCTCCACTCCATTTACTCACCGCTGCTCAATATCCCTTACCTAACACAAAATCTATCGATCTTGGTCTTGAAAATGTAAATTGGTCCTCAGCATCCACAGCTTTTTGGAGGGGAGAGTTATAGATTTCCACAACCCTTTGTATGAAGTGCTTTGTGATTTCGCTCCTGAAGTGCTGAGTTCTAACTTTAAGATGATGCCCCTTTGTACTGGATTCCCCCACCAGAGGAAATAGGTTTTCTCTATCTATCCTATCGAATCCCTTTATCATTTTGAAGACCTTGATTAGATCACCCCTCAATCTTCTAAACTCAAGGGAATACAAGCCAAGTTTATGCAACCTGGCCCCATAATTTAACCCGTTAAGCCCTGGTATCATTCTGGTGAATCTAATGTCCCACAAAGAGCAATGAGGTGAATAACATCTCACCAGGAGAACGGCCCCTCTGACAATGCAGCACTCCCTTGGTGTCGGACTAGATGATGCACTCAGGTTGTGTAGCGGGGCCCAAACCCACAACCTTCAGATTCAGAGGTGAGAGCATTACTAACCGTGCCCAAGCTAAGGCTGAATAATAAAAATAGGTGAAGAAGGCATACGGGATACTTTCCTTTATTAGCCGAGGCATAGAATACAAGAGCAGGGAGGTTATGCTTGAACTGTTTAAAACACTAGTTAGGCCACAGCTAGAGTACTGCGTACAGTTCTGGTCACCACATTACAGGAAAGATGTGATTGCACCAGAGAGGGTACAGAGGAATTTTTTGAAGAGGTAGCCAAGAGAGTAGACAATGGTAATGCAGTAGATGTAATTTATCTAGCTTTTCAAAGGGCCTTCAATAAGGTACTCCATAATAGACTGATGAACAAGGTCAGGGAATGCGGAGTCAGGGGACAAGTAGCAGAATGGATTGCTGGCTGGCTTCAAGACAGAAAGCAGAGAGTAGGGGTAAAAGGTAACTATTCACAGTGGCAGAGGTGGGCAGTGGTGTTCCACAAGGATCAGTGCTGGGACCACTGTTGTTCACAATTTACATTAGCGATTTAGACTTTGGAATCAAAATCACAATTTCTAAATTGCTGGATGACATCAAATTGGGGGGGGGGATAGTCAATACTGAGGAGGACTGCAACAAATTACAGGAGGACATTAATAAATTTGCAGAATGGGCATATAATTGACAAATGAAGTTCAACACAGATAAATGTGAGGTATTACATTTTGGTAGGAAGAACAAGGAGGTCGCTTATTACTTGGAGGGTGAGAGTCTGGCTGGGGTAGAGGAACAAAGGGATCTCGGAGTACAAATACACAAATCACACAAAGTTGCGACACACGTTAGCAAGGCCATAAAAAACGCAAACCAAGCACTAGGGTTTTATTTCTAGAGGTATAGAATTGAAAAGTAGGGAAGTTATGCTAAACCTGTATTGAACATTGGTTAGACCACACTTGGAGTACTGCGAACAGTTCTGGTCGCCATATTATAAAAAGGATATAGAGGCACTGGAGAGGGTGCAGAGAAGATTTACAAGGATGATACCAGAAATGCGAGGGTATACATATCAGGAAAGGATGAACAGGCTGGGTCTCTTTTCTCTTGGAAAAAGAAGGCTGAGGGGTGACCTAATAGAGGTCTTTAAAATTATGAAAGGTGTTGATAGAGTGGATACAGAGAGAATGTTTCCACTTGTGGGGAAGAACAAAACTAGAGGCCATCAATATAAGATAGTCACCAAGAAATCAAATAGGGAATTCAGAAGAAACTTCTTTACCCAAAAGAGTGGTGAGAATGTGGAACTCGCTACCACAGGGAGTGGTTGAAGCGAATAGTATCGATGCATTTAAGGGGAGGCTAGACAAGCATATGAGGGAGAAGGGAATAGAGGGTTATGCTGATAGATTTAGATGAGGAAAGACAGGAGGAGGCTCGAGTGGAGCATAAACACCAGCATGGACTGGTTGGGCCGAATGGCCTGTTTCTGTGCCGTATATCCAATGTATGCATGTAATCTATGTATGAGATTTACGAGGATGTTGCCAGGACAGGAGAATTTTAGCTATGAGGAAAGATTGGATAGGCTGGGTTTGTTTTCTTTGGAACAAAGGAGGCTGAGGGGAGATTTAATTGAGGTGTATAAAATTGTGAGGGGCCAAGATAGAGTGGATAGGAAGGACCTATTTCCCTTTGCAGAGAGGTCAATGACCAGGGGGCAGAGATTTAAAGTAATTGGTCGGAGGTTTAGAGGGGAGTTGAGGAGAATTTTTTTCACCCAGAGGGTGGTGGGGGTCTGGAACTCACTGCCTGAAAGGGTGGTACAGGCAGAGACCCTCATCACATTTAAAAAATACTTGGATATGCACTTGAAGTGCTGTAACCTACAGGGCTACGGACCAAGAGCTGGAAAGTGGGATTAGACTGGGTAGCTTTTTTTCGGCCAGCACAGACACGATGGGCTGAAAGCCCTCCTTCTGTGCCGTAATCATTAAAGTTGTATTGTGTCATTTTATTTCACAGGAAATGGAACCAAAGCTCTCTCCAAGCTGGAACCCAAAAATAGTTTCGGAACCTCACCCCCAATTCACAAGGAAAGCTTCCGACGCCGTTCACTTCGATCCAGTCCAGATTGGGAGCTGCGAAGGCAAAATGGAACTGGAACTCACCCTGAAACAGAATGAAGCACTTCCAGTGGCCAAGGTCAGGAGCTGATGCCAAGTGTCCTGTGCTTTTGTTTAGACAAATTGGCTGCAAATGAATTGAGTGCTTTGTTGAAAAGTGCCTACCACCGAGAGCAGGAGGGTTCCACAAGTAGCAGAAGTAGCACAGCATAGATACAGTAACCGCAGGTATAACGCAGTACATACACCAGCAGGCAGAGTAATCCTTCAGTCCCAACACTAATATAGGACCGTAATGGAAAATCCTAGGGCAACATGACCCATCAGTGGGGCAAGTGATCACTCAAACCTTCTCACAAACCAGCATTCTCACCACCTCCGGGGCCTTTAATGCAAAATTGCAGCACTGGGGCAGCAAATCACGCTGCACGTGGGAAGTGTAGAAATTCCAAGGATTTCAGGCCATTGCCAAATCACTTGTCCTACTCCTCAATCCCATTACCTGCATCGACCATGTACAATCCATTCCATCATGGACTCTAGTCAATTATTTCCTAAATGAGGTGAATAACTTTTGGTCAAATGACCTGGATTCCAAAGCTTGGTGAAGCGCTTGCATGATTCCCTAAATTAATGCAGCAAAACTCCAGGCAGCACAGTAACCGTTTTTTGATCATGTATTGCTATATAACCTCCAACCACTTTCTTACTCTACCCCATAGTCATAGCATAATATACAGAAAGGCATTGAAAGGGAGAGAGGGTGCAGAAGACAGTAGGAAAAATAGAAACACAGAGTATTTTTTAAATGTTGAGAAACTATTAAATGTTGGTGTTCAGAGAGATTTAGGTGTCCTTATGCAGGAAACCGAGCGTTAGCGTGCAGGTACAGCAAGAAATTAGGAAGGCAAATGGGTTGTTGGCCTTTATTGCAAGGGGGTTGGAGTACATGAGTAAGGAAGTCTTGCTACAATTGTACAGGGCTTTGATGAGACCACACCTGGAGTACTGTGCACAGTTTTGGTCTCCTTATCTGAGGAAGGATATACTTGCCTTGGAGGCGGTGCAACAAAGGTTCACTAGATTGATTCCTGGGATGAGAGGGCTGTCCTATGATGAGAGATTGTGTAGAATAGGCCTATACTCTCTGGAGTTTAGAAGAATGAGAGGTGATCTCAGTGAAACATACAAGATTCTGAAGGGGATTGACAGGGTAGATGCAGAGAGGTTGTTTCCCCTGGCTGGAGAGTCTAGAACTGGGGGCATAGTCTCAGGGTAAGGGGTCGACCATTTAAGACTGAGATGAGGAAGAATTTCTTCACTCAGAGGGTGTGAATCTTTGGAATTCTCTGCCCCAGAGGGCTGTGGATGCTGAATCGTTGAGTATATTCAAGGCTGCAATAAATACATTTTTGGGCTAGAGAGGAGTCAAGGGATTTGATCTTATTGAATGGCGGAGCAGACTCAAGGGGCCGTGTGGCCTGCTCCTGCTCCTAATTCTTATATTCTTATGTGATACCAGGGATTAAAGGCTTCAGTTATCGGCAAGACGAAAGGAACTGGGCCTCTTTTCATTAGAATGAAGAAAGTTCAGAGGAGATCTGATAGAGGTATTCAAAATTATGAGGGGTTTTGTTAAGAAAAACTGGTTGGTAAGTCAGTTACTAGAGGGCATAAGTTTCAGATAATCACCAAAAGAACAGAGAGAGAGAGTTTCTCTTAATCTCTCCCGCCTTCCACCCGATCACAGGCCTTCCACCCTATCACAGGCCTTCCACCCGATCACAGGCCTTCCACCCGATCACAGGCCTTCCACCCTATCACAGGCCTTCCACCCTATCACAAGCCTTCCACCCTATCACAGGCCTTCCCTTTTGTTCTTTCCTCCCCTCCCCCCTTTCCCTGCCCCTGCACTTGCTTAAAAACCTGTTCCATCTCCAGCTTTTTCCAGTTCTGACGGAGGGTCATCGACCTGAAACGTTAACTCTGTTTCTCTCTCCACAGATGCTGCCTGACCTGCTGAGTATTTCCAGCATTTTCTGTTTTTATTTCAGATTTCCAGCATCCGCAGTAATTTGCTTTTATGTTTGAGAGTTTCGGAGTATATTTTTATCCAGAGGATTATTACGATATAGAATTCCTGACCAGAAACGGGTGGAACCAGAATCCTTGATCGCTTTTAAAACGAAAGTGGATAAATATTTGAAAAAGAAAAATTTTAAAGGGTCTGGGGGAAAAGAGCAGGGTAAATGGGACTGAGTGGTTAACACTTTCAGGGAGCTGGCACAGGCACGATGGGCTTAATGGGAAAAGTGCAGTGGAATGGGACTGAGTGGACAGCCCTTTAAGAGATACCCCTGAAATAGTATATTTAGCTTCCCTCGTGACCCAGTGGGTCAAGGCACTGTGCATGTGCTACAGAGTCACCCAGACCAGAAGCTCAGAGGTTTGATCCCCAGTCTGTGCCTAGTTAGCTGGCCTCCTCTGGGGCACCTCTGTTGGCTTCAGTATCCCTGAGCTAGGGAGGTGAAAATAATCCAAGGTTCCTGCTCATGATCGTTATTCAATGACCCTAGTTTCTGTAGATGTTCTGAAAGGACAGGTTCTGACATGGTACTGATGGTCGAATCTCCTGCCAGCACTTGGTGTCTAGGATCACCTGTGGAAAAATAGCCTCTTGGGCGATGTACGTTGGGGCTCCTGGCACCTGTAGACCTGCACCCCAGCAGGAGCCAGCACCTTCCAGGGGAGCAAAGCTGAGAAAACAAAGTGTGATTTCCACTCAGAAGAGATGAAGATCAAAATAACAACAGAAAACGCTGGAAAAACTCAGCAGGCCAGGCAGCATCCGTGGAGAGAGAAACAGAGTTAACGTTTCAGGTCGAAGACCTTTCGTCAGAATTGAAAAAAGCAGGAAATGAAATAGATTTAAAGCAAGGATAAAGCTGGGAAAAGGGGAGGGGATGAAAGAACAAAAGGAGAGATTAAGAGACATTAAGAGATGATCAAGGCAAGAGGAGGTGGTAATGTGACAGGTTGAGGCTAAATGAAGTGTGAAATGCACTGGCAGAATGAAGGACAGCTGCCAGCTTCTGGGAGGGAAAAAAAAAAGGGGGGGGCCAAACAAAAGGGTGGATGAAAAAATAAAATATAAATGTGATAGGGGCCGAGGTTATGATCTGAAATTGTTGAACTCGATGTTGAGTCCAGAGGGCTGTAGGGTGCCTAAACGAAAGATGAGGTGCTGTTCCTCGAACTTACGCTGCGCTTCCGTGGAACAGTGTAATAGGCCGAGAACGGTGAGGTCAGAGTGGGAGTGGAGCGGAGAATTAAAGTGACAGGCCACCGGGAGCTCAGGGTCCCCCTTACGGACTGAACGGAGGTGTTCCGCAAAGCGGTCACCCAATCTGCGTTTGGTCTCCCCAATGTAGAGGAGACCACATCGTGAGCAGCGAATACAGTATACTAAATTGCAGGAAGTACAAGTAAATCGCTGTTTCACCTGGAAGGGGTGTTTGGGGCCCTGGACAGTGGGAAGAGGGGAGGTATAAGGGCATGTGTTGCATCTCCTGCGCTTGCACGGGAAGGTGCCGGGCGAAGGGGAAGGGGTGCTGGGGCTGGTAGAGGAGTGGACTAGGGTGTCGCGGAGGGAGCGGTCCCTGCGGAATGCTGAAAGGGGAGGTGAGGGGAAGATGCGTTTGGTGGTGGGATCACTTTGATTGATGAAGATCAATTTGATTGTTAAGTGCAGGAACGCGGTGGTTTAACTGTGTTTCTCTCTCGCACAGCTGGACGTGGAGGGTCAGATCGAGTCTGTCAATTTCTTCCTGTCTCCGCGACAGGTCCACCTCCTCCTGGACATGCTCGGCACCATTCTACTGCCAGGTCAGTCCTTGGGGGTTTTTATAATTTGTATTTCGAATGTATTGATTTCTCTTCCTGCTTTCACCCTTCCTTGATGTGTTAAACACCACAACATTGTTCTGGGGCCGTCTGCTCTGTGACCAGCTGCCATCCAGTTGGCTTGGAGTTATCACGGGGTGACGCTCGCTCTGCAGTTTTCTCTCTCTCCCTATGTGAGTCTCTTGCCTCTTCTCTGCCTTCCTCTGGTTGGTCAAAAGCATTATGGACACATGCAGAACTGGCCCATTTCCCCAAACCAACTGGTAAGCAAGCCTCAGGGGTGGAGTTTCTGTTGGCCTGATAGGGGTTTACACGCTGTGTCGCGGCGATCTGGAGCTGGAAACCTGGCTTATTCCCCCTCCAGCAGAGGCCACTTGTAGCACCCCAACTGTTACACCAGCTGAAGGCCGCCAACTCAGCACGGACCTCTAAATGTTTGCAACTGTTTATTATGTTTTACTGCATTTCCCTTAAGTCCACCAAAAAAGGGAAAACAGTTGGTTTATGTCAGCACAATTGTACTCAATATTTTTTTTAATTCGTCCTTGGGATGTGGATGTTGTTGGAATGGCCGGCATTTAATGCCCTGAACTGAGTCTCTTGTTAAGAGTCAACCACGTTGGTGTGGGACTGGAGTCACATATAGGACCAGACCGGGTAAGGACGGCAGGTTTCCTTCCCTAAAGGACATTAGTGAACCAGTTGGGTTTTTAACCATAATCCGACAGCTTCATAGTCACTTTTAGAATCATAGAAGTTTACGGCTCAGAAGGAGGCCATTCGGCCCATCATGTCCGTGCCGACCGACAAAGAGCTATCCAGCCTGATCCCACTGTCCAGCTCTTGGTCCGTAGCCTTGTAGGTTACGGCACTTCAAGTGCATATTCAAGTACTTTTTAAATGCGATGAGATTTACTGATCCCAGCTTTTATTTCCACATTTTTTTCAAGTTAATTCAAATTCTCAAACAGACCATGATGGGATTTGAGCTCACGTTCTCTGGATTATTAGTCCAGTAACAGAACCGCTTCACTACCGTACCCTTGTAGATTATTTTTACATTATATAAAACCCTTCATTCCAGTTCAGTTTGGAGAAACTATCTTGCCAGTTGGATTTTGCTGCGTTATTCCAAGTCAGGCTGGACAGCCGAGAGTAGCTCAAGCAAAGAATGCAGCACATGAGTTGCCTTCGAGAGGCTGATGATTGCAACAGCTGTAATTTGAGATGTTACTGTATCTGAACTTGGATGTTACTGCTTTCTCAATTCCGTCATTAGCCAACTTTTGATGTGGGTGAAAGCTTCACAGAAGAGCTGGAAAGTACAACTTGGGAAATGCTAGAAGCCACCTTGTTACCATTGCAGCAAAACAGTCAGCTGATGAATCAGTCCTCATTATTGGAATCTTTGGAATTCTCTACCCCAGAGGGCTGTGGATGCTCAGTCGTTGAGTATATACAAGACTGAGATCGATAGATTTTTGGACACTAAGGGAATCAAGGGATATGGGGATAGGCCGGGAAAGTGGAGTTGAGATAGAAGATCAGCCATGATCTTATTGAATGGCGGAGCAGGCTCGAGGGGCCGTATGGCCGACTCCTGCTACTATTTCTTATGTTATTATCTTCAAGGCAATGTAGCTGCTGTGATTGACATGTTTCGGAACATAGTCCTGTACACTGAGGGTTGTTGGAGTCACAGAAAATAGTTTTGGCAGAGACCATTGTATCTTTTAAGGGGGAAAATGGATCAATATTTTAAACAGAGGAAGATACAGGGCTATGGGGAGTGAGAGCAAGGCAGCCGGATTGCTTTTGCAAAGAGCCAGTACAGACAGGATCGCTCAAATAGCCCCCTTCTGTGCTGTAAACTTCTATGGTTCTGTGGTCAGCTTGGTTCAATAGGTCGCACTCTCGTCTCTTGACCAAAGCTTGTGAGTTTGAAACCCGCAGCAAAACCGAAGTTCATAATCTAGGCTGACACTCCAGTGCAGCACAAAGGGAGTGCTGCATTGTTCGAGATGCCATCCTTCAGATAAACCGAGGTCCCGTCTGCCTGTTCAGCTGGACATTAAAGATCCCATGGCAATCTTCGAAAAAGATAACGGATTTCTCTTGGTGTCCTGTCTCAACCAAACAACAACAATTTGTCTTTATATAGTGCCTTTAACGTAGTAAAGCGTCCCAAGGAGCGTCACAGGAGCGTTATCAAACAAAATTTGACACCGAGCTACATATTAGGACAAGTGATCAGTTGGTCAAAGAGTTTTAAGGAGCAACTTAAAGGAAGAGAAGGACGTAGAGAATTGGAGAGGTTTAGGGAGGGAATTTCAGAACTGAAGGCACGGCCGCCAATGTCAGGGCGATGAAAATCGGGGATGCACAAGTGGCCAGAATTGGAGGAGCGCAGAGATTTCGGAGGGATGTAGGGCTGTACAACAGTACCAAAAGCAGACTGACTGGTGTTTCTTTTATCTTTAGTTAGTTGATGTGAATGGTCTGCTGAAGATGGAGCAATTATTTCGTTGTCTTTGATTGTTCAGGGTGCTCAGAGGCAACAGCCGCTCAATCGAAGAGCCGGAGGAATCGGCCGATGCAGCAGGAGGATCAATATCTGATTCAAATGGAACTCAACCGATACCTGCAGAAGGAGAAGCTGTCCCCTGGCATCTCGGCAGAACAGAGCTATTACGAGACCGAAACCGTTCGAACAACTTCAAGCCGCGGTATGGTACTCACTCAAAAGCACAACTTCAAACCAAAACATGATTAACTCTCTCAAGCACAGCTTCACGCTGAGAACTCGTACACACTCTCAAACCCATCGCACTGACATCTGGTACACTCTCAAACCCATCGCACTGACATCTGGTACACTCTCAAACCCATCGCACTGACATCTGGTACACTCTCAAACCCATCGCACTGACATCTGGTACACTCTCAAACACAACATCGCACTGACATCTGGTACACTCTCAAACCCATCGCACTGACATCTGGTACGCTCTCAAACACAACATCGCACTGACATCTGGTACACTCTCAAACCCATCGCACTGACATCTGGTACACTCTCAAACACAACATTGCACTGACATCTGGTACACTCTCAAACACAACATCGCACTGACATCTGGTACACTCTCAAACACAACATCGCACTGACATCTGGTACACTCTCAAACACAACATCGCACTGACATCTGGTACACTCTCAAACACAACATCGCACTGACATCTGGTACACTCTCAAACCCATCGCACTGACATCTGGTACACTCTCAAACACAACATCGCACTGACATCTGGTACACTCTCAAACCCATCGCACTGACATCTGGTACACTCTCAAACACAACATCGCACTGACATCTGGTACACTCTCAAACCCATCGCACTGACATCTGGTACACTCTCAAACACAACATCGCACTGACATCTGGTACACTCTCAAACACAACATCGCACTGACATCTGGTACACTCTCAAACCCATCGCACTGACATCTGGTACACTCTCAAACACAACATCGCACTGACATCTGGTACACTCTCAAACACAACATCGCACTGACATCTGGTACACTCTCAAACACAACATCGCACTGACATCTGGTACACTCTCAAACCCATCGCACTGACATCTGGTACACTCTCAAACACAACATCGCACTGACATCTGGTACACTCTCAAACACAACATCGCACTGACATCTGGTACGCTCTCAAACACAACATCGCACTGACATCTGGTACACACTCAAACACAACATCGCACTGACATCTGGTACACTCTCAAACACAACATCGCACTGACATCTGGTACACTCTCAAACACAACATCGCACTGACATCTGGTACACTCTCAAACACAACATCGCACTGACATCTGGTACACTCTCAAACACAACATCGCACTGACATCTGGTACACTCTCAAACCCAACATCGCACTGACATCTGGTACACTCTCAAACACAACATCGCACTGACATCTGGTACACTCTCAAACCCATCGCACTGACATCTGGTACACTCTCAAACCCAACATCGCACTGACATCTGGTACACTCTCAAACCCATCGCACTGACATCTGGTACACTCTCAAACACAACATCGCACTGACATCTGGTACACACTCAAACACAACATCGCACTGACATCTGGTACACTCTCAAACACAACATCGCACTGACATCTGGTACACACTCAAACACAACATCGCACTGACATCTGGTACACTCTCAAACACAACATCGCACTGACATCTGGTACACTCTCAAACACAACATCGCACTGACATCTGGTACACTCTCAAACACAACATCGCACTGACATCTGGTACACTCTCAAACCCAACATCGCACTGACATCTGGTACACTCTCAAACACAACATCGCACTGACATCTGGTACACTCTCAAACCCATCGCACTGACATCTGGTACACTCTCAAACACAACATCGCACTGACATCTGGTACACTCTCAAACACAACATTGCACTGACATCTGGTACACTCTCAAACACAACATCGCACTGACATCTGGTACACTCTCAAACACAACATCGCACTGACATCTGGTACACTCTCAAACCCATCGCACTGACATCTGGTACACTCTCAAACCCATCGCACTGACATCTGGTACATACAAACAAACAGAACAGCTATGGAAAAGCAATCACCTCAACTGTTCAGTTAATCACTCCGGCATGCTTCCGGTCTGGGAGCTAATGGTTGGGTTATTGGAGTTTACTTTTTTTTTGCTTCTTGAGAATACCAGCCAGGTGCCATTGTGTCTTTGTGGTTGATGAGCGACAATCTCGAATGGATGGAAGAAGCTGAACTTTCGTGGCAGGGCATGGCCCACAGGATGTGGTTGGGGAACGGGGTTGATCGATAGCTCATTGCCCCGGCAGAGAAATACATTCTGCACCCTTGGGCTTGTTCAGCAGTAGTTCTGGTGTTTTGGAATTGAAGAGGTTGGGGGGGCGGGTCTCAGCCTCACCTGTAAGTTTGTGTGTTCTGGCCACTGGCCCAACTTCAGTGTTTCTGGAAGAAAAGGGAGAGTTTAGGAGAATTTTAAAAAAAATGTATTCGAGGATTGTTGAGACATGATTTATCTGACCAGAAACAATGGTGGAAACAGAATCCATAATCGCTTTTAAAAGGAAAATGGATAAATATTGGAAAAATAACTTTTTTAAAGCAGTGTGAGGGAAGGGCAGGGGAATGAGGCTAAGTGGATCCTGGGGAACATAAGAACATAAGAATTAGGAGCAGGAGTCGGCCATACGGTCCCTCGAGCCTGCTCCGCCATTCAATAAGATCATGGCTGATCTTCGACCTCAACTCCACTTTCCCGCCCGATCTCCATACCCCTTGGTTCCCCTAGAGTCCAAAAATCTATCGCTCTCAGCCTTGAATATACTCAACAATTCAGCATCCACAGCCCTCTGGGGCAGAGAATTCCAAAGATTCACAACCCTCTGAGTGAAGAAATTCCTCCTCATCTCAGTCCTAAATGGCCGACCCCTTATCCTGAGACTGTGCCCCCGAGTTCTAGACTCTCCAGCCAGGGGAAACAACCTCTCAGCATCTACCCTGTCAAACCCCCTCAGAATCTTATGTTTCAATGAGATCACCTCTCATTCTTCTAAACTCTTTAACACTGGTGAGGCTGCATTTATTACCATTCCCTCGCTGCCCTCAGGTGATGATGCTGGGCTTTCTCCTTACACTGTGCAGTCCTTGTGGCGATGGGGCTTTTGGATGGTGTTAGTTCGGTCAATACTAGTATTACCCATCTGATCAAAGTATTCAATACTTCAGGTGATGCTTCACCATAACTATTAAAGTGCAATCAGTTTGGTGCATCTTTCTGGACTTGATTACACTGAATTGCTTAGCAATTAAATGGCCCGTAAGATAAACATTTAGTACATTGGTAATACTTTCTTCCCATTCCACTTTGGTAGAAAAAACAGAAAGGCAGAGTATTTCCTAAATGGTGAAAGTTTGGGGAATACAGATGCTCAAAGGGACCTGGTTTGCTGGCCTTCATTACAAGAGGATTTGAGTACAGGAGTAAAGAAGTCTTACTCCAATTATATAGGGCCTTGGTGAGGCCACACCTGGAGTACTGTGTACAATTTTGGTCTCCTTACCCAAGGAAGGATATAGTTGCCATAGAGGGAGTGCAACGAAGGTTCATGAGATTGATTCCTGGGATGACGGGACTGTCGTATGAGAAGAGATTGAGTAAACTAGGCCTGTATTCTCTTGAATTCAGAAGAATGAGAGGGGATCTCATTGAAGCATACAAAATTATTACAGGGCTTGATAGGGTGGATGCTGGGAGAATGTTTCCCTTGGCTGGGGAGTCTAGAACCAGGGGCCACAGCCTCAGGATAAAGGGTCGGCCATTCAGGACTGAGATGAGAAGAAATTTTTTCACACAGAGGGTGGTGAATCTTTGGAATTCTCTACCCCAGAGGGCTGTGGAGGCTCAGTCATTGGGTCCATTCAAAACAGAAGTCGATGGATTTCTGACTAGTAAGGGCATCAAGGGATATGGTGATAAGGCCGGTGAATGGAGTTGAGGCAGAAGATCAGCCATGATCTCATTGAATGGCGGATCAGGCTCGAAGGGCCGAATGGCCTACTCCTGCTCCTATTTCTTATGTTCTTATTCCACTCTTTCCACCACCCCCCCCCCCCCCCACGATTCCAGGTGAGGTTTAATGGGTGTTGGTGCCCTTCAATGACTTGCTCTAACGGTTCTTTAGACCGTGTGCTCTGGAATTCCCTGCCTAAACCTCTCCGCCTCGCTACCTCTCTTTCCTCCTTTAAGACGCTCTTTGACCAAGCTTTTGGTCACCTGCCCTAATTTATCCTTATGTGGATCGGTGTCAAATTTTTTGTCTTAAAATACTCCTGTGTAGCGCCTCGGGACGTTTTACTACGTTAAAGGGGCTATATAAATACAAGCTGTTGTTGTGAGTGCCAGCAGGCGATTCCACAGTGGTGGCATCAGAGCCGAACCCTGACTCAAATCACCTGACATCCACACCCATTTTTCAGCAGGGATCACTGGATCTCATTCAGGAGCAGAAACTGGGGCTGTTTACCTCCACTCTAATCCAGTGGTAGCCCCCCGCCCCCGCCCCCCCCCCCCAATCACTTCCTCCGCCGCTGAGACAAGCTAACTCAACAAAGAGCAGGGAGGGGTCATTTTTTATCGCTAACACCAGTCCTCGTCCAACTATGTCTCTTGGCAAAATAAGTTGGGTGTTTAGTTCTGAGTGTACCTCATTACTGACCTGTTCATTTCTCACAGCAGAAGATGAGGTCTTCTTCTCAATGGCAGACATGGAAATGTCAAACAGTGTGGCATCTCTTCCACCCCTTGGACAACCAACTATTGATATGGAATTATCATTGAGCAGCACGCATGCCAACTCAGCAGGCAGCTCTCCGCAGAGTGCTACAGGGGTAAGCGAGCGAGAATGTACGCCAATATATGTGTCATGTTAATGCTTCTCTGATACCCATTATTCTATCCAAAGACACATGAAAAATATCAGGCAGCAGTCAGTATATTACAAGGTCATAATCCTAACCACGCTGAACTTGATCATCACAAAATATATAATTTACCACACTTACTATGCATGTGGTTATGTCCGGTCATGCCGTGGTTACGGGCTAGCATCTTTGAGGTTGAGAGTTGAAATTCCACTATGGCAAATTGTGAAATTGAATTCAATAAATCTGGTCATTTGTGGGCTGGTACTCGGAAAATTGATGGCTTGTCGTTAAAAACCCAACTGGTTTATTAATGTGCTTCAGGGAAAGGAACCTGCCGTCCTTCGCCAGTCTGGGTGATAGGTGACTCCAGTCCCACTTCTTCTTCTTCTTAGGCAGTCCCTCGGAACCGAGGATGACTTGCTTCCACACTAAAAATGAGTTCTCAGGTGACTGATGAGTCCAATGCGGGACCTACAGTCTCTGTCACAGGTGGGGCAGACGGTGGTTGAAGGGGCGGGTGGGTGGGGTGCTTGGGTTGACGTGCGCTCCTTGCGCTGCCTGCGCTTGGCTTCCGCTTGCTCCCGGCAAAGAGACTCGAGGTGTTCGGCGCCTTCCCGGATGCTTCTCCTCCACTTTGTGCGGTCTTGGGCCAGGGATTCCCAGGTGTCAGTGGGGATGTTACACTTTTTCAAGGAGGCTTTGAGGGTGTCCTTGAAGCGTTTGCTCTGCCCACCTGGGGCTCTCTTGCCATGCCGGAGCTCCGAGTAGAGCGCTTGTTTTGGGAGTCTCGTATCGGGCATGCGGAAATGTGACCCGTCCATCGGAGCTGATCGAGCGTGGTCAAAGCTTCGATGCTGGGGATGTTGGCCTGAGCAAGAACACTGACGTTGGTGTGCCTATCCTGCCAATGGATTTGCAGGATCTTGCGGAGGCAGCGTTGGTGGTACCTCTCCAGTGCTTTGAGGTGCCTGCTGACAATGGTCCATGTCTCTGAGGCATACAGCAGGGTGGGTATCACTGCTGCTCTGTAGACCATGAGCTTAGTGTCGGGTTTGAGGTCCTTGTCATCGACGTCTGCCCTTGTTGACAGTAGGCTCCCGAGGTATGGAAAGTGGTCCACGTTGTCCAAGGCCTTGTCGTGGATTTTGATAATCGGGGGGCAGTACTGTGTGGCGGGGGCAGGTTGGTAGAGAACCTTTGTCTTACAGATGTTTAGTGTAAGGCCCATGCTCTCGTACGCTTCGGTGAAGGTGTTGACGATGGCTTGGAGTTCGACCTCCGAGTGAGCGCAGACGCAAGCGTCGTCTGCATACTGTAATTCGACAACAGAGGATGGGACGACCTTGGATCTGGACTGGAAGCGACGGAGGTTGAACAGTTTCCCGTTTGTTCTGTAAATGTTAAAAGAGAAAAGAGACCCAGCCTGTTCAATGTATAACTTCTCAGTCCTGGTATCATCCGTGTAAACCTTTTTTGCACTTTCTCCTGTGCCTCTATATCCTTTTTATAATATGGAGACCAGAACTGTGCACAGTACTCCAAGTGTGGTCTAACCAAGGTCCTATATAAGTTTAACATTACACACTGTGATTGACTCTCGTAGTGGCCAAGCAAGCCGCTCCGCTCTAAAGAACTGCTGCAGAACATAATCATTAGAGAAATGTTGGCAACATTCCTTATTGGATTTTTTAGTGACTGTCTTATATTTATGGCCAATATTCCCGTTAAGCGCAGCTGTCTGGAGGTCCCACACAGGCTGCTTGCCAGCTTCACAATGGAAAAATCGTGCATGAGCGGAAATTTGACTGCACTGCGCAGCCCACTGCACTGCGCAGCCCGCTGCGCCCCCCCAAAAAAAATTAGAGGGAACATTGTTTATGATCCTTGGTCTTGGTGTTCCCCACAAGTGGAAACATCTTCTCTACGTCTACCCTATCAAACCCCTTCCTAATTTTAAAGATCTCTATTAGGTCACCCCTCAGCCTTCTCCTTTCGAGAGAAAAGAGACCCCGCCTGTTCAATGTATAACCTCTCAGTCCTGGTATCATCCGTGTAAACCTTTTTTGCACTTTCTCCTGTGCATCTATATCCTTTTTATAATATGGAGACCAGAACTGTGCACAGTACTCCAAGTGTGGTCTAACCGAGGTCCTATATAAGTTTAACATTACATCTCTGATTTACAATTCTATCCCTCTAGAAATGAACCCCAGAGCTTGGTTTGCTTTTTTTATGTAATTAAATGCGGCCTTGTCAGCATCACTGCGGTACAGAGGGATCTGGGGGTCCTCGTACATGAAACACAAAAAGTTAGCATGCAGGTACAGCGAGTAATTAGGAAGGCAAATGGAATATTGGCCTTTATTGCAAGGGGGATGGAGTATAAAAGTAGGGAAGTCTTGCTACAACTGTACAGGGCATTGGTGAGACCACACCTGGAGTACTGCATACAGTTTTGGTCTCCTTATTTAAGGAGGGATAGACTTGCATTGGAAGCAGTTCAGAGAAGGTTCAATAGCAAAATACTGCAGATGCTTCACTTGGTTAATTCCTGGGATGAAGGGGTTGTCTTATGAGGAAGGGCCTCTACTCATTGGAGTTTAGAAGAATGAGAGGTGATCTTATTGAAACATATAAGATTCTGAGGGGGATTGACAAGGTGGATGCTGAGAGGATGTTTCCCCCCGTGGGGGTATCTAGAACGAGGGGGCATAGTTTCAGAATAAGGGGTCGCCCATTTAAAACGGAGATGAGGAGGAATTTCTTCTCTGAGGGTCGTGAATCTTTGGAATTCTCTCCACCAGAGAGCTGTGGAGGCGGAGTCATTGAATATATTCAAGGCTGAGATAGACAGATTTTTGAACGACAGGGGAGTGCAGGGTTATGTGGAACAGACAGAAAAGTGGAGTTGTGGCCAAGATCAGATCAGCCGTGATCTCATTGAATGGCGAAGCAGGCTCGAGGGGCCGAATGGCTGACTCCTGCTCCTATTTCTTATTTTCTTATAGAAACATAGAAACATAGAATCTAGGAGCAGGAGTAGGCCATTCGGCCCGTCGAGCCTGCTCCGCCATTCAATACGATCATGGCTGATCATCCAAATCCAGTACCCTGTCCCTGCTTTAATCCCCACAGTACACATATCCCACCCTACCCCCGTAACCCCACGTATTTAATTCCCCCTAACATATCCCATCCTATCCCCATAACCCCACATATTTAATCCCCCCTAACACTAAGGGTCAATTTATCATAGCCAAATCAACCTAACCCACACATTTTTGGACTGTGGGAGGAAACCGGAGCACCCGGAGGAAACCCACGCAGACACGGGGAGAATGTGCAAACTCCACACAGACAGTCACCCGAGGTCAGATTCGAACCCGGGTCTCTGGCGCTGTGAGGCACCAGTGCTAACCACTATGCCACCGTGTTGCCCACATCCCGGGTTACTGAGAATGACACAAAACTAACATAAATAAAATGAATCTTTCCCCTTGTTTTAGTTTTCCACATCGTGGGATGATTACCTGGATCGCTCTGGACAAGGGGGCCGAGTGATACGGGAGTCGGCGTTTAATTCCAAAGAGTTGCCAATAATACAGCGACCTCTCCGACCAAGCAGTAAGTTGCAGAATGCACTGTTGCACGCGGTTGTGTTCTGTTCAATGGAAGCAGGGTGCTGAGACAGGCTTGTGACGCACATCAAAGCAAGTGCCAAATGTAAACTGTAATGAGCGAGTGTCGATGAGCAAGACTTATTCTGGTTGAGGATAGCAGCTAAATGCGATTATCCGACACCTACCCCTCCACTCGAGGCTGGCGGCTTAATTTGTTCTGACTAAATTTCAGCCGGGTTCAGTCTGCTGAGGGAGCTCAGGAGTTTACTGCTCCAGCTGAAGTTTTCCACCCAAAAGGTAATTGTGCCGTGGCAGCGAAGGACATTGACGTGAACGGTTCACGTGCTGTGTGGAGGATGACCCTGGGTGAGCCCTTCATGTGTTGAATCGATGCCCAGTCTTTCCCCACAGGGATGGACAGATAATCAGAGGGAATTTGTCCTTGGGAGGCTCGTGTGCTCCTCTCAGTGGCCGGCGTTGGCCGGAGATGTGGGCAGAGGTGTAGGTAGTTACGTGGTGTAAAAAATGAAGAGTGGAAGGAGTGAATTTCAGTTTGTAAACAGCACAGGCCTTGGAGCAGCTCATCTACAGCACCCCCCCCCCCCCCCCCCCCCCCCCCCCCACACACACACACACACCCTGTCAGGCTGGGAGAGGTTGGGTGGTGGGCAGGACTGAGGAGGTGAGGAGCTCCGCAGTTTGGAGTTCCTGGGAAAGACTGAGTGCGATGGGTCTTGGTTTGAATAGAGTGAGTGTGCAGGGAGCAGGACAGTGTGGAGGACAAGGGGGGAGGGTGGGGGGGCAGTAACAAAAGAGGAAAGTTCATTGGGTGAAGAAAGGTTGAGTAGATTGGGCCTATACTCATTGGAGTTTAGAAGAATGAAAGGAGATTTTATTGAAACATATAAGATTCTGAAGGGGCTTGACAGGGTAGATGCAGAGAGGATGTTTCCCCTCGTGGGGGAATCTAGAACTAGGGGGCATAATTTCAGAATAAGGGGGCACCCTTTTAAATCAGAAATGAGGAGGAATTTCTTTTCTCAGAGTGTCGTGAATCTTTGGAATTCTCTTCCCCAGAGAGCTGTGGAGGCTGGGTCATTGAATATATTTAAGGCGGAGATAGCCAGATTTTTGAAAGGTAAGGGAGTCAAGGGTTATGGGGAGCCGGCAGGGAAGTGGAGTTGAGGCCAAGATCAGATCAGCCATGATCTTATTGAATGGCGGAGCAGGCTCGAGGGGCCAAATGACCGACTCCTGCTCCTACGTCTTATATTATGTTCTTATGAGTGATTGTAGTATCGATAAAATAGAGAGACAAGAAAAGGTGGAGGCTTGAGGTAAATTGAGAGAGAGATGAGCTTTTTTCTTGTATGTTTTTCACAGTATTAATTTACAGTAATTACCTGTAAAGTTTCCCCTCCTTATTTTTCAGGTCTCCCTTCCAAATCACACCCCATCGATGAATCCAGACCCGAGGTTGTTATCCGGCTGGCAATTGGCAGTCTTTCTGTGTCGGTGCTGCACATCGATCCACTGCCACCACCCGAGAGCCCGTTGCACCTTGACCCCCTGACGAAGATGGCCTCCCACTTCTTTGAGCAGTTGAAGACCCTCGATCTGTCTCGGTTCCCAGCGAGGGATTTCCATGAGCTCCGACCCAAGTTTGCTGCGGCTTGTCCCCATGACCACCTCCGGTAAGTGCCGTATTGCGTGGTTTGCTACGCTTCGTCCTGTATCTGCCCGGCACTGCCTCTAGTAAATTGCATCAATTCTGATAGCTCAATAATCCAATCCACCCAAACAGAATCTGTTTCCTTCATTTTAAAGATCTCGACTGTATCCCCTCATAGTCTACATTTTTCCAGTGAAATATAGGCCCTAGTTCCCCAAGCCTTTCCTGATAATGAATAGCCTGAAGACTTGCTATAATTTCAGTGGCCATCCTCTGGAACTTCTCCAGAGCCTCGGTATACCCCACCATATGAGGGGTTCAAAACTGGGCACAATATTCTAGATTGGAATTCAGATGGAGCAGCAATGTGATGCTTAAGAACATAAGAACATAAGAAATAAGAGCAGGAGTCGGCCATACGGCCCCTCAAGCCTGCTCCGCCATTCAATAAGATCATGGCTGATCATTGACCTCAACTCCACTTTCCCGCCCGATCTCCATATCCCTTGATTCCCCTAGAGTCCAAAAATCGATCTATCTCGGCCTTGAATATACTCAAAGACTCAGCATCCACAGCCCTCTGGGGCAGAGAATTCCAAAGATTCACAACCCTCTGAGTGAAGAAATTCCTCCTCATCTCAGTCTTAAATGGCCGACCCCTTATCCTGAGACTGTGACCCCTGGTTCTAGACTCTCCAGCCAGGGGAAACAACCTCTCAGCATCATCTTAGAAGGGAGGATCAGGATTAGTTGGGAGCCGCAGGCATTGGCAGCCCGCCCCCAGATATGTAAATGATTCTGTGCCCAGGATTTGGATTTTGGGGCGGGGGGTGGGGGTGGTATTTCTAGTAGTGGGCTAGGGTGGCTGTGTGTCTTCCCTGGTGCACGTACGGCGATACAGAGGTGCCCCAGTTATTTCGGGACCACTGTCTCCTTCGATGCTCAGACACTGACCTCTGGAGTTATTCAAGTGCTACAACCTTGTCAGTTGCTGAACCTTCATCCAAGCCTTCGTTACCTCCAGACTCGACTATTCCAATGCTCTCTCGGCCAGCTTCCCATCTTCCACCCTCACCCCTGTGCTCGCTGGCCTACATTGGCTCCCGGTCCAGCAACGCCTCAATTTAAAATTCTCATCCTTGTGTTCAGATCACCTCCCCCCCCACCCCGGCCTCGCCCCCTCCCGATCTCTGTAACCTCCTCCAGCCCCTACAACCCTCCCGATCTCTGTAACCTCCTCCAGCCCCTACAACCCTCCCGATCTCTGTAACCTCCTCCAGCCCCTACAACCCTCCCGATCTCTGTAACCTCCTCCAGCCCCTACAACCCTCCCGATCTCTGTAACCTCCTCCAGCCCCTACAACCCTCCCAATCTCTGTAACCTCCTCCAGCCCCACAACCCTCCGAGATCTCTGCGCTGCTCCAATTCTGGCCTCTTGCGCAGCCCAGATTTTCTTCGCTCCACCTGTGGCGGCCGTGCCTTCAGCTGTCTAGGCCCTACACTTATGTGAGAAATAAAAGAATGACCAGGGTGAGGGTAGGGCCGGTCAAGGACAGTAGTGGGAACTTGTGCATGGAGTCAGAAGAGATAGGAGAGGTGATGAATGAATACTTTTCGTCAGTGTTCACCGAGGAGAGGGGCCATGTTCTTGAGGATGAGAGTGTGATAAAGGTGGATAGGCTGGAGGTGGTAGATGTTCTGAGGGAAGATGTTTTAGCAATTTTGAAGAACCTGAGGGTCGATAAGTCCCCTGGGCCAGATGGGATATATCCTAGGATTCTTTGGGAGGCAAGGGAGGAGATTGCAGAGCCTCTGGCTTGATCTTTGGGTCCTCACTGTCCACGGGGATGGTGCCAGAGGACCGGAGAGTGGCGAATGTTGTTCCTCTCTTCAAGAAAGGAAATAGGAATGACCCTGGTAATTATAGGCCGGTTAGTCTTACTTCGGTGGTTGGTAAGATAATGGAAAAGGTCCTGAGGGATAGGATTTATGACCATTTGGAAAGGGGCAACTTAATCAGGGATAGTCAACACGGATTCGTGAAGGGTAAGTCTTGCCTAACAAATTTGATTGAATTCTTTGAGGAGGTAACTAAGTGTATAGATGAAGGTAGAGCAGTTGATGTCGTATACATGGATTTTAGTAAGGCGTTTGATAAGGTTCCCCATGGTCGTCTCATGAAGAAAGTAAGGAGTTGTGGGATAGAGGGAAATTTGGCCGATTGGATAAGTAACTGGCTATCTCATAGAAGGCAGAGGGTGGTGGTGGATGGAACAATTTTCGGACTGGAGACCAGTTACCAGCGGTGTGCCACAGGGGTCGGTGCTGGGTCCTTTGCTGTTTGTGATTTTTATCAATGACTTGGAGGAGGGGACTGAAGGGTGGATCAGTAAATTTGCTGATGACACCAAGATTGGTGGAGTAGTGGATGAGGTGGAGGGCAGTTGTAGGCTGCAAAGAGACATTGATAGGATGCAGAGCTGGGCCGAAAAATGGCAGATGGAATTTAACCCTGATAAGTGCGAGGTGATTCATTTTGGTAGGGCAAATTTGAATAAGGATTACAGGGTCAACGGCAGGGTTCTGAGGAACGTGGAGGAGCAGAGGGATCTGGGGGTTCATATCCACAGATCTCTGAAGGTTGCCACTCAAGTGGATAGAGCAGTAAAGAAGGCCTATGGTGTGTTGGCGTTTATTAACAGAGGGTTTGAGTTTAAGAACCGTGAGGTTATGCTGCAACTGTACAGGACCTTGGTGAGACCACATTTGGAATATTGTGTGCAGTTCTGGTCACCTCACTATAGGAAGGACGTGGAAGCATTGGAAAGAGTGCAAAGGAGATTTACCAGGATGCTGCCTGGTTTGGGGGGGAGGTCTTATGAGGAAAGATTGAGGGAGTTGGGGCTTTTCTCTTTAGAGCGGAGGAGGATGAGAGGCGACTTAATAGAGGTTTATAAGATGATGAGGGGGATAGATAGAGTGGATGTTCAGAGACTATTTCCTCGGGTAGAGGCAGCTGTTACAAGGGGGCATAACTATAAGGTGCATGGGGGGAGATATAGAAGGGATGTCCGAGGTAGATTCTTTACTCAGAGAGTGGTTGGGGTGTGGAATGGACTGCCTGCTGTGATAGTGGAGTCGGACACTTTCGGAACTTTCAAGCGGTTATTGGATAAGCACATGGAGCACACCAGAGTGATAGGGAGTGTGATAGCTTGATCTTGGTCTCGGACAATGCTCGGCACAACATCGAGGGCCGAAGGGCCTGTACTGTGCTGTACTGTTCTATGTTCTATGTACACTTAATTATTCCCTCCTTAAACTGCTCCGCCTCTCTACCCCTCTCCTCCTTTAAGACGCTTCTTAAAACTCTTTGACCAAGTTTTTGGTCACCTTTCCTGATATCTCTTTATGTGGCTTGGTGTCAATTTTTGTCTGATAATCGCTCCTGTGAAGCGCCTTGGAATGTTTTTACTACATTAAAGGCGCTATATAAATGCAAGTTGTTGTCCGTAATGCTCATTCTGAGTTGTGGATATTTCGGAATTTAACTTCCTCGTTACTGTTCCGCAGGCTCTTCGCAACTGGCATAAAGCTGAACTACGAGCAGCGACGGGGTTCCAGCTCTCGAAGCCTAAATACGGATGTGTCTGTTAACTGGATGGAGCTGCTGGAATGCCTCTTCCCTATGGATTTGCGGACTGTCATGCCCCAATATACAGAGGTGAGAGGCATGAAGAACCATGGGTGCTGGCACAGGCAGACGCTAGCTTGTGCGCGCACTCAGACACTCCTAGTACGCAAGCCACGACTGACTTCTTCCCTCTCAGTGACTTCATCTTTGTCACTTTGTTTGGTTCATAAACCGTGCTTCCTTTCAAACCTCCTGCTGCGAATGCACGTGCTCAAGGTGCAGGCTGGTTTTGGTGTCTTCTCGGTGTTTAGCTGGAGGATATTGTGGGTTACCCAACACTGTCAGACAAACAGTCTGACAGCACCGAGTCAGTGAGCGATGTTGGAGAGGAAGAGCTGGATGGTTGGTGCTGGGGAATGGAGTGGTCCATTTTGGGCCCTCGGTATTGGCACCTATTAGTTCTAGGTCAGATGAGAAAGGGTAAGAGAGGCAGACAAGTTCCCTCTGCCCTTTCCCCATCGGTGTGCCTCAGCCCCCAAATCACAAGAGAACCACTTACTGCTGTGCCAGTGTTAACATTTCTCCATTACCTGTGGCTGCCGTTTCTGCAGTCCCTCTGTGACTGAGAGTGCCGGTTACTGTTAAATTGAGGGCAGTTTTGTGCTGTGTGGCCATGAACATGCGGAACCTCACTGAGATTGCCAAAGCTTATCTCACCAACGAGTCGCAGTCACAGGAGACTTTCGATGGGTCAGTCTGGGCTGGATTTGAACCCATATCCCAGAGGTGAAGGGTCAGTTATGTATCTCATTTTATGGTTACAGTGCTAACCGAGATCAGATATCCTCCTTGGGGTGCGCTGCCTGACACTCTTTCTTTCACCACTTCTTTTCTTGTTTGTTTTGGCAGCTGATCACGTTTCAATCCGTGAGCGAGACCGCAGCTCCTCCCGCACCTTCTGTACAGCTTCACTATAAACACATCGACCGAAGAGGAGTCCAGGTATATAACCATTAACTCGCAGCTTCAGTCCTGGCGCTGACGGGCCGAGGGGACGGTCCATTGAGAATTCAACGGCGTTTCGTTTCTGCGCCAAAAGAGATTTGAATCATCCAATAATTTGAACGAAGCAACTTTGAATTAAGAGGAGGATTCTGTAATCCATGTACTTTCTCGCGTACAAGAGTCAAATGTTCCGCTTGAATTGTTTTATTTAGCGGTGGAACTCGTTGATCTTTTACCACTTTTGTCCCAATTTTCTACCATCTTCTGAAGGCACCGGGGTAAAGAAAAGAAAGACTTGCATTTATATAGCGCCTTTCACGACCACTGGACGTCCCAAAGCGCTTTACAGCCAATGAAGTACTTTTTTTTTGAAGTGTAATCACTGTTGTAATGTAGGAAATATAGACTTTCAGCTTGCTGCCCAAGCGTAAAACTGGCGTCGCAAAATCAGTGGGAATGAAAATCGGGCAGGTTTCGATAACGGGCGGCCGATTCGCAACGCGGGTTTTACACCTGGGCAGCAGGTTGAAAATCTACCCCACTGTCTGATTCTGCAGCACAGGCCATGAGCATTCTCCGGTAGCTCACACAAGTGTCCATTCTTCCTGCGTGAGCTTGCACACGGAGTAACAGAAAAGAAAGAACTTGCATTTATGTAGCGCCTTTCATGAGCTCTGACCCCCTTAGGCGATTCAAACTAGTCCAGGAGACTACTCTGGCCCTGATTAATGTTATATGGTCCCTATCTTTTCTACCAGGTGATCTCCACCCCAGCCAGAAACAGGTCCAGCTCTCGCTTGAAGGAATTCAGTGAATCAGCGTTCACTGCACAAGCCAGCAGCCTGTTCCAGAGGTCCATTACTCTCTGGGAGAAGAGCCACCTCCTAATATCTAACCTAGTTCTGCCTTTACATAAGCCTTTACCCAGCAGGTCATAGGGGATCCCTGAGGTCATCCGATTTCTGTTTTTATTGATTTATTGGCGTATTATTTTTGTTGCTAAATATTTACTAGTAAATGTTTTCTGGAAATAATAGCCCTGTCTCTACCCTAGGGTAGCTGATATCATCATTCAAAAGTCCCCAGATCCCCAGAAATGTGCCAATATCTGCAGCCATGTGTTAGTATTTGCAGGGCGATCCCACGCAACTACAACAATTTGCATTTATATAGTACCTGAATGTGGAAAAATGTCCCAAGGCACTTCAGAGAGATGTCAGGGGGGAAGAAATAGATGCCAAGCCAAAGAAGGAGGGATGACCAAAAATGTGGTCAATGAAGTAGGTTTTAAGGAGGAGAGGGAGGAGGATAGGATTAGGGCGGGAATTCCAAAACACGAGTGCTGAAGGCACGGCCGCCAGTGGGAGGCGAGGAAATGCAGGAGTCAGAGGAACGGAGAGTTTAGGTGGGGGGGGGGGTTATCGTTCTGGGAGAGGTTATAGATAGGGAGGGGCAAGGCCAAGGAGGGCTTTAAACACAAGAATGAAAATTTTAAATCTATAATGTTGGGAATCCAGGAGCCAATGTAGATTAACGAAGGTGGGTGTGATGTGTGAGCGTGACTTGGTGTGGGATAGGATACGGGTGACGGGGTTTTAGATAAGTTGTAGTTTGCAGAGGGTGAGGATGGGAGGCTGGCCAGGAGAGCATTGGAATAGTCAAGTCTGTAAGTGACAAAAGAGTTTCGGCTGCAGAAAGGCTGAGGCAGGCAACGTTACAGAAGTGGAAATAGGTGTTCTTGGTGATGGGGAGGGTATGGTCAGGAGCTCAGCTCGAGGTCACATAGGACGCCAAGGTTGCGAAGAGTGGAGAAGCTGAGGGTTATCTCTGCTCTTCAGGATGATCTTGGTGTAATGGGTGGTTTTGTCAGAGGAGAGTGAGGCCCACCAGAGCTTGATCTGGTCCAGCCAGATGTGGTGATAGATGGCTAAGCCACTTGTTTGCCAGATGTGCTCAAATATGCACTGACCCTTTGAAAACTTTGAAACCAGTTTTGCAGGTTATCGTAATATATATCTGAACATAGACAATCACTTAAAGGAACGCTACCTTTTTTATTGGAGGCCGAGGGTTCACATGCTTTCTCTTTTCAGGGCAGTCAAGGGAGACTGACGTCGGTGCCACAAAAGGCGGAGCTGCAGATCGAGCTAGGCCTGATTCAGTCGGAATTGGACATCAGCATTGTGGACAGACTCAACTCCTTACTGCAACCCCAGAAACTCGCGACAACAGAAATGATGGCATCACATATGTACACCTCCTTCAACAAACATATCAGTCTGGTGAGTACTGTGTGCGCAAAAATGTAATAGTTCCCAATCATAGGAACCCAGCCTGCTACTGCGTCCTGATGCTAGTGTTCTGGGAGAGTTGGAATTTTATCCCAGATCTGCCAGAGGCAGATGAGATTAAAATAATCAGGCAAAAATTGGTGGGATTTTACAGTGCGACTCCCAAAAGTCCAAGATTTCCATGACATTAAAACAGAATTTGACTTCCCTCGTCACAGTGGACTGGTGGCGCTGATTGTAACACCCAAGGGTTAGGATGGTTTCTTACTCCCTACGGTGAGGGAGTACGAATGTCTGGAGAGTAGGAGGCCAGTGTTAAATAGTGGAACTATGAGGATGAATGAATATTCTGCAGATTTGCTTGATTACGTTTGGAGATCAGGCATTATCTATACTTAACTTTCCCTTGGGAGTTAGCAACATAGGAACAGGAGTAAGCCATTTAGCCCCTCGAGCATATTCTGCCATTCAGATTGAATGGGTGGGTAGAGTCCATGATGGGGTAGAGTGTACATGGGCTGTGGGAGGAGATTGAATGGGTGGGTAGAGTCTGTGATAGGGGAGAGAGGACATGGGCTGTGGGAGGAGATTGAATGGGTGGGTAGAGTCCATGATGGGGTAGAGTGTACATGGGCTGTGGGAGGAGATTAAATGGGTGGGTAGAGTCCATGATTGGGGAGAGTGTACATGGGCTGTGGAAGGAGATTAAATGGGTGGGTAGAGTCCATGATTGGGGAGAGAGTACATGGGCTGTGGAAGGAGATTAAATGGGTGGGTAGAGTATCTTTTTACTTCTGTGAACCAGTAATCACAGGGCAGGGATGACATGCCCAGATTGAGGGAGTTTCCACACAGCTCATGCTAGCCATTGCAAACTGCAACATGCCCTGAATTGGAAACTTACTTTCCCCCTTGTAATTGACTTGCACTACTCCCCAACCGAAAGCACAGCAGCCAGCCTGCTCTGTGGCATCTGATGAGCTGGTGGGTTGGAGGTGCATGACTCCCTCTCAGATTTAAAAATTTGCAAAACCTGCTTTTTTTTCCCCCTCTGTCTCTTCCTTTAGTACAGCCTCCACCGTCGTGAAGCTCTGTGGCAACCCCATGCTGCACTCGCAGCTGACGCTGGGAAGACCAGGAGCTCGATGTATAAAACGGAGGGATTCAGACACGGAAAAGCACCGAGTCTCACCCATTACCTTCAATGTTAAGAGATAGGACAGCATTGATGCTACTTAAAAACTATCTCCCATCCACCCCCACTGAAAGCACTGACAGTTACTGGGGTACAGTTTCACACACCCCAGGGTGTCCATCACTAATTAGCCCAAGTAACCATTCTCCATGGGCGAGCAAAGACAGTATTCAACCGTGGGGTGCATCACAGCTGAACCCAGTGCTGTCTTCACCTGTCATTCACTTGCTGCCGCCGCTCATTGGATAGTGATCAGGGTCGGTGGATAGTGGTCAGGGTCGGTGGATAGTGGTCAGGGTCGGTGGATAGTGGTCAGGGTCGGTGGATAGTGGTCAGGGTCGGTGGATAGTGGTCAGGGTCGGTGGATAGTGGTCAGGGTCGGTGGATAGTGGTCAGGGTCGGTGGATAGTGGTCAGGGTCGGTGGATAGTGGTCAGGGTCGGTGGATAGTGGTCAGGGTCGGTGGATAGTGGTCAGGGTCGGTGGATAGTGGTCAGGGTCGGTGGATAGTGGTCAGGGTCGGTGGATAGTGGTCAGGGTCGGTGGATAGTGGTCAGGGTCGGTGGATAGTGGTCAGGGTCGGTGGATAGTGATGAGGGGGAACTTTGGTTGATTTTTTGTTGTTGTTCCCTCCCTGCACAGTCCGATTGTATCATCCTTTAGGCGTCAGCCGTGGCTCAGTGGGTAGCACTCTCTCACCTCTATGTCGGAAGGTTGTGGGATCACGTCCCCCTCCAGACACTTGAGCTCATAATTTAGATTTGACTCCCGCGGTGCAGTACCGAGGGAGTGCTGCACTGTCAGAGGTGCCGTCTTTCGGATAAGACTTTAAACCAAGGCCCCGTCTGCCCCCTCAGGTAGACATAAAGGATCCCATGGCAATATTTGTAGAAGAGCAGGGGAGTTCTCCCCCGGTGTCCTGGCCAATATTTATCCCTCAACCAACGCCTCAAAACAGATTATCTGGTCATTATTTCATAGCTGTTTGTGGGAGCTTGCTGTACACAAATTGGCTGCTGTGTTTCCTACATTAAAACAGTGACTGCACTTCACAAAGTACTTCATTAGGTGTAAAGTGTTTTGGGACACCATGAGGTGAAAGGCGCTATATAAATGCAAGGCTTTCTATTTGTCTTTACTTTCTGTATTGAGACCAGCTAATTCAGTACTTGGATGGAACCTGGCTGGGCCCTCCTGGTCTGTACAGTTTAGCCGCTCGGTACCGCGACCAGTTAACCCCTCGAGGGGGAGCTTCCGTGAGAGCCTGTTAACCTCCTTTGCTTACATTGCTCGTGCTTCCCGTTGCAGCAGAGAGCCTTCACCGAGGTTTTCCGTGACGATTCTGCCTCACCTGCCAACTACCGGACGTCTGTGCAGCTCACCACGCCCATGTTCAAAATGGCCATCCGCTTCCCGATCCCAGACCTTCGGTCCGACCAGGAACGAGGACCCTGGTTCAAGAAGTCGCTACAGAAAGAGGTTCTGCAATTGGAATTCAGCGAGGCAGAATTTAAGACTGAGTTCTGCGGGAGTTTATCCCACGAGCAGCTCAAACTGGAACTCACTTTTAAGGAGCTTCTTGGTGAGCTGAATGGCTTTTATTGTCACTTATTATTATTACTTTAAATTAACGCCTACATTTATATTGCACATTATCATATCTCATGGGGTTTGGTAGGGTTGTGGTCAATGGTCCCTTTAATTTTTTTGGGGTGGCACGGTCCCTTTAAGGGGCTGCGTGGCCCATTCAAAGTACCGCACATGCGCGGTTTTTCCTATTTAAATCCGGTGAGCCTGCTGCGCGGAAGCTGCAGAATGCTGCGCAGCTTAAAGGGAAGATTAGCGGTGATGTTACCAGACTAATAATCCAGAGGTCTGGACTAATAATCCGGAGAACGGGAGTTCAATTCCCACCGTGGCAGATTGACAATTTGAATTCTGTCTTTACGATTTTCGGAGTATGCGACTTATTTTGCACCATGTCCCCTCTGCCCATTGGTTTTCTGTGGTGATGGAAGGATTTTTTTTCCCCCCCAATCTCCAGTGTTTGCCCTTCCTCTGCTGTGGAGGGGAAGCCCGTGTCTCCCCCCCGCCCCATCGCTAACCGATGTCCCCTGCTGGGAAGTGCCATACCGTGAGGACAGGATTGGGCCTGGCTCTGATGCCCCCGCTGTCACTCACCGTCCACGCAAGCTACAGGAAGGCTGTTGGAATCTGTGGGACCGTACCCCAGCAGGAGTCGGCACCCTCAGGAGGAGGGGAGGGGAACCCTGGCGAGGGGATGGGATTGCTGGTTGTGATGACACAGCGGTGCTGTGGGCAGGGTGGGTCGCTCTGAACACTGCGCACTTTGCTTACCGGCCTTCTCTTTATCTCAGGTAAATTCCAGGAAGACCTGGAGACGCCGCCATTCACCTTTTTTAAAGTGGCACACACTGCTGATGGAGACATGTCCACTTCCGACAGCGGGAAGTTTGATTGGCCGAGGTAGGTAACACTACATTTCCCTGCATCACAACAGTGACAACACTTCGAAAGTATTTCATTGGCTGCAAAATGCTTTGGAGCGTCCTGAGGACGTGAAAGGTGCAACTTCTTTCTTCATCGTCGGGATGGTGATTAAAAACCTCGACCGACCCATAGTGCAAATTAACAAGTGCAAAGAACATCTTAAAACTATGTGCAGCCGCTCGAATGTCATTATTTCAGTCCAGTTTCTAGTCCATAAATCCACGTGACTTCATATATTAAGATCTGTTCAGCTTCCTGAAAAGGCTTTGAGCTTTAAATAAATTTTGTAGATTTTATTTTGAAGACACCTTTTTAGACTTAACAAAGTATTTTAATTACTTTTTTTTAAATGACTGTAATCTCATATAATTATAATCCTTATAATATGAGGTTTTAATCTTCGAAACCTGCCCAAGATTGAAAACTTAAGACAGCAGGACTCGAGAGTCGACGGTCTGTATCCTATGGGGCGGGGCAGACTCTAGAGTACATGGCACAGATCCTTTCCCTGCTCATCTTCTCAATTTGTTCCCCTTTCGTTCCTTCCATTATTAACTGAGGAAAGCAGGTTGTGCCAAGGCGCACAGAGCTGGACCCCACTAGAGTTGGAAAAAATAAGCAGCAGAGCGAGTGTGTCACCGGGCTTCGGTTTTGAACGGCAGTCGGTTGTGCGAGGAGAGGGGACAGAGGGAGGTGCATGAGCTGCTTTGCTCAGACCTCAGGGAATTGGATGTTCAGACCTGTGCACAGCACGACAGAGCTCAGGGTCCATTCAAGAAAAGTGATATAGTGGCGCCGGGGCTGGAAATCCTGCTCATCAATTTTACACAGAATTACACGGAATTTACAGCACAGAAACAGGCCGTTCAGCCCAATGGGTCCATGCTCTACACGAGCCTCCTCCCACCTTACTTCATCGAACTCCATCTGCATATCCAGCTAAATTTTATCATCATTTATTTTTGATTTTGATTTCCCGCGGTGACATGGCTGGATGCTTCAGTAACAACAACAAATTGCATTTATATAGCGTCTTTAACGCAGTAAAAATGTCCCAACGAGCTTCACAGGAGCGATGTCGGACAAAATTTGACACTGAGCCACACAAGGGGACATTGGGACAAATGACCAAAAGCTGGGTCAAAGAGGTCGGTTTTAAGGAGCGTCTTAAAGGAGGAGAGAGAGGCGGAGAGTTTTAGGGAGGGAATTCTAGAGCTTGGGGGCCCAGGCAGCTGAACTCGCGGCACCCCATGACAGTAAGATCGGGACCCTGCGGCGGGGGTGGGGGGCGGGGGGCGATGGCAGGGAGCTTGCTCCAGAGTGTTGGGGCACCTCTCCATCTCCATTTGCTTCCAAGTCATTGAAAATTTGCCACTCTGATCCCACCTGGTTCTCTGCGCTGTTCCTGTGGCACTGCGTATCTCAGAGTGTTACGTCTGCATGTTGTTTCCGCAATGCTCAGTTGATACTATAACCATGTATGTTCTGTCTGTATTGATGCTGCGGGGGGGGTTTGTCGGCAGGGTTGTGTTGAAGGTGAATCCGACAGCCGTGCATTCCATCTTGGAGCGGATAACGACGGAGGAAGAGGAGCCCGGGAGTCACTTACTGGAGGATGAAGAGGGTGGAGGCCATTCCCTGAAGGACGTCTGTGACTTGGGAAAGCAGGAGCCATCACCTTTCTCCTCTCGAAGAGTCATGTATGAAAACGAGGAGGTGGGACCATTTCTCTTTATACGCATTTAGACCTTAATATTTGTATCAAACCGTAAGAAAAACCCTGCGGTCCTTTACCGTCACTGATATGTTTATTAGGGCACAAGATAGATCCAGTGGGGGGAGTCACTATTGGCGCTTGTTTCTTTGTTCATTAAGGTGAAGAATGTCATGCTGAGGAATGGACTGCTTTACATTTCAGGCACCCAAATCAGTATTGAACACTTCCAGGATGGGTTAGATACAGAGTAAAGCTCCCTCTACACTGTCCCATCAAACACTCCCAGGGCAGCTATAGCACGGGTTAGATACAGAGTAAAGCTCCCTCTACACTGTCCCATCAAACACTCCCAGGGCAGGTACAGCACGGGTTAGATACAGAGTAAAGCTCCCTCTACACTGTCTCATCAAACTCTCCCGGGGCAGGTACACCACGGGTTAGATACAGAGTAAAGCTTCATCTACACTGTCCCATCAAACACTCCCAGGGCAGACACAGCATGGGTTAGATACAGAATAAACCTCCCTCTGCACCGTCCCATCAAACACTCCCAGGGCAGGTACAACAGGGGTTAGATACAGAGTAAAGCTCCCTCTACCCAGTCCCATCAAACGCCCCCAGGGCAGATACAACAGGGGTTAGATACAGAGTAAAGCTCCCTCTACACTGTCCCATCAAACACTCCCAGGGCAGGTACAGCACGGGTTAGATACAGAGTAAAGCTCCCTCTACACTGTCCCATCAAACACTCCCAGGGCAGGTACAGCACGGGTTAGATACAGAGTATAGCTCGCTCTACACTGTCCCATCAAACACTCCCAGGGCAGGTACAGCATGGGTTAGATACAGAGTAAAGCTCCCTCTACACTGTCCCATCAAACACTCCCAGGGCAGGGACAGCACGGGTTAGATATGGAATAAAGCTCCCTCTACACTGTCCCATCAAACAGTCCCAGGGCAGGTACAGCATGGGTTAGATACAGAGTAAAGCCTTTAAGCATGCCTCTGAATCATGCCCTGTGCTACACCAGTTTGGCATTCTTCCATTTCATGCACCAGCCACCCTGTGGCCTTTCTAAGTGAGCTTTGGAATTTAGTGCTGAAATAGCATCTTCTCTGAAGGGTTACAGGACAGTTAAGGTTATACATGGAGATCACAGTGGCTCCTAGAATGTTTAATTGTTGTGTGATATTTTTACTTGTGATCCACATGGAAATGCTGACTTCAACACCGTGTGATACCTAAAAACAAGTCAACCTGTAACATGAAGAAACCGATGAAACTGGATGTTACATCTTGCCAACATCATACTTGAGGTGGGGGCAGTCTGCCCCAGAAAAGCTGGTGTAGATCCACTGGGCCGTGATGCTGTTTGTCTCACTGGATCTCTGTGCTCTCTGCAGATGGTGATGCCGGGGGATCAGCTCGAAATGGGTCAATTCCAGGATAAAACCATAAGTACCTCCCACTACGTCCTGGAACTGACGTTACCTAATGTCAACCTTACACTACCAAACAAGGCGTTCTATGAGAAGGTGTACAACAGGCGAGTCTAAAGTCTCTCCCACTCTAAATGCAGCAGAACTTGGTTGTGCTTTTTGTTTTTATATTTGCTTCTCAGCTCTCCGCCTCTCCTGTCGGGGTACAACATCCTTGTTGATTTTACATTTATTCGTTCTGGAGATGTGGGCATCACTGGCAAGGCCAGCACTGATTGCCCTTCCCTAGTACAACCGACCACAATACTCAGCCAATTAAGAGTCAACCATGTTGGCATCACATGCGACCCAGATTCGGTAAGGTTTTCTTCCCTGAACGACATTAGTGAACCAGTTGTGTTTTTAACGAGAATCGGACAGCTTCATGGTCACTTTTACTGAGACCAGCTTTTAATTTCCAGATTTTAAAAACTGAATTCAAATTCAAAACTACCATTCTCGCATTCTACTGGATTATTAATCCGGGCCTCTGGATTACTGGTCCAGTAACATAACCGCTGCACGACCGTACCCTCCCACTCTTGCTAATGATGGAGACAGGCTCTTAAAAACCAACACATTCCACTTTCGTTTGTGCTCTTTTTCACTTTTATTATAAACTAGATTTCATTATTGGGGTACGGTAGCATTTTGGTTTTGTTACTGGGCTAGTAATCCAGAGGCCTGAACTAATGATCCGGAAACAGGAGTTCAAATCCCACCGCGGCAGCTGGGGAATTTAAATTCAATTAAATAAATCTGGATCAAAAAAAAGCTAGCATCAGTAATAGTGACCATGAAACTACCGGATTGTCGTAAAAAAAACCAATCTGGTTCACTAATGTCCTTTAGGGAAGGAAATGTGCCGTCTTTACCTGGTCTGGCCTATATGTGACTCCAGTCCCACAGCAATGTGGTTGACTCTTAACTGCCCTCAGTTGTATTCAAGATGGCGGCTCACCACCACCTTCTCGAGGGCAATTAGGGATGGGCAATAAATGCTGGCCACACCCACATGCCCTGAATGAATAAAAAAAAATTTAGCTTATAATGCCATGATTTCATGAACAGTTGTTGCTGTCTGCATGGACTATGGGGGGAAAATTCATGTTTGCCAGCAAAGTTGCCGGTGTCACCGGTAACTGCAGTTAACGGCCGCTGGAAATGCCCGCAACGCTAACCGAGTCAAATTGGTCTGGGGGCATGGAGATAGGTGGCGCAGTGCTCACCTTCCGTGCAACGCCGTCCTGGTGGCGTTGCTGGAAGGATCTGGGACGAAGGTCCTGTCCAGGTCCGGCGTTGCAGCTTCCCACAGCCAATGGGAGCGAAGCTGTGGAGCTCGCAGGGAATTGTGGGCAATGAAGAGGTCTGAGAATTAAAGGGGCCATGCACACTGAACCAATACAATATAAAATGCAGTGAATCAATACATTTTTCAGCCCTTTCTGCCTTTTAAAAAAAATATTTAACATTTAAAATAAGTTCCAAATGTGAATATTCAGCTGTTAAAGCTGAATTACCTTCCTAACCTCAACAAATGGGAAAACTGCCTTAGCACTAACACAACTGGTTCATCAAGCCAGGGAAGGGGCACCCAGGGTCTCTCACGCAGCACTCCAGCTTTGTGCAGGGGGTCAACACTGCAAGACTGGCCCTCTACCCACAGGGGCCAGGAGGCCCTCCAGAAAGAATGATCTGGGAGTACATCACTGCCAGCAGTGTCGCCCCCACCACCTGGCTCCAGTGCCCAAAGAAGCTTCATGACCTCAGACCACTGGTCAGTGAATGCATCTTCAAAAGCCATCTCCTACCAACTGCGTCACGAGCCTCACACACTGCTCAATGCACGACCCCCAATCACTCGCCTACCAACAAGCTGCACCAATGACGAGGCACATCTCCCATTCCTAGCCTCACCTCACCCCCTTGGTGCATGCCATTCTTGGCAGGGGCATGGTTGAGCCCTTGGCCAGCGGCGGGGCTGAAAGGATACAAGCTGCTGGTATTCTTGTACATTATGCTCCCTCTGGCATGCACCTCTTGCTTTCCCACCCACCCTTGTGCCTTGCTCATTTCACACACCCAAGAAATGCAGCCTGCCCAGCCAGTGAGTCAACAAGAAGAGGCAGTCTGCCCAGCCAGTGGGACCGCAGGCAGATGACTCCATCCCGGATATCCAGGCCACAAAGGGGCTGTCTGGGATGCATCCCCCCGTCTGATACCTCCTCTTCGGCTTCCTCTTCTGCGTCTTCCTCTTCCCTCTGCAAGCGGATGCTGTAAATGTGAAATAACAGCATAAAATGCTGGACATACTCAGTTGGTCAGGCAGGCAGCATGTCGACCTGAGACGTGAACTCTGTTTTTCGCTCCACGGATGTTGCGTGACCTGCTGAGTATTCGCAGCTTGTTCTGTCTTCTCATTTACCATCCAAGCCCTTGCAAGTGTCCAGCAGCACTCCCGACTCACTTAAACAACTTTTCATGTCTATTGCAGCAAGCCACCACTTCAATAAAATCAAAAAAAACAGTCCAAACCCTTAAATTCAAACTTAACTGAATGATGTGTGTGTCTCTTTTAAGAGCTGCAGACATCACCACTGTAAGCCTGCTTGCACGCCAGGTTAACCTGGTGTGCTTAGGACACACTCCTGAATTCAATGCTAGCGTCGAAGTTCGTGTTGGTGACGTTAAGTCAGCGTTGCACGTCGATTGATGTCACCACGCCGCCATTTTTTTCCAGGACACTGCCAGTTACTGGCCGTGCAAAGGGGGAGAGCAATATGGCGGCGGCCGCGGGACCCGCCACCAGCTGGCAAAATGGCTTCCATTTTATCGCCATTCCATTACGGAGTGCCAGTAAGGAGATGAATTTTTAGCCCGAAATGTTTTGTTGCATTTTCTATTTTTCTTGCAGTGACTCTGAGTCAGAAGGTCGTGGTTTCAAGTCCCACGCCAGGGACCTGAGCCCATAATCTAGGCTGAAATTCCTGTGCAGTACTGAGAGAGTCACTGCACTGTCAGAGGATCAGTACTGAGGGAGCGCTGCACTGTCAGAGGGGCAGTACTGAGGGAGCGCTGCACTGTCGGAGAGGCAGTACTGAGGGAGAGCCGCACTGTCAGAGGGGCAGTACTGGGGGAGCGCTGCACTGTCGGAGGGGCAGTACTGAGAGAGTCACTGCACTGTCAGAGGGGCGGTACTGAGGGAGCGCTGCACTGTCAGAGGGGCGGTACTGAGAGAGTCACTGCACTGTCGGAGGGGCGGTACTGAGGGAGCGCTGCACTGTCAGAGGGGCGGTACTGAGAGAGTCACTGCACTGTCGGAGGGGCGGTACTGAGAGAGTCACTGCACTGTCGGAGGGGCGGTACTGAGGGAGCGCTGCACTGTCGGGGGGTCAGTACTGAGGGAGCGCTGCACTGTCGGGGGGGCAGTACTGAGGGAGTGCTGCACTGTCGGAGGGGCAGTACTGAGGGAGTGCTGCACTGTCGGAGGGGCAGTACTGAGGGAGTGCTGCACTGTCGGAGGTGGCGTCCATTGGATGAGACTTCAAACTGATGCGCCATCTGCCTGTTCAGGTGGATTTTAAAGATCCCATGGCACTCTTATGGAGAGTAAAGAGTTCTCCTGGAGTCTGGGGCAGCATTCCTCCCTCAACCAACATATCCAAAAATCATCTCGTATGCGGGATCGTACTGAATCATAGAATGGTTACAGCACAGAAGGAGGACATTCGGCCCATTGAGCCCATACTGGCTCTCTGCAAAAGCACTTCAGCTAGTCCCACTCCCCAGCCCTTTCCCATAGCCCTGCAATTTTTTTTCCTTCAGGTAATTATCCAACTCCCTTTTGAAAGCCACGATTCAATCTGCCTCCACCACCCTTTCAGGCAGTGCATTCCAGATCCGAACCACTCGCTGCGTAAACATTTTTTCCTCGTGTCGCCTTTGGTTTTTCTGCCAATTACCTTAAATCTGTGTCCTCTGGTTCTTGACCCTTCCGCCAATGGGAACAGTTTCTCTCTCTCTACTCTGTCCAGACCCCTCATTATTTTGAACACCTCTATCAAATCTCCTCTCAATCTTCTCTGCTCCAAGGAGAACAACCCCAGCTTCTCCAGTCTATACACGTAACTGAAGTCCCTCATTCCTGGAATCATTCTTGCAAATCTTTTCTGCACGCTCTCTAAGGCCTTCACATCCTTCCTAAAGTGCGGTGCCCAGAATTGGACACAATACTCCAGTTGAGGCCAAACCAGTGCTTTATAAAGGTTCATCATAACTTCCTTGCTTTTGTACTCTATGCCTCTGTTTATGAAGCTCAGGGTCCCGTATACTTTTTTAACCGCTTTCTCAACCTGCCCTGCCACCTTTAACAATTTGTGCACATATACCCCCAGGTCTCTCTGTTCATGCACCCCCTTTAGGATTGTACCCTTTAGTTTATATTGCCTCTCCTCATTCTTCCTACCAAAATGTATCACTTTGCACTTTTCTGCGTTAAATTTCATCTGCCACGTGTCCGCCCATTCCCCGAGCCTGTCTATGTCTTCCTGAAGTCTATCACTCTCCTCCTCACTGTTCACTATACTACCGAGTTTTGTGTCATCTGCAAATTTTGAAATTGTGCCCTGTACACCCAAGTCCAAGTCATTAATATATATCAAGAAAAGCAGTGGTCCTTGTACCGACCCCAGGGGAACACCACTGTGTACCTTCCTCCAGTCTGAAAAACAGCCGTTCACCACTACTCTCTGTTTCCTGTCACTTAGCCAATTTCGTATCCATGCTGCCACTGTCTCTTTTATTCCATGGGCTTCAACTTTGCTGGCAAGTCTATTATGTAGCACTTTATCAAACGCATTTTGGAAGTCCATATATACCACGTCAACCGCATTGCCCTCATCAACCCTCTCTGTTACTTCATCAAAAAACTTGATTAGTTAAACACGATTTGCCTTTAACAAATCCATTCTGGCTTTCCTTAACTTGTCTAAGTGATTGTTAATTTTGTCCCTGATTATCGTTTCTAACAGCTTGCCCACTACCGAGGTTAAACTGACTGGCCTGTAGTTGCTGGGTTTATCCTTGCACCCTTTTTAGAACAAGGGTGTAACATTTGCAATTCTCTAGTGCTCTAGCACCACTCATCTGAGAAGGATTGGAAGATTATGATCAGTACCTCTGCGATTTCCACCTTAACTTCCCTCAGCATCCCAAGATGCATCACATCCGGTCCTGGTGACTTAAGTACAGCCAGCTTTTCTACTGCCTCCTCTTCATCAATTTTTATCCCATCCAGTATCTCCACTACCTCCTGTTTAACTATGACTTTGGCAGCATCTTCTTCCTTGATGAAGACAGATGCAAAGCACTCATTTAGTACCTCAGCCATGCCCTCTGCCTCGATGCGTAGGTCTCCTTTTTGGTCCCTAATCGGCCCCACCTCTCCTCTTACTACCCATTTACTATTTATATGCCTATAGAAGACTTTTGAATTCCCTTTTATGTTAGCTGCCAATCTAGTCTCATACTCTTGCTTTTCCCTTCATTTTCTTTTCACTTCCCCTCTGAACTTTCTATATTCAGCCTGGTTCTCACTTGTATTCTCAACCTGACATCTGTCATTCGTGCTCTTTTTCTGCTTCATCTTACTCTCTATCTCTTTCATCATCCAGGGAGCTCTGACTTTAGTAGCCCTACCTTTCTCACTCATGGGAATGGACCTCGACTGTACCTGAACCATCTCCTTTTTAAAGGCAGACCACTGTTCCATTACAGTTTTGCCTGCCAATCTTTGATTCCAATTTACCCGGGCCAGATCCATTCTCAACCCACTGAAATTGGCCTTTCTCCAATTAAATATTTTTACTCCAAATTGCTCCCTGTCCTTTTCCATAGCTAATCTAAACCTTATGATACTATGATCAGTGTTCCCTAAATGTTCTCCTACTGACACTTGCTCCACTTGACCCACCTCATTCCCCAGAACCAGATCCAGAAATGCCTCCTTCCTTGTTGGGCCGGAAATGTACTGATCAAGAAAGTTCTCCTGAACACACTTCAGAAATTCTTCCCCATCTCTGCTTTTTACACTATTACTATCCCAGACTATATTGGGATAGTTGAAGTCGCTCATTATTACTACTCTAAAGTTCTAGCACCTCTCTGTAATTTCCCTGCAAATTTGCTCCTCTATTTCCTTCCCACGAGTTGGTGGCCTATAGAATACACCTAGTCGTGTAATGACGCCTCTATTATTTCTAAACTCTAACCAAATAGATTCTATCCTTGACCCCTCCAGGACATCCTCTCTCTCCAGCACTGTAACATTCTCCTTAACCAATGTTGCCACCCCACCTCCTTTCTTCCTTCCCTATCTTTCCTGAACACCTTATATCCAGGAATATTTAGTACCCAATCCTGCCCTTTTTTGAGCCAGGTCTCTGTTATCGCCACGACATCATATTCCCATGTGGCTATCTGCGCCTGCAGCTCACCAACCTTATTTATCACGCTTCGTGCGTTTACACACATGCACTGTAAACGTCTCTTAGACCTTCTTATATTCTCTCTTAGTCTGACCCCACCTAATACCTTACTATTTCTTACTCTAGTGCTGTCTATCTCTCCCAGTCCTGTGCACAAATTAGCTGCTGTGTCTGCCTACACATGGCAGTGACTGCACGTCAGAAGTAATTCATTGGTTGTGAAGCGTTTTGGGATGTCCTGAGTGTGTGATAAGGCACTGTATTAATGCAAGTTCTGTCTTTCTCGATTAAATGTTTTTTTTAATATGTTGTTCATCACCCTTATTACAGAATAAACAATGATTTGCTGCTATGGGAACCCGCTGCCCCGTCTCCTGTTGAGACAGTTGAGAACATTACCTACGGGGTTGGACTGTCTGTGGCCAGCCAGTTAATCAACGCATTCAGCAAAGAAAGTCTTACTCAACTCAAGTCGACACTCCTCCAGGATGGTACAGTATTGCACTGCTCTTCTTACTATTGTGAATGAGCCCGTGTAACTTGCAGCATTATCTTTAGGCCGTGGGGCGGAAGGTCTGAGTGCTTTGAGTGTTCCCTACCCCCCACCCAATGCAGTGTAGAGGGGTCGAGTGTTGCTTCAAGTTACCAAATCCCGCACATTGAACGTCATTGGAAAATGCGCCGTTATACTGTCACAACAAGCAGCTGCTTTTGTTCTCCTTAAAGTAGAGATGGTTAAGGGTGAATTAATAGAGGCATTCAAAATCATGAGGGGTTTTGATAGAGTAGATAGGGAGAAACTGTTTCCAGTGATAGGAGGGTCAGTAACCAGAGGACACAGATTTAAGGTGATTGACAAAAAATACAAGGGGGAAATGAGAATGTTTTTTCCGCAGCGAGTTGTTGTGACCGGGAATGCCCTGCCTGAAAGGGCGGTGGAAGCAGATTCAATAGTCACTTTCAAAAGGCGAATTGTATACCTTTCGGATGAGACATTAAATCGAGAGCCCCGTCTGCACTCTCAGGTGGAGATAAAGATCCCATGGCACTATTTCGAAGAAGAGCAGAAAAGTTATCCCCAGTGTCCTGGCCAATATTTATCCTTCAATCAACATCACAAAAAAATCCAGATGATCTGCTCATTATCACATTGCTGGTTGTGGGAGCTTGCTGTGCGCAAATTGGCTGCCGCGTTTCCTAAATTACAAGAGTTACTACACTTCAAAAGTACTTCAATGGCTGTTATGCGCTTTGGGGCGTCCTAAGGTCATGAAAGGCGCTGTATAAATGCAAGTCTTTTTTTCTTTATATACTTGAGAAAGAGAAATTTGCAGGGCTATTGGGAAAGAGGAGGGGAGTGGGACTCTTTCAAAGAGCCGGCACAGGCACGATAGGCCGAATGGCCTCCGATGCTGTAATATTCTACGATTCTAACAGCAGGCAGTGTGCTGAGAGAGCACGAAGGGAGTGACTGTGGTCGCTAGAGTGTAATGAGGCCAGAAAAGTCTGGAACTACAATGGTGAGTGAAAGTGAGAAACAGAAAGACTGGTTATTGTTTTGGCTTCCAACAATGCATCATCCTTTTTGCTGTTTCACGTGCTGCCTGAGCTGCCAGGTCTTTCGGCTTCCTGCCATTCGCAGGGAGAGCCTCAGTGTTCGACTGGGTGATGTGCCCCTGCGATCGCCTGACTCACGCTTCCCACCTCGTGTTCCCGCAGATGACGAGAGCGGTTCCGACGAGGAGACGATGCAGTTCCATTCCACCGTCGACCCGGCCCACCGGTCACGGCGCAAGAAGAAGGTCGAACAGCAGAACAAGAATTGCCAGAGCTTCCTGTCAGTCCTTCTCAATGTGTCTCATGGGCTCGTGACCATCCACACGGATACCAAGGTGAGCCGGTTTTGTGCACTGTGGGGTTACGCTGGCGCCTGCTTATACTGAGAGTCTGTGGGGGGGGGGAAATGAGTGTGTATCTGTGCGTGAGTGAGACAGTTACTCCCAGTGTGAGTAAGGTGCTTCACTAAGGGTACGGTAGAGCAGTGGACGTGTTACTGGATTAGTAATCCACTGATCGTGAGTTCAAATCCCACCATGGGCAGTTTGAGAATTTGAATTCAGATATACTTGAAACCTGGAAATGAAAAGCTGGTATCAGTAAAAATGACCATGAAGCTGTCTGATTGTTGTACAAACCCAACTGGTTCACTAATGTCCTTCAGTGAAGGAAACTTGCCGTCCTTACCCGGTCTAGGCCTATATGTCACTCCGGTCCCACTCCATGTTCCTTGTAAGCTGTGCCCCAGGGAACCCATGCAGCCGGCTCGCCGGCTTTTCAATACAAACACTGTGCATACGCGGTATTTTGAATGGCTGCGCAGCTCCCGAAAGGGGTCGTGCAGGACCAAACAAAATTAGAGGGAACTTTGGTCCCTCCCCTATGTGGTCGACGCTTAACCGCACTCAAGTGGTCGAACAAGCCACTCGGTTGTATTATAAAGCCACCCCCCACGGTTCATGACGAAGGCCCACCACCACCTCGGCAATGAGGAGTACGGAGATACGATTGAATCTTAACACTGTGTTCTCTTGCAGAGTGAAGACGGCATGCTGTTAGTCGGGAAGCATGGTGAATTCTGGTTGGAGATTGAAAATGGAAGCTTGTTCACTGTGGCAAAGTATCAGGGCTGCCACGATCAGCATTATTTCTGTCTCCAGACCAACAAAGTCTTCCTTTGTCACCAAGGTATGGAGGCAGTCAAGCTGTAAATATGCTGAGCGATTGTATTTTCTACAATCTCCTGCTAAGATTAACTTATTTTGAAGTTACTTTCTTGTTTCATGAACTTGATGTGTGCTGGAGACTTAAACTCATGACCATTGTGTGGGACGAAATGTTGCTGCTCCAAAATGCTTTATCTCTGTGCCTCTAAGTACAGGGCAATTCATTCCCTCATCCCATCCAATTTATATCCTCCTCTCCTGAAGGTGCTGACTCTCACTGGGGTATGGGTCCCCCCCCCCGCTCCTGAAGGTGCTGACTCTCACTGGGGTACGGGTCCCATCCTCTCCTGAAGGTGCTGACTCTCACTGGGGTACGGGTCCCCCCCCCCTCCTCTCCTGAAGGTGCTGACTCTCACTGGGGTACGGGTCCCCCCCCCCTCCTCTCCTGAAGGTGCTGACTCTCACTGGGGTACGGGTCCCCTCCTCTCCTGAAGGTGCTGACTCTCACTGGGGTACAGGTCCCCTCCTCTCCTGAAGGTGCTGACTCTCACTGGGGTACAGGTACCCTCCTCTCCTGAAGGTGCTGACTCACACTGGGGTACGGGTCCCCTCCTCTCCTGAAGATGCTGACTCTCACTGGGGTACAGGTCCCCTCCTCTCCTGAAGGTGCTGACTCTCACTGGGGTACGGGTCCCCTCCTCTCCTGAAGGTGCTGACTCTCACTGGGGTACGGGTCTCCTCCTCTCCTGAAGGTGCTGACTCTCACTGGGGTACGGGTTCCCTCCTCTCCTGAAGGTGCTGACTCTCACTGGGGTACAGGTCCCCTCCTCTCCTGAAGGTGCTGACTCTCACTGGGGTACGGGTCCTCTCCTCTCCTGAAGGTGCTGCCTCTCACTGGGGTACAGGTCCCCTCCTCTCCTGAAGGTGCTGACTCTCACTGGAGTACGGGTTCCCTCCTCTCCTGAAGGTGCTGACTCTCACTGGGGTACAGGTCCCCTCCTCTCCTGAAGGTGCTGACTCTCACTGGAGTACGGGTCCTCTCCTCTCCTGAAGGTGCTGCCTCTCACTGGGGTACGGGTCCCCTCCTCTCCTGAAGGTGCTGCCTCTCACTGGGGTACAGGTCCCCATCTCTCCTGAAGGTGCTGTCTCTCACTGGGGTACAGGTCCCCTCCTCTGCTGAAGGTGCTGACTCTCACTGGGGTACAGGTCCCCTCCTCTCCTGAAGGTGCTGACTCTCACTGGGGTACAGGTCCCCTCCTCTCCTGAAGGTGCTGACTCTCACTGGGGTACAGGTCCCCTCCTCTCCTGAAGGTGCTGACTCTCACTGGGGTACAGGTCCCCTCCTCTCCTGAAGGCGCTGACTCTCACTGGGGTACGGGTCCCCTCCTCTCCTGAAGGTGCTGGCTCTCACTGGGGTACAGGTCCCCTCCTCTCCTGAAGGTGCTGACTCTCACTGGGGTACAGGTCCCCTCCTCTCCTGAAGGTGCTGACTCTCACTGGGGTACAGGTCCCCTCCTCTCCTGAAGGTGCTGTCTCTCACTGGGGTAGGGAGCAACAGCACTCTACTGCCTTGCTCAAGTGGCCATTCTTAATGGGTGAGCCGCGACACCCTCCACCCCAGGACCACGGTTAACTTAGCACAGTCCAGGGATCAATCCTGGGAAACCCTGGTGTGGATGATTCAGGACCACTTGGGTGGTGCACATAGCAACTGAGCCAAAAGTGTTGCAAGATCCTACAGTGTTATTCCAAAAAGAGCAGGGAGCTCTCCTGGTGTCTAGAGTAACATTCCTCCCTCAACCAACACCACCATAAAATAGACCATCTGCTCATAGTCTCGTGGCAGTGTGCTGGACATTTCTAGCACAGAATGGCTAGTGTTAGTCAGCATTAAAATCAGTTCACTACAGAAATGCTTTGAGATATTCCAACGTGATAAGCCTGTATGTAAATGAAGGGACTCGTAACCATGCCGAAAAGTTACCCGTACACGCTGATTATTATGGTATTGTTAGAGCACAAAGTCTAGCTCTGGTTTTCTCAGCCTGTCCTCTCGTCCTTTACAGGAGTGGTGGAGGATGTGTGTGCCCCCGGCGATGTGAAACTCCCCAGCAAGTCTTGGCCTCTATGGCTCGAGCCCACCATCTACCAGTCTGAGGAGGGTGCTTTGACTAAGCAGGCTGCTGCTTCAGTGGGAGTTGGTACGGAGAGTCCAAACATGCTCTCCATCGCAGTAAAAGTCCACCACAACAAGAGTGAGAGCAACATGAAGGTAACTTCCACCAAATCTTCTCTGGCACCCAAATAGGCGTCACTCACATACGTTCCCTTCCATTTTGAGGGCATGACACCACCTTGTTTCTTTGACGTTCCAGAGCCTTTGTAGTCATAGGTGGGCAAGCCGTGGGAAGCTCAGCAGTGCTCTGTACTGGTGTGCTCTGTACTGGTGTGCTCTATCAAGTACCTTTGGTGGCGGGTGGGGGTGGGGTGGACCTAAGCCTTGTATGTTGCCATCTTATATCGGTGGGGTGCGTCCCTGCAGGGGAGAAAGCATGCGCTCCATATTGGACAAGCAGGAACTCTCCCTATGAGGGTTTCTCTAAAGCTTGGTTTGGAGATGGTGAGGGGATTCTGTGCATGTCAGATACCTGGCTGAAATGCCTTATTCTTTTTCCGGGTATATTTTGCTCTTTGTATAAAATTGAAAAATAATGTTTTACCAGAGTGTCATTACAAACCAGTCGCAGGTTAGTAAAAGAGCAAAATACAAACCTACAAGATCTCTGCGTGTCTCCAATTCTGGCCTCTTGTGCATCCCCCACTCCCTTCGCCCCACCATTGGCGGCTGTGCCTTCAGCTGCCTGGGCTCTGAGCTCTGGAATTCCCTCCCTGAACCTCTCTACCTCTCTCTCCTCCTAAAGCTGCTCCTTAAAACCCATCACTTTGGCCATGCTGTTGGTCACATCTCCTAATCTGCCCTTTGGCTCAGTGTCAGTTTTTTGTCACCTGACATGGGTGTCTGTCCTTGGTGGTTATGAAAGAGATATGACCTCCCGCCTGAAACCAACAAGGGGCTGCATACACCTTAATTCATCTGACAGCTTGTGTTATTTTATACAATGCCCTCTCCGCATAACTACATTTCCTGTGAAGCGCCTTGGGACGTTTTACTACGTTAAAGACGCTATACAAGTGCAAGTTGTTGTTGTTGAAAGAGAATGAGGTAAACTTTTAAGTGGACAGTTTTGTGTAAATGTTGATGTATTTTCCCCTCCCTCTTGTTTTAGGAGATCCTTGTGGCTGTTGGGCTGCGTGGGGCCACCCTGCAGCACCGCAACGTGCCCCCGGGGCGGAGCTGGCACGAGCAGGTTATTACTTATAAAATGTATACTTATAAAGGTTACAATAAAATATCTTATTATTTACAGGATGTTCCCCGGGATTGTGTCAGTATTTACAAGGGTTCCCCGGGAGTGTGTCAGTATTTACAGGGGTTCCCCAGGAGTGTGTCAGTATTTACAGGGGGTCCCCGGGAGTGTGTCAGTATTTACAGGGGTTCCCCAGGAGTGTGTCAGTATTTACAGGGGTTCCCCAGGAGTGTGTCAGTATTTACAGGGGGTCCCCGGGAGTGTGTCAGTATTTACAGGGGGTCCCTGGGGGTGTGTCAGTATTTACAGGGGGTCCCCGGGAGTGTGGCAGTATTTACAGGGGTTCCCCGGGAGTGTGTCAGTATTTACAAGGGTTCCCCGGGAGTGTGTCAGTATTTACAGGGGTTCCCCAGGAGTGTGACAGTATTTACAGGGGGTCCCCGGGAGTGTGTCAGTATTTACAGGGGTTCCCCGGGAGTATGTCAGTATTTACAGGGGGTCCCCAGGAGTGTGTCAGTATTTACAGGGGGTCCCCGGCAGTGGCAGTATTTACAGGGGGCCCCCGGGAGTGTGTCAGTATTTTCAGGGGGTCCCCGGGAGTGTGTCAGTATTTACAGGGAGGACCCCGGGAGTGTCAGTATTTACAGGGAGGTCCCCGGCAGTGGCAGTATTTACAGGGGGCCCCCGGGAGTGTGGCAGTATTTACAGGGAGGTCCCCGGCAGTGGCAGTATTTACAGGGGGCCCCCGGGAGTGTGTCAGTATTTACAGGGGGTCCCCGGGAGTGTGTCAGTATTTACAGGGAGGACCCCGGGAGTGTGTCAGTATTTACAGGGAGGTCCCCGGCAGTGGCAGTATTTACAGGGGGCCCCCGGGAGTGTGGCAGTATTTACAGGGGTTCCCCAGGAGTGTGTCCGTATTTACAGGGGGTTCCCCGGGAGTGTGTCAGTATTTACAGGGGTTCCCCAGGAATGTGTCAGTATTTACAGGGGGTCCCCGGGAGTGTGTCAGTATTTACAGGGGGTCCCCGGGAGTGTGTCAGTATTTACAGGGGGTCCCTGGGAGTGTGTCGGTGTTTACAGGGGGTCCCCAGGAATGTGTCAGTATTTACAGGGGGTCCCCGGGAGTGTGTCAGTATTTACAGGGGGTCCCTGGGAGTGTGTCAGTATTTACAGGGGGTCCCCGGGAGTGTGGCAGTATTTACAGGGGTTCCCCGGGAGTGTGTCAGTATTTACAGGGAGGTCCCCGGCAGTGGCAGTATTTACAGGGGGTCCCCGGGAGTGTGTCAGTATTTACAGGGAGGTCCCCGGGAGTGTGTCAGTATTTACAGGGAGGTCCCCGACAGTGGCAGTATTTACATGGGGCCCCCGGGAGTGTGGCAGTATTTACAAGGGGTCCCCGGGAGTGTGGCAGTATTTACAGGGAGGTCCCCGGGAGTGTGTCAGTATTTACAGGGAGGTCCCCGGGAGTATGTCAGTATAGAAACATAGAAAAATAGGAGCAGGAATAGGCCATTCGGCCCTTCAAGCCTGCTCCACCATTCAATATGATCATGGCTGAGCCTCTATCTCAATACCATATTCCCGCTCTCTCCCCATACTCCTTGATGCCTTTTGTGTCTAGAATTCTATCGATCTCCTCCTTAAATATATTCAGTGACTTGGCCTCCACAGCCTTCTGTGGTAGAGAATTCCACAGGTTCACCACCCTCTGAGTGAAGAAATTTCTCCTCATCTCAGTCCTAAATGTCCTACCCTGTAACCTGAGACTGTAACCCCTCGTTCTAGACCCCCCAGCCAGGGGAAACATCCTCCCTGCATCCAGTCTGTCTAGCCCTGTCAGAATTTTATACATTTCAATGAGATCCCCTCTCATTCTTCTAAACTCTAGTGAATACAGGCCTAGTCGACGCAATCTCTCCTCATACGACAGCCCTGCCATCCCAGGAATCAGTCTGGTGAACATTCGCTGCACTCCCTCTATGGCAAGTATATCCTTTCTTAGGTAAGGAGACCAAAACTGCACACAGTACTCCAGGTGTGGTCTCACCAAGGCCCTGTATAACTGTAGTAAGACATCCTTGCTCCTGTACTCAAATCCTCTTGCAATGAAGGCCAACATACCATTTGTCTTCCTAACTGCTTGCTGCACCTGCATGTTTGCTTTCAGTGACTGGTGTACAAGGACACCCAGGTCCCTTTGTACATCAACATTTCCCAATCTATCACCATTTAAATAATACTCTGCCTTTCTGTTTTTCCTACCGAAGTGGATAACTTCACATTTATCCACGTTATACTGCATCTGCCATGTATTTGCCCACTCACTCAACTTGTCTAAATCGCCTTGAAGCCTCTTTGCATCCTCCTCACAACTCACAATCCCTCCTAGTTTCGTGTCGTCAGCAAACTTGGAAATATTGCATTTGGTTCCCTCATCCAAATCATTGATATATATTGTGAATAGCTGGGGCCCAAGCACTGATCCCTGCGGTACCCCACTAGTCACCGCCTGCCACCCCGAAAAAGACCCACTTATTCCTACTCTCTGTTTCCTATCTGTTAACCAATTTTCAATCCTTGCCAGTATATTACCCACAATCCCATGTGCTTTAATTTTGCACACTAACCTCTTATGTGGGACTTTATCAAAGGCCTTCTGAAAATCCAAATACACCACATCCACTGGTTCTCCCTTATCTATTCTACCAGTTACATCCTCAAAAATCTCCAGTAGGTTTGTCAAACACGATTTCCCTTTTATAAATCCATGCTGACTTTGTCTAATCCCGTTGATATTTTCTAAGTGTCCTGTTATCACATCCTTTATAATATTTACAGGAAGGTCCCCAGCAGTGTGGCAGTATTTACAGGGGGTCTCTGGGAGTGTGTCCGTATTTACAGGGGATTCCCGGGAGTGTCGGTATGTATAGGAGGGCCTGGAAGTGTGTCCGTATTTACAGGGGGTTCCCGGGAGTGTGTCAGTATTTGCAGGGGGTTCCCGGGATTGTATCAGTATTTGCAGAGGGCTATGGATGCTCAGTTGTTGAGTATATTCAAGGTAGAGATCTATAGATTTTTGGATACTAGGGGAACCAAGGGATATCGGGATAGTACGGGAAGGTGGACTTGATGTCGAAGATCAGCCATGATCTTACTGAATGACGGAGCAGGCTCGAAGGGCCGTGTGGCCTACTCCTGCTACTATGTCTTATGTTCTTAACTTGCTCTCCGATTAAAACTGCACCTCGCCTCCACTCAGCACGTCCCTAGAGCGGGGAACCCAAGATCGGGAACTCGGGGGAGCCTGGGATTAAGCTGGCCTCTCACTGATGCCGTGGTTCTCAGCACCTCAACCATTAGGACACTCCCTTAGCTCATGTACCTAATTGGTTGAGATCTCTTTAAAGTATTTTATCTTGTATGTGCGGAGAGGCTGCACGGCCAACATTTATAAGAATATAGATTTGGCATTGTGCTACTAAATTAGTGTTGTGGTTGTGCTAGATTTGCGTTGAGTTCAGAACCTGTTTCGAGGACCTCTATTGGATTCATTGCTCTCTCTCCCCGCAGATCCTGGATTTCCTGAATATTGCTGATGAGCCTGTGTTGGGTTACGCTCACCCAGCAAATGCAACCACCTTCCACCTGCACCTCTGGAGCTGTGCCCTGGACTACAGGTGAACAACTCCTCAGCATTTCTCACCATTTATTTTGTTGAATGTACTCTTCAAGGTGATGTATGGTGTAATGCAGAGTAAAACCTCTACACTGTCCTGTCAAACACTCCCAGGGCAGGTACAGCACGGGTTAAATACAGAGTAAAGCTCCCTCTACACTGTCCCATCAAACACTCCCAGGGCAGGTACAGCACGGGTTAGATACAGAGTAAAGCTCCCTCTACACTGTCCCATCAAACACTCCCAGGGCAGGTACAGCACGGGTTAGATACAGAGTAAAGCTCCCTCTACACTGTCCCATCAAACACTCCCAGGGCAGGTACAGCACGGGATTAGATACAGAGTAAAGCTCCCTCGACACTGTCCCATCAAACACTCCCAGGGCAGGTACAGCACGGGTTAGATACAGAGTAAAGCTCCCTCTATGCTTCTGCACAGCCCGTAATAAATCTGATACTCGTCTAATTTCCTTTTGATTAATTAATTCCGTCAATATTCACTGCACCTGTTGGCAAATCCTGGCAGTCGTCTGTACTGAGTTGGAGTTGAAAAGCTTGCTAAGAAAGAGTGAGGAGGAATTTAGCCAGCGGTGCCACTGAAGGAACGGCCTAGGCAAGGGCTCTGCCAGGTTCCTTATTCAGGGAGTGGTAGATGGAACTGGGGTATGTCTGGCTCAGACTTTCAGGTTGGATGTTCTTTTTGGAATTGGCCCAGTTGAAGTGTCGAATGCGGGACACCACTGAGATTTAAAGGGTGGGAGAGAAGATAAGGTAGTTGATGTTAAGTGGGGGTTTTGAAAGTCTTCCGATTATAGGAGCATGAAAGGCTGATGAGGAGTTCTACAGTTTTCAAGTCCTGGGAAAGAATGAGTTGGAGTAGGAAACGCTGATGACCCCAGTAATGTGTGTGACTGTGTCTGTGTTCCAGGCCGCTGTATTTACCAGTTCGGGCACTAGTGACTGTTGAAACCTTCACAATATCCAGTAACATTGTACTGGACAAATACTGCTCCACACTCAGGTATTGACTGACCCCTTTCACTCAGATTGCATATTGACTACCTGTTTCCACCAACTAACTACTTGTAATAAACACGATCTTTCATCTTCCAGAATTATTATCGATGATGCCGCGCTGTATTTGTCTGAAAAATGTAATCCAGCCGCGGTGAACTTAAAGAAAGGTGAGGCCTTGTTTATATGTCGAGCATTAAAGGAGGGGATGTTCTTAGGGGTGTGGGTAGTAAAGGGGAGTGTCCCCAGGGGTGTGGGTAGTAAAGGGGAGTGTCCCCAGGGGTGTGGGTACTGAAGGGGAGTGTCCCAGGATTTGGGGTACTCATTGAAACATATAAGATTCTGAGGGGGATTGACAGGGTAGATGCTGAGAGGTTGTTTCCCCTGGCTGGAGTGTCTAGAACCAGGGGGCATAGTCTCAGGATAAGGGGTAGGCCATTTAATACTGAGATGAGGAGGAACTTCTTCACTCAGAGGGTTGTGAATCTTTGGAATTCTCTGCCCTAAACTGCTGTGGATACTGAATCGTTGAGTATATTCAAGGCTGAGATAAATAGATTTTTGGACTCATGGGGAATCAAGGGATATGGGAATTGGGCGGGAAAGAGTTGAATTCGAAGATCAGCCATGATCGTATTGAATGGCGGAGCGGGCTCGCAGGGACCGTATGGCCGACTCCTGCTCCTAATTCTTATGTTCTTAAAGGGGGGTGTCCCCAGGGGTTGGGGATACTAAAGGGGGGTGTCCCCACGGGTTGGGGTTCTAAAGGGGGGTGTCCCCACGGGTTGGGGTTCTAAAGGGGAGTGTCCCCAGGGGTTGGGGTTCTAAAGGGGGGTGTCCCCAGGGGTTGGGGTTCTAAAGGGGGGTGTCCCCAGGGGTTGGGGTTCTAAAGGGGGGTGTCCCCAGGGGTTGGGGTTCTAAAGGGGGGTGTCCCCAGGGGTTGGGGTTCTAAAGGGGGGTGTCCCCAGGGGTTGGGGTTCTAAAGGGTGGTGTCCCCAGGGGTTGGAGTTCTAAAGGGGGATGTCCCCAGGGGTTGGGGTTCTAAAGGGGGGTGCAGGGGAGAGAATCTTCGTGTCAGAGTTGACCCCAGGCTGCTTTTGTCTGTCCTTTATTGGCTGCTACAGGCCACTCGTGCCTGCTTGTGTGCTGTGCGACATAAGGAATTGGGAAGAGTGAAATTATTGAAAGTAATCAACAGCCTGACACTTTTTCTCCACTCTTGCGTTTCTAAATATTTTTCTTTAAAAGAATAATGCTTTCCTGCTCTGTGCTGTGACCTCAGCTGTGGGAGTAATGGAGGTTGCAGTTGGTCTTACCAGCCCCTCGCTGAGGGAGTGGAAAAAAATCGGCCAGGATTCCAGCTCCTGATCGGTAGTCAGTGATCCCTGCTGGAAAAAGTGACTGTTGGGTGAGGGCAGGATCAGGCTCAGCGGTCCTACCTCCCACAGTCGAATAGTCTGGCAAAACCCGCCCTCTCTCGGCTCACAAATGAAGCATGGCCAGTATTTGGAGGGTAGTGGACCCGTACCCCAGTGAGAGTCAGCACCTTCAGGAGAGGAGGGGACCCGTACCCCAGTGAGAGTCAGCACCTTCAGGAGAGGAGGGGACCCGTACCCCAGTGAGAGTCAGCACCTTCAGGAGAGATGGGGACCTGTACCCCAGTGAGAGTCAGCACCTTCAGAAGAGGAGGGGACCTGTACCCCAGTGAGAGTCCGTACCTTCAGGAGAGGAGGGGACCCGTACCCCAGTGAGAGTCAGCACCTTCAGGAGAGGAGGGGACCCGTACCCCAGTGAGAGTCAGCACCTTCAGGAGAGGAGGGGACCCGTACCCCAGTGAGAGTCCGCACCTTCAGGAGAGGAGGGGACCCGTACCCCAGTGAGAGTCAGCACCTTCAGGAGAGGAGGGGACCTGTACCCCAGTGAGAGTCAGCACCTTCAGGAGAGGAGGGGACCCGTACCCCAGTGAGAGTCAGCACCTTCAGGAGAGGAGGGGACCTGTACCCCAGTGAGAGTCAGCACCTTCAGGAGAGGACGGGACCCGTACCCCAGTGAGAGTCAGCACCTTCAGGAGAGGAGGGTACCCGTACCCCAGTGAGAGTCAGCACCTTCAGGAGAGATGGGGACCCGTACCCCAGTGAGAGTCAGCACCTTCAGGAGAGATGGGGACCCGTACCCCAGTGAGAGTCAGCACCTTCAGGAGAGGAGGGGACCCGTACCCCAGTGAGAGTCAGCACCTTCAGGAGAGATGGGGACCCGTACCCCAGTGAGAGTCAGCACCTTCAGGAGAGGAGGGGACCCGTACCCCAGGAACTGTTTTCAGCTGTTTTTGATTTTTTGATTTTTAAGAGTTTTTGTTGGGGGAGAAAACAGTCTCAGTGTGTAACTGAAAGAGGGAAAATCCATTCACCAGATTTACACAATGTTAACTATTTATTCCAGATTACGTGCGAGTCCTGGACATGGGAGTGCTGGAATTTCGAATAACTGCGTCGAAACCGACTGCGGAGGGAGAGCGGGTGAGGGAGCTTTTATCCATGTCAATCTCACCGTGTCAGATTGTACGTACTGATTGGGCCGTTCCATTGAACTTTGCTTCTCTGTCCAGTTACAGCCTCGGTTTGAGCTGCGCTGCTCAAGTGATGTCATCCATATCCGGACGTGTTCCGACTCTTGTGCTGCCCTCATGAACCTCATCCAGTACGTGGCGAGTTACGGAGACCTGCATCCACCCTGCAAATTCCAGGATACTCCTGGAGCAGCAGCGCAGAGGAGCCGGGTAATCCAAAAAAAACATTCCCAACGCTTGTGTTACATTTCATTCATTCCCAGGATGTGGGCAAGGCTGGCACTGATCAGGCTCGGCTGTAGGTTGCCTTGTGGTCGAATAGCCCAATGACACTC
>CM059425.1:2584569-2678835 GCA_030390025.1 Squalus acanthias
GCGGGGAAGGCTTACCCCCGCGGGAACAGAGCGAGATCAATTTCTGGGCCATAGTGTCTCCAAGGAGAGTGGGGGGAGAGGAAATAAACACAGATGGTTCCTGGAAGTGTGAGCTGGCCTCTAAACATTGTGTCCCACTATCTCTCGCTCTCCGCTCCCAGGACTTAGGAACAGAGGAATTGCTAGACGAACAAACACTAAGGTTCATCTAGTTCGCCTTCTACCATCCTAGTAGTTTCATGATACAACGCTAATGGAGTTGTTGATTAATCCTAGCACTCAGTCTCTATCAGTGAGTCTGCAACAGACATGGGGGCGAGGAAAACCCCCAGTGCTGGAGAGCTTTGGGAACCATAGGTCCAAAGTCAGCTGTTCCTCCCCTAAGCATGCTACACTCACCACCTGTCATGTTGACTTCCTTGAGTGTTGCCAGTCTGTTGCCCTGATGGGTTGGCTGTTACCTTATCTGCTTTTCAGGCCGGCTCAGGCGACAGCGCTCCTTGCAGAACCTCGGGCCTCGCTGAGGCCGAGCAGAAGCTCCTGCGGGACCTGATGATCGACGCCATGGAGGAGATGGACATCCTGCCGTCTTCACCTCCTGCCACTCCAGCCTCGCAGCAGTCGAACGGTGAGTGAGGAAAGTAGAGAGGCCAAATGAAAAGCCGCGAGCGCTGGAGAATGTGAAAATATTTAAAAATAGAGAAGATTGGTGGAAATACACAGCATGAGAGAACGTGGATACCCTTCATCAGGGGAGGAGGGGAGACACAAAAGCAAGGAAAGGGCAGAACAGAGGTCGAGGGTGTAGATATGTTAACTCATTTCACTAAGAGTCAGGCACTGGATTTAGTAGCCTGTTAGATTTCTTTTAAACGCAGGGAAGATACGTCTTTAAGATGCTCCTTAAAACCTACCTCCTCACCCCTCCCTATCTAGTTCCTCCAGCCCTACAACCCTCCGAGATCTCTCCGCTCCTCCAATTCTGGCCTTTTGTGCATCCCCAATTTTCTTCGCTCCACCATTGGCGGCCGTACCTTTTGTCTTAAAATACTCCTGTGCAGCGCCTTGGGACGTTTTACTCTGTTAAAGGTGCTATATCAATACAAGTTGTTGTTGTTGTTGTTGTGCCTTCAGCTGCCTCGGCCCTAACCTCTGGAATTCCCTCCCTAAATCTCTCCACCTCTCTCTCCTCCTTTAAGACACTCCTTAAAACCTACCTTTTGACCAAGCCTTTGGTCACCTGTCCTAATAGCGCCTTCATTGGCTCGGTGTCAGTTTTTTGTCCAATTACACTCCTATGAAGCGCTTTGGGACGTTTTACTACATCCGTGGCTAACTGAAGAAGTTAAGGATAGTATTAAATTAAAAGAATTGGCTTATAATGTTGCGACGAATAGTAGTAAGCCTGAGGATTGGGAGAGCTTTAGAAACCAGCAAAGGATGACCAAAAAATTGATCAAAAGGGAGAAAATATAATGAGAGTAAACTAGCAAGAAATATAAAAACAGTATGTAGAATGGAAGAGAGTAGCAAAAGTAAGCACTGGTCCCTTAGAGGCTGAGATGGGAGAAATTATAATGGGGAATAAGGAAATGGCAGAGACTTTAAACAAATATTTTGTATTTGTTTTCACAGTAGAAAACACAAAGTTTACCAAAAATCTTCTCTTATGCAGTCCCTCGGAGGAACCAAGGGGCTAATGAGAGTGAGGAACTTAAATTCATTAAGATCAGTAGAGAAAAATTACTTGAGAAACTAATGGGACTAAACGCTGACAAATCCTCTGGCCCTGATGGCCTACATCCTCGGGTTCTAAAAGAGGTGGCTGCAGAGATAGTGGATGCATTGGTTGTGATCTTCCAAAATTCCCTAGATTCTAGAGCGATCCCAGCAGATTGGAAGGTAATCCCGCTATTCAAGAAAGGAGGGACAGGGAAAACAGGCCAGTTAGCCTGACATCAGTTGTTGGGAAAATGCTGGAATCCATTATTAAGGAAGTGGTAACAGGGCATTTAGAAAATCATAATATGATTAAGCAGAGTCAACATGGTTTTATGAAAGGGAAATAGTGTTCAACAAATGGATTAGAATTTTTTGAGGATGTAACTAGCAGGGTAGATAAAGGGGAACCAGTGGATGTAGTATATTTGGATTTCCAAAAGGCATTCAATAAGGTGCCGCATAAAAGGTTGTTACGCAAGATAATGACGCATGGGGTTGGGGATAATATATTAGCATGGATAGAGGATTGGTTAACTGACAGAAAACAGAATAGGGATCAATAGGTCATTTTCAGGTTGGCAGGCTGTAATTAGTGGGGTGCAGCAAGGATCAGAGCTTGGGCCTCAGCTATTTACAATTTATATCAGTGACCTGGATGAGGGGACCGAGTGCAATGTATCCAAGTTTGCTGACGATACAAAGCTAAGTGGGAAAGTAAGCTGTGAGGAGGACACAAAGAGCAAAGGGATATTGACAGGTTAAGTGAGTGGGCAATAAGGTGGCAGATTGAGTATAATGTGAGGTTATTCACTTTGGTAGGAAGGATAGAAAAACAGAATATTTTTTAAACGGTGAGAAACTATTAAATGTTGGTGTTCAGAGAGATTTAGGTGTCCTCATACAGGAAACAGAGTTACCATGCAGGTACAGCAAGCAATTAGGAAGGCAAATGGCATGTTGGCCTTTATTGCAAGGAGGTTGGAATACATGAGTAAGGAAGTCTTGCTATAATTATGCAGGCTTTGGTGAGACCACATCTGGAATACTGTGCACAGTTTGGGTTTTCTTATCCGAGGAAGGATATACTTGCCTTGGAGGCGGTGCAACAAAGGTTCACTAGATTGATTCCTGGGATGAGAGGGCTGTCCTATGAGGAGAGATTGAGTAGAATGGGCCTATACTCTCTGGAGTTTAGAAGAATGAAAGGTGATCTCATTGAAACATATAAGATTCTGAGGGGGTTTGACGGGGTAGCTGCTGAGAGGATGTTTCCCCTGGCTGGAGAATCAAGAACTCGGGATCATAGTCTCAGGATAAGGGGTCGGCCATTTAGGACTGAGACGAAGAGAAATTTCTTCACTCAAAGGGTTATGAATCATTGGAATTCTCTGCCCCAAAGGGCTGTGGATGCTCAGTTGTTGAGTATATTCCAAGCTGTGATCGATAGATTTTTGGAATTAAGGGATATGGGGATCAGGCGGGATAGTGGAGATGAGGTCGAAGATCAGCCATGATCTTATTGAATGGCGGAGTAGGCTCGAGGGGCCGTATGGCCGACTCCTGCTCCTAATTCTTATGTTCTTGTGTTCTGCCAGCTTCTGCAGTTATCTGTTGCCACTCCTCCCGCCCTTACTGTGCACGGTCCCCCAGCTCAGCTTTGGCTTTTCTCCAACTGGAATCTATTCCCATCATCAGTGTTCAGCCATACGGCACCGCATGCCCTGTCGCCATCACCTTGCCACAACACATTCTGTATAAGTTGTATGTATTGCCCGAATCCTGCATGTACATTACATTACTGCCACCCAGAGGCAACACTGATTACTAGCAAGGCACCACTTGGACAGGCGCAGGGCAATGAATGGCCATCGGCGTGGTATTTGCACTGCTAGTCAGTGCGGCCAAGAAAGCATCTGAGCAGTTCCTCCCCACCTTTGTGACCAGATGTTATGTGTGAGGTCAGTTTGTGAAAGATTTTCCCCTCGCATTTTCTTCCCCCTTCCTCCTTTGGCCTCTTTCACCACAACAGCACAGCTTTGGATGGAGAATTTGGGTGCCTGAGGGGCCATGGGTTCAGACTCACATCGAATCATACAGCACAGAAGGGGGCCATTCGGCCCATCGTGCCTGTACCGGCTCTTTGGAAGAGCTGCCCAGTTAGTCCCACTCCCTCGCTCTTTCCCCATAGCCCTGCAAATTTCTTCCTTCAAGTAATTATCCAATTCCCTTTTGAAATTTACTATTGAATCTGCTTCCACCGCCCTTTCAAGCAGCGCATTCCAGATATTATGTTGGTCAAAGAGCAAGCAGAGGCACGATGGGTCAAATGGTCTCCTTCTGTGTTGTATTCCTCTATGATTCGGGAGGGGAGTAGGTACTGCTAGATTTTGTCCATTACATCAGTTTTGCACTCGAGCTTAAATCAGATACATAGGGAGTCACCTCATGAAATTGTAGTCTGATTTATAATTCAGGTACGGACTAGACACATTTCAATGAGGGGGAAAGGAAGGGCATCCAAAGCTAGAGCTCCCTGGATATCTAATGAAATTGGGATTAAAATGAAATAGAAAAAAGAGGATTATGAATAAATGTCAGGTTAATAATATGGTAGAGAACCAGCTGTACACAGAAAGTACAGAGGAGAATTGAAAAAGGAAATAAGAGGGGCAAAGAGAGAGTATGAGAATAGATCAGCAGCTAAACATATAAATAGTAAAAGGGTAGTCAAAGGAAGTGTGGGGCTGATTAGGGGCCAAAAAGGAGACCTATTTGTGGAGGCGGAGGGCATGGCTGAGGCACTAAATGAGTACTTTGCATCTGTCTTCACTAGAGAAGATGATGCTGCCAATGTAGCAGTAAAGGAGGAGGTAGTAGCAATATTGGATAGGATGAAAATAGATAAAGAGGTGGCACTTAAACAGTTGTCAGTGCTCAAAGTAGAAAAGTCATCTGGTCCGGATGGGATGCATCCTCGGTTACTGAGGGAAGTAAGGGTGCAAATAGTGGGTGCTCTGGCAACAATCTTTCAATCTTCCTTTTACCCATGTCTGGTCTTCAGGGATCTACGATGACCTCATTCAGGAACGAGAGCCGGCCCGGTCCGACCTTTTCCTCTTCCCTGATGAGAGTGGAGGTTCTTCGCAGGAGCAGAGCCCGAGTTCCACCATGATCCTCCCTGAGCATCATGTGGCCTACACCACCTTCCCCAGTGAGCATCCCGAGAGCGAAGACTTCTGCATCCTGGAGGCGCCGAAGATGGCGGTCACGGTAAGTGCTGAAAGGAAGAAAAAAAAGCTGCTGGTGCATGAAGGAAATGAAAAGATTTCGACCAGATTTCAGTGTAAGGTTGCAAAATGAAATCAGTGGGTAATTACACGGTCCGATGGGTAACCGAGAAACTCCCAGATCCCATCCCTCATCGTGGCTCAGTGAGTGGCATTCTTGCCTCTGAGTCAGAAGGTCGTGGGTTCAAGCCCCACTCCAGAGACTTGAGCCTATAATCCAGGCTGACACTCCCAGTGTAATACTGAGGGAGTGCTGCACTGTCGGAGGTGTCGTCTTTTAGGTGAGACGTTAATCGAGGCCTCGTCTGCTCTCTCAAGCGGACATAAAAGATCCACGGCACTATTCGAAGAAGAGTTGTCCTCAGTTTCCTGGCCAATATTTAACTCTCAACCAACATCACTAAAACAGTCATATCTGGTCATTTATCTCATTGCTGTTTGTGGGATCTTGCTGTGTGCAAATTGGCTGCCGTGTTTCCCACATTACAACAGTGACTACACTTCAAAAGTACTTCATTGGTTGTAAAGTGCTTTGGGACATCCTGAGGCCATGAAAGGCGCGATACAAATGCAGGCCTTTCTTTTCGATGATGGCATAGAAAGTCATAGACCGAAATTTGCCGATGACACAAAGATAGGTGGAATTGTAAGCAGTGTAGGCGGAAGCATAAAATTGCAAAGGGATATCGACAGATTAAGTGAATGGGCAAAACTGTGACAAATGGATTTCACTGTCAGCAAATGTGAGGTCATCCACTTTGGACCTAAAAAGGAGAGAACAGGGTACTTTCTAAATGGTGAAAGGCTAAAAACAGTGGAGGCCCAAAGAGACTTGAGGGTCCAGGTACATAGATCATTAAAATGTCATGAACAGGTACAGAAAATAATCAAAAAGGCTAATGGAATGCTGGCCTTTATATCTAGAGGACTAGAATACAAGGGGTAGAAGTTTTGCTGCAGCTATACAAAACCCTGTTTAGGCCACACCTGGAGCACTGCGAGCAGTTCTGGGCACCACATCTTAGGAAGGATATATTGGCCTTGGAGGGAGTGCAGCGTAGGGTTACCAGAATGATACCCAGACTTCAAGGGTTAAATTACGAGGAGAGATTACACAAATTAGGGATGTATTCCCTAGAATTTAGAAGGTTAAGGGGTGATCTGATCGAAGTTTTCAAGATATTAAGGAGAACTGATAGGGTAGATAGAGAGAAACTATTTCCACTGGTTGGGGATTCTAGGACTAGGGGGCAGTGTCTAAAAATTAGAGCCAGACCTTTCGGGAGTGAAATTAGGAAACACTTCTACACACAAAGGGTGGTAGAAGTTTGGAACTCTCTTCCACAAATGGCAATTGATGCTAGGTCAATTAATTTTAAATCGGAGATTGATAGCTTTCTGTTAACCAAAGGTATTAAGGGATATGGGCCAAAGGCGGGTATATGGAGTTAGGTCGCAGATCAGCCATGATCTCATTGAATGGCGGAGCAGGCTCGGGGGGCGGAATGACCTCCTCCTGTTCCTATGTTCTTAACTGACCCCCAGCCGGAGCAGCAGTCAGGATGCTCCAACTGGCCTCAGTCCCCCGGGTTAAGGAAGGAGAAAAATCAGCCTGGGTTCCTGCCCCCGAAGACTGTCCAGTGACCCCTGCTGGAAATTGCAGGTGAGCTGCTGCTTGGGCAGGGAAAGGAACAGGCTCTGCCCTGATGCTTTCCACAATTGAATAACCAGACAGCACGCTGTGTCTTGGCTGACACATGAAGAATGGCCACTTGTAACAAGGTAGAGAAGGGTGGGCAGCACTCGCAGAATCATGGAATGGAGCTGAGGTACACACCAGCCACGATCTCATTGATTGGCGGAACAACTCCTGTTCTTATGTACCATACCCCAGCAAGGATGGGAGGGGAGGAAAAAGTGGTAAACAGAGTGTGCGATCCTGAGGGAGGGGCAGTGGAATCTCCATCTTATTCTGATCAGGAAAAATACTTTCTTGAGTGATCAGTGTTTTATTTGCGGTAGGTTAGCCTCGTGCAGTGTCGTTTTTTAATTTATTTTTTATTCTTATTGTGGGTGTCACTGGCAAGGCCTTGAGAAGGTGGTGGTGAGCTGCCTTCTTGAACCACTGCAGTCTGTGTGGTAAAGGTGCTCCCACAGCGCTGTTGGGGAGGGTGCTCCAGGATTTTGACCCAGCGGCAATGAAGGATCGGCGATATATTTCCAAGTCAGAATGGTGTGTGACTTGGAGGGGAACTTGGAGGTGGTGGTGTTCGCATGTGCCTGCTGACCGTATTCTTCTAGGTGGTTATGTCTGAGGTTCTTAAAGGAATTATCTGTCTTGTCTGGCAGAGAGAGACCGAGCCCGTAGTGAGGATGCTGATTTCCGGACCGATTCTGATCAAAGATGAACACTTTACGCTACCGGTCAAGAAGATGGACACGAGCAAAGCACCGCTGCACCTCCCGATCCCGGAGATCCGATACGTGGTGAAGGAGATCTCAGTCGTGTGGCACCTGTATGGTGGAAGGGACTTCGGAACAGCCCTCTCTGCACGTTCCCCAGTTAAAAGCACAACGTGAGTTCCCTATCACTGATGGCCAATGTTGTCGCTGGGCTTGTTCAGCGCATTGGCAGCTGTAGCAAAAATCAGACTGGGCTAATGTGTTTTAAGGTTTTGTGATAATCCATTGCCTCAAACTCCCACCAGCAGTGACAGGCCTGTACCCACTTGTGCTTCACCACAGCTCAATGTGATCGCTCCAGAGCCTTGAATTATAATGCTGGGGGTTCTTTTCACAGTTCAAAGAAGGAAACTTTCATGTTCCAACTAGGATTACCCTAACCCTGAAATCCTAGTGACAACAGTATTACTGGGGTGAAATCCGTGCGGGAGCGTGCGTATTAGAGAGATACATCGGTAGATATCGCTGTTTATGAAATACTACTGCGTGTCAGCCCACCATCCAACCTCCCGAAAGAGCAGTAAGTGGGGAAGCACAGGACGCTGTTGGTGGAAACATGGGAGGGAACAACCAATATCCGTGGCAACAGACCATGGGAACACGAACAGTGTTTAAGAAGAAGGGAGGAGATTGGTCGTACTTTTTGTTCCAAGTACACCACTATTGTATGTGTGTGTGTACATAATATAACACACACACACACACACACACACAATAGTGGCGTACTTGGAATATACATAAACATATACATACACATATATACACCATGTACAACATCCAAATGACTAACATCCACTGAGACCTGCCATGTCGAGTTTCCACGCCGCCTACCCAGTCCAGTCACATCATCAACAGAGAGGCATCCTGTAGAAGCCCAATTGAAAGCAACTGGGACCGTGACATCGGCCAGGCCTAGGATCGACCAAACCCCACTCCACACAGCGGGCTGCGTAGGCTGAATTGTGTCTTTCAGAAAGCAACAGGGAAATAATCATTAGTGAGTTGTGTTTGAGGCCACAAGTACTGAATGTGCAAGAGTCTGCTGGTGAAGGGATGTGTCTCTGCTATTTAGGGGCGGAGTTGAGTGATTCATTGATTCATGAATACTAAAATATGTGTACTTTATGATTATATTGAGAAACCCAGGTGCAAGACATCACTAAGATTGAAAAGAGTAGGAGAGAAGATAAAGTAAGTCAGGAAGTGGTGATTCAGTGACCCCCCCCAAGTTTAGGTTTTAGAACCTGTAGATTATAGAGGATGGGGAGACTGAAGGAGGTGAGGAGTTTCCGTTTTTGGGATCCTGGGGAAGAAGGAGGAGTTAGAGTCGGAGACGTTGAGTTGAGTCTTGAATTTGTGAGAGGAAACCGTAAATTCCCAGTAAAGCCTTTCAAATGGGACTGGGCTTCAGTTAAAACTATCGTTAATACAGAACGACTATTCAATGGCGCTTACTTAAGTACCCGTCTACTGCTTTTTTTGTAGTCCTAAATCAGCTTCAAGCTCCTCCCAAGGCTCCCCAGCTCAGCCTTCAGCCCGACACGGCCGTTCCGCCAGGCGCATTCAGGGCGGACCCGGGAGAAATCACGACATCCTGATGGAGATTCAGTTCAGTAAGGTGAGAGATTGAAGCGTCCTTTAACTGCTCTGGCTTCAGCGGTGGCTCGGCTCAGTTGGTAGCACTAGTGCCAGCCGTGGCTCAGTGGGCCGCATTCTCACCTCTGACTCAGAAGGTTGTGGGTTCAAGTCCCACTCCAGAAACTCGAGCACAAAAATCTAGGCTGCCGTTCCAGGGCAGTACTGAGGGAGTGCTGCACTGTCGGAGGTACCGTATTTCGGATGAGACGTTAAACTGAGGCCCCGTCTGCCCTCTCGGGGACGTAAAAGATCCCATGGCATTATTTCGAAGAAGAGCAGGGGAGTTCTCCCCGGTGTCCTGACCAATATTTATCCCTCAACCAACATCACTAAAACAAATTATCTGGTCACAATCACGTTGCTGTTTGTGGGAGCTTGCTGTGCGCAAATTGGCTGCCGCGTTTCCTACATTACAACAGTGACTACACGTCAAAAAATACTTCGTTGGCTGTAAAGAAATGCAAGTCTTTCTTTCCTGTGAATACCTTCCTACCTCCCCCAGCTGCCACTGCTATTCTACTGGCCGAGAGTTTTCACATCCCTTTTGCCACTTTGTGTAGTGTTTCACGTGACATCAAAAATTTTCCATTACTCTCGCCATAGTTCTTTTCTTTCCTTCCTCCTCGCGCCGCTAGTTTTATCCCGTCTTTAAGGCATTGGCCCACTGCTGCCCCTCTGTGCCCTTGGGTTAGCTAAGTGGGGTGTGCGTTTTTTAGGGAGAACGAGTTCGCTCCATGATGGGCAAAACAGAAACGCTAACTTGTGTGGGTTTCTCAGCAGTTGGTTTGGAGACACTCGAGGATGGTGATGGGTTTGCACGCCTGTCAGACACCTGGTTTCCCCCCCCCCCCGCCCCGGGTGGGTAGGTGGAGGACAAGCAGCAAAGAGAGGAGACTTTCATCACATTAATCTGGGCTGGTTTTGAACTGAGGTCCCAAAGGTGAGATCACAAGATAATTATTACAAAGAGTCTACAGCACAGAAACAATTCGGCCCAACAGGTCCAAGCCGGTGTTTCTGCTCCACACGAGCTTCCTCCCACCCCTCTTCATCTCCCCCTATCAGCATATCCTTCTATTCCTTTCTCCCTCATGTACATATCCAGCTTCCCCTTAAATTCATGAATTATGAATGAGGAAGGCCGTTCGACAAAAGATCCTGAAGTCACCCATTAGAAAGAAAAAAATAAGAAAGAACTTGCATTTATATAGCATCTTTCATGACATCAGGCGGCTTCACAACCTCTCGCAATTTGCACACAGCAAGATCCCACAAATAGCATTGAGATAAATAACTAGATAATCTGTTTGTGATTTTAGGGATAAATATTGGCCAGGTCACTGGGGAGAACTCCCCTGCTCTTCTTCGAATAGTGGCCGTGGGATCTTTTACGTCCACCTGAGAGGGCAGACGGGGCCTCAGTTTTAACGTCTCATCCGAAAGATGGCACCTCCGACAGTGCAGCACTCCCTCAGTGCTGTACTGGAGCGTCAGCCTCGATTTTGTGCTCAAGTCTTTGGAGTGGGGTGTTGAACCCACAGCCTTCTGACTCCGAGGCAAGGGTGCTACCCACTGAGCCACAGCTGACACCTAGAGTGGAGTTTTCCCTTCCATTATCTGGGAGTTAATTCCATATATTGGTCGCTCTTTATGTGAGGAACAACTTCCTGATATCATTCCTAAATTTATATTTTACTAGTTTGTTTGTATTTCCTTGCCCTGCTCTTTTCCCATTCTCTTAAGAACTTCAGATGCTTATATCCAGGCTGAATAGTCCAGTTTCTCCAGTCTTTCCACATAACTCAGACCCTGACCCTAGGGATCACCCTGGTGGCTCTTCACTGGACCCAGTGCTCAAGGTGTGTCTGACCAGGACTGGACACAGTGCCCGAGGTGGGTCTGACCAGAACTGGACACAGTGCTCAAGGTGGGTCTGACCAGAACTGGACCCAGTGCTCGAGGTGGGTCTGACCAGAACTGGACACAGTGCTCGAGGTGGGTCTGACCAGAACTGGACACAGTGCTCGAGGTGGGTCTGACCAGAACTGGACACAGTGCTCAAGGTGGGTCTGACCAGAACTGGACACAGTGCTCAGGTGGGTCTGATCAGAACTGGACCCAGTTGTCAAGGTGGGTCTGACCAGAACCGGACACAGTGCTCGAGGTGGGTCTGACCAGGACTGGACACAGTGCTCGAGGTGGGTCTGACCAGAACCGGACACAGTGCTCGAGCTGGGTCTGACCAGAACTGGACACTGTGCCCGAGGTGGGTCTGACCAGAACTGGACACAGTGCTCAAGGTGGGTCTGACCAGAACTGGACCCAGTTGTCAAGGTGGGTCTGACCAGAACTGGACACAGTGCTCGAGGTGGGTCTGACCAGAACTGGACACTGTGCTCAAGGTGGGTCTGACCAGAGCTGGACACAGTGCTCGAGGTGGGTCTGACCAGAGCTGGACACAGTGCTCGAGGTGGGTCTGACCAGAACTGGACACAGTGCCCGAGGTGGGTCTGACCAGAGTCCTGTCCAGTTTGATCATTGCTCCCTCTGACTTGTATCGCACTGTTCTGACTATAATTAACCTACTTTTGGCTTTGTTGATTGCTGCTCTGCAGCAGTTGAACATGTTCAACGTCCAATCTAAACAGACTCCGGGGCGCTTTCAACCTCATCCTCAGCCATTCAACACCATTCATGGTGTCTTGTCCATTTCTCTGTGTACAAAAATGCCAGTATTTAATCCATCACACCACCCAGACACTCTGCTACAATTTGAACAATGCAGAGTGTTTTTTCACTAGAATGTAGCAGTCAGTAACAATCCTTTCACAGTTTATTTTGACACCGAGCTCACCCTTTAATGCTCAACGTATCTCTTATATGTCTCTTTTTTTAAGGTGAAATTTCAGCACGAAGTTTACCCTCAGACAGGTTACAGTGTAGATCCAGGTTCGACAGAGCGTCCCATCTCACGGCAGGTCTTCATAGTCCAGGATCTCGAGATCCGAGACCGTCTCGCAACATCCCAGATGAACAAGTTCCTCTACTTGTACTCAAGCAAAGAGTTACCAAGAAAGGCTCATTCCAACATGGTGAGGCGCGGGTTTGGGAGCAGGGATCCCATTCGGCGAGCTCGGGAGACAAGGGGACCTTCAAGCTCGCTTCAGCAGCAAGGTGGTCTACCGGACCTCTTGGCTGGGGGTGGGGGAGGGGTGTAATGCGTGGAGCCCAAGGAATGGATGTCCTGAGTATTGTTTCTGTCAATGTTGTCTAAAACAATTATATGAAACTCTGGTTAGACCGCATCTGGAGTACGGCGTTCAGTTCTGGGCACCAAACTTCGGGAAGCAAGTATTGGCCTTGGAGGGGGAGCAGCGCAGATTCACCAGAATGATACCGGGGCTAAAAGGGTTCAATTATGAGGACAGGCTGCACAGACTAGGCTTGTGTCCCCTCGAGTGTAGAAGATTAAGGGGTGATCTAATTGAGGTGTTTAAGATGATTAAAGGATTTGATAGAGTAGATAGAGAGAAACTATTTCCTCTGGAAATCTGGAACTCTCTCCGTCAAAAAACTGTTGCGGGTGGGGGTCAATTGAAAATTTCAAAACTGAGGTTGCTAGATTTTTGTTAGGTAAGGGTATTAAGGGTTACGGAACCAAGGCAGGTAGATAGAGTTAAGATACCGATCAGCCATGATCTAGTTTAATGGCGGAACAGGCTCAAGGGGCTGGATGGCCTCCTCCTGTTCCTATGTTCCACTGATTGCACGACCTGCTGTCTTAGCTAATCTCGACCAAGGCAGCAGTTGGGGTGTTGCTACTGGCCTCAGTACCACCTAGGTAGAAGGTGTAAAATAAATCAGCTGGGTTGCCGGCTCCTGATCGCCGTTCAGTGACACCCTGCTGAAAAGTGCACGTGCACAGTCATCGGATGAGGACAGGATCAGATTCGCCTCTGATGCCCTTCACTCGCTGGCTACGGTTCACGCATGAACAATGGGACTATGAGTAGGTACCAGAGACAGCTGGCACTGAGAAATGTATCCCAGCTTGAGTCGGTGCTTTGCGGAGAGGAAAATCGGTGCTTGTAGAACCTATACCCCAACCAGATTATAAAAATAGTAAAACTGCGCTACACAAGTAATCGGTGACCCACCAGCACACACAGCACGACACATAGGAAGAGGGGGAGGCCATACAGCCCCTCAAGCCTGTTCCGCCATACTATTAGATCATGATAGATCTGCACCTCAACTCCATTTAACTACCTTTGCTCCATATCCCTTGATAGCGTTACCCAACAAAAATCTATCGATCTCAGTCTTGAAAGCTCCAATTGACCCCCAGCATCCAGAGCCTTTTGGGGGAGAAGGATCCAGATTTCCACTAGCCTTTGTGTGGAAACATGCTTCCTGATTTCACCCTTGAATGATCTAGCTCTAATTTTAAGGTTATGCCCCTTGTTCTGGATTCCCCCACCAGAGGAAATAGTTTCTCTCTATCTACCCCATCAAATCCCTTTTAAATACTTTGATCAGATCACCCTTCAACCTTCTAAACTCAAGGGAATACAAGCCGAGTTTACAGCACACAGTATTCCCTTTGTAATTTAAGTAATTTCATTAACCTCTTGCTATCTCTTCTCCAGCTAACTATTAAGGCTTTACATGTGAGTCCAGATTCCACTCAGATGCCTCGTGAGTGCTGTCTACGCATCACGCTTATGCCCCTTCGACTAAACATTGATCAGGTTGGTAAAACTGAGACTGGGAGTATGCAACTTTGGGAGGGGAATAAACTGTCCAAACCCTAACCCAAACCCAAACACTAACCCTCCTCTTTCCAAGAGACTGTGTATGGTTTGCTGTGAGGAAAGTTTCCCTTGACCAGTATAAAGGAGTGGGTTCACCAACAGGACTTGCCCCTGAATGGTCAACTCTCCACTCCATTAGTGCATCTGATAATGGGTAGGGATGTATTGCAGCTCTTGCTCATGTGCTTGGGCACTGTGGTTCTAAAAGACTCCTTAACCTAAACTGTGATTGAGTGTCTCCCCAATGGCTTAGTGGGTAAAGATTGGAAAGAGCGCATGGAAATCAGACACCAGGCAGTCAGTGCCTGTAGGACCCAAACCTCAGTAAGGGTCAGTGCCTGTAGGACCGTTCCCCAGTAAGGGTCAGTGCCTGTAGGACCGTTCCCCAGTAAGGGTCAGTGCCTGTAGGACCGTTCCCCAGTAAGGGTCAGTGCCTGTAGGACCGTTCTCCAGTAAGGGTCAGTGCCTGTAGGACCGTTCCCCAGTAAGGGTCAGTGCCTGTAGGACCGTTCCCCAGTAAGGGTCAGTGCCTGTAGGACCGTTCCCCAGTAAGGGTCAGTGCCTGTAGGACCGTTCCCCAGTAAGGGTCAGTGCCTGTAGGACCGTTCCCCAGTAAGGGTCAGTGCCTGTAGGACCGTTCCCCAGTAAGGGTCAGTGCCTGTCGGACCGTTCCCCAGTAAGGGTCAGTGCCTGTCGGACCGTTCCCCAGTAAGGGCCAGTGCCTGTAGGACCGTTCCCCAGTAAGGGTCAGTGCCTGTAGGACCGTTCCCCAGTAAGGGTCAGTGCCTGTAGGACCGTTCCCCAGTATGGGTCAGTGCCTGTAGGACCGTTCCCCAGTAAGGGTCAGTGCCTGTAGGACCATTCCCCAGTAAGGGTCAGTGCCTGTAGGACCGTTCTCCAGTAAGGGTCAGTGCCTGTAGGACCGTTCCCCAGTATGGGTCAGTGCCTGTAGGACCGTTCCCCAGTAAGGGTCAGTGCCTGTAGGACCGTTCCCCAGTAAGGGTCAGTGCCTGTAGGACCGTTCTCCAGTAAGGGTCAGTGCCTGTAGGACCGTTCCCCAGTAAGGGTCAGTGCCTGTAGGACCGTTTCCCAGAGGATAAAACACAATTATTTCAGTGGAAAGGTTATCTGCATGACCTGTTGGCCTGTGATGTGTGTGGCTGTGGGAGAGGGGCGGAATTTTATTTTTAGGTTGGACAATTGAAACTTGACTTTTCTCTCTCAAATACTCACTGAGCAAATTTATGTCTTTTTTCATCCTCTTGATTTTTTTTGTAAGCTCTTCCTGTAAAATTCCTGATCGATTTGTCTTCCCTTTTGTCTGCATTCAGGATGCACTGTTTTTCTTGAAGGACTTTTTCACCAGCCTGGCTGCAGAGGTCGAGCTGTTAATTCCTGCAGATCCTGTGCAGGAGGGTGAGTGTCGACATTTAATGGTCAGATCACAGAGGCAGAGTTCCCAAACACATCTGTCATGAATGAGCGAGGGGTCGAGAAGAAAAAGAAATTAAGAGCTTGCATTTATATAGCGCCTTTCACGACCTCAAGACGTCCCAAAGCTCTTTCACAGCCAATGAAGTACTTTTATGAAGTGTAGTCACAGTTGTAATGTAGGAAATGCAGCAGCCAATTTGTGCACAGCAAGATCCCACGAACACCTTTCACTGGCTCCCTGTCCCCAACTCATTGGATTCAACATCCTCGCCCTGGACTACCTCTGCATCATCTTCCAGCCCTATGTGCCAGCCCGTGGCCTCCGCTCTCTCAACTCTGGCCTCCTTTGCATCATCCACCCCGTTCTGTCACCTTCAGTGGCAAAGCCTTCAGCCGTACTGGCCCCAGGGAACTGTCTCCCTAAACCCCTCCGGCACAGTGCCAGGGCCCCCGGTGTGGGGCAGGAGCTCCCGGTACGGGGATGAGCCTTACAGACTCGGGAAGACTCATCAAACCCACCTCCCTGACTATTTCTTCAGTCTCTCCAGTAATTCTCCTCCTGCCACTGCTCACTCTCCATTCACATTTCTGTGAAGCATCTTGGCACATTGTAGCTGCTTTATAAATGCAAGTTCCTTGCCCTACGTGGACCCCCCCCCCCCCCCGGTGCGGGGCAGGGATTCCCGGTGCGGGGCAGGGGTTCCCTGTGCGGGGCAGGGGTTCCCTGTGCGGGGCAGGGGTTCCCGGTGCGGGACAGGGGCCCCCGGTGCAAGGCAGGGGTTCCCGGTGCGGGGCAGGGGCCCCCGGTGCAGGGCAGGGGCTCCCGGTGCGGGGCAGGGGTTCCCAATGATCTGAGATAGCTGAGCTCAGCCAGGAAGCCAGAAGGGTGCTATCGTTGGGCTCTGGGCTGAGGGAGAGGAGGCAGCAAATCCAGCTGGTTTCCTGCTCCTGATCACTGGAAAGTGAATGAGAGAGGAGGCAGAAAAGAAAAGATTGGTAGGCACAGACCCCCACCACCGGCGTACCGTGGCTGCAGTGTGTACCATCTACAAGATGCACTGCAGCAACTCGCCAAGGCTTCTTCGACAGCACCTCCCAAACCCGCGACCTCTTCCACCTAGAAGGGCAAGGGCAGCAGGCGCATTGGAACACCACCACCTGCAAGTTCCCCTCCAAGTCACACATCATCCTGACTTGGAAATATATCGCTGTTCCTGGGTCAAAATCCTGGAACTCCCTCCGTAACAGCACTGTGGGAGCACCTTCACCACACGGACTGCAGCGGTTCAAGAAGGCAGCTCACCACCACCTTCTCAAGGGCAACTAGAGATGGGCAATAAATGGTGACCTTGCCAGCGATGCCCACATCCCAGGAACGAATAAAAAAAAAGACCTTTATTGCTATTTGCTGTGCTAACTGTGATGTTTATTTACCTGAGTAACACTTAAAAGTCAGGAAAATTAATTGAGATTTGCTTGTTACTCAAAGAAAAAATAAAGGAAAGCAGTGAGTTGCCATTCCTGTGCTAATTGCATTCCCTGTGTGTCCGTCCCCAGTGAGAAAATCTCCTGGATCGGACGTCACCAGCAGCCTTTCCAAAAACGGAATCAGCCCGGCAGACCACGGCCCCATCATAACTCTTCCGGGTCAGAGCAAACTCCGGACAGATCCCTTGACTGCTGCGACCAGGATGTCGGTCAGCGAGCCGGGTGGTGCCTCGCCAGCATCGTTCGGAGACCAGCCAATCTTCTTCCGGTGAGCATGGCAACTCGGGAAAGCACCAGGCAATCGCCCTGGGGCGACAGACCCTTCCTGATCCTCGGTATTGTCTTCCGTGCGGAGCCCTACAAGACCATAAATAAAGCAAGCCAAGCACTGGGGTTCATTTCTAGAGGGATAGAATTGAAAAGCAGAGAGGTTATGTTAAACCTGTACAGAACCTTGGTTAGACCACACTTGGAGCACTGTGCACAGTTCTGGTCTCCATATTGTAAATAGGATATAGAGACACTGGAGAAGGTGCAAAAAAAAGATTTGCAAGGATGATATCAGAACTGGGAGGTTACATCTATCAGGAAAGACTGAACGGGGGGAAGAGAAGGCTGGGGGGGTGACCTGATAGAGGTCTTTAAAATTATGAAGGAGTGTGATAGGGTGGATGTAGAGAAGATGTTTCCACTTGTGGGGGAGACCAGAACTACAGGGCCATAAATATAAGTTAGTCACTAATAAATCCAATAGGGAATTCAGGAGAAACTTCTTTACCCAGCGAGTAGTAGGTGAGGCGAATAGCATAGCTGCATTTAAGGGGAAGTTAGATAAGTGCGTGAGGGAGAAAGGAATAGAAGGATAGGGTTAGATAAAGTAGGGTGGGAGGAGGCTTGTGTGGAGCATCAATGCCATCGTTGTGTAGAATAGGCCTATACTCTCTGGAGTTTAGAAGAATGAGAGGTGATCTCATTGAAACATACAAGATTCTGAAGGGGATTGACAGGGTAGATGCTGAGAGGTTGTTTCCCCTGGCTGGAGTGTCTAGAACGAGGGGGCATAGTCTCAGGATAAGGGGTAGGCCATTTAAGACTGAGATGAGGAGGAATTTCTTCACTCAGAGGGTTGTGAATCTTTGGAATTCTCTGCCCCAGAGGGCTGTGGATGCTGAGTCTTTGAGTATATCCAAGGCTGAGATAGATAGATTTTTGGACTCTAAGGGAATCAAGGGTTATGGGGATCGGGCGGGAAAGTAGAGTTGAGGTCGATGATCAGCCGTGATCTTATTGAATGGCGGAGCAGGCTTGACTGGTCGTGTGGCCGACTCCTGCTGTTATTTCTTATGTTCTTATCACAGACCAGTTGGGCCGAATGGCCTATTTCTGTGCTATAAATTTTTGTAATTCTACGTAATGTTCAGTGAGTGGGGAGGACTGACCCTGCATTGCTGGTCATCTTTGAAAATTCTATAGACTTTGGAACAGTTCCCATGGATCGGAGGGTAGCTAATGTAACCCCACTATTTAAAAAAGGTGGTAGAGAAAAAACAGGGAATTGTAAGCCTGACGTCGGTATTGGGCAAAATGCTAGAGTCCATTATAAAAGATGTAATAGCTCAGCACTTGAAAACAGTGACAAGATCGGACAAAGTCAACATGGATTTACAAAAGGTAAATCATGCCTGACTAATCTACTGGAATTTTTTGAGGATGTAACTGGTAGACTAGATAAGGGAGAACCAGTGGATGTGGTGTATTTGGACTTTCAGCAGGCTTTCGATAAGGTCCCGCATAAGAGATTAGCGTGCAAAGTTAAAGCACATGGGATTGGGGGTGAGGTACTGATTTGGATAGAGAACTGGTTGGCAGACAGGAAGCAAAGAGTTGGAATAAACGGGTCTTTTTCCGAGTGGCAGGCAGTGACTAGTGGGGTACCGCAGGGATCGGTGCTAGGATCCCAGCTATTCACTATATATTAATGATCTAGACGAGGGAACTAGATGTAATATCTCTAAGTTTGCAGACGACACAAAGCTGGGTGGGCGTGTGTGCTGTGAGGAGGATGCAGAGAAACTCCAGTATGATTTGGACAGGTTGGGTGATTGGGCAGATGCAGTATAATGTGGATAAATGCGAGGTTATCCACTTTGGTGGCAAAAACAGGAAGACAGGTTATTATCTGAACGGCAATAGATTGGGAAAAGGGGAAGTGCAATGAGACCTGGGTGTCCTTGTGCACCAGTCGCTGAAGGTAAGCATGCGGGTGCAGCAGGCGGTTAAGAAGGCAAATGGTATGTTGGCCTTCATAGCGAGAGGATTCGAGTACAGGAGCAAGGATGTCTTGCTGCAGTTGTACAGGCCTTGGTGAGACCACACCTTGAGTATTGTGTGCAGTTTTGGTCGCCTTATCTGAGGAAGGATGTTCTTTCCATGGAGGGAGTTCAGCGAAGATTTACCAGACTGACACCTGGGATGGCAGGAATGACGTATGAGGAGAGATTGGGTCGATTGAGCTTGTATTCACTAGAGTTTAGAAGAATGAGAGGCGATCTCATTGAAACTTAGAAAATTCTAACAGGACTAGACAGATTAGATGCAGGAAGGATGTTCCCGATGACGGGGGAGTCTAGAACCAGGGGTCACAGTCTAAGGATAAGGGGTAAGCCATTTAGGACTGAGATGAGGAGGAATTTCTTCACCCAGAGAGTGGTGAACCTGTGGAATTCTCTACCACAGAAGGCAGTTGAGGCCAATTCATTAAATATATTCAAGAAGGAGTTAGATATATTTCTTAAGGCTAAAGGGATCAAGGGATATGGGGAGAAAGCAGGGACAGGGTACTGAATTTGGATGATCAGCCATGATCTCATTAAATGGCAGAGCAGGCTCGAGGGGCTGAATGGCCTCCTCCTGTTCCTATGGATGCTGTATGTGGGCTTCAATAACACAGTGGGCTGAACAGCTCCTTATTTTGTCTTGTCCACGGTTAGACATTAAGATTGAGATACAGTAAGGGAAACCATTTTACGCGAAGAATCACTTGAGAGAGGTTCCATTTTATATTCTGTCTTTAAATCTTAGAATTAAAGACGGCAAATGCAACTAACAGTACAAGAGGCATTCTCAAAGGCCAGGCTGGCACATGTTTACATTTCGATTCACTTCATCACTCGAAGCTGGAGACGCGCTATCATTGTTTTGGTGGCATGGCTTGTTCTCTGTCACACTGTCTCTGCTGCCATTCGCACTGTGTGCTTCTGCCTTTAGATGAAGCAGCCCTGTAGAGGGCCATTCTTTAGGCATTAGATTATATTTTGCGCGTGTGTGCGCGAGAAAGAGAGAATCCGGGCGTGTTAACACACAACGCACTCGGGGCGAGTGGCTTAGCTGCATATCTAAAACAGACAATTTTCAAACCCATTGATTGACGAAGTGAATTCCATTCTTCATTCCAGGGAATTTCGCTTCACGTCTGAAGTGCCGATCCGGCTGGACTACCATGGCAAGCACATGTCCATGGATCAAGTAAGTTGCGAGGGGTTAGGGGCTAATGTCTGGTCAGCGCTGTGTTTGTGCGACAGAATTCAATCAGTGAACAAATTTGGAACAAGAGTCTCACCCATTGCACTTGAGATTATAATGTGTTTCTAATTCGTGTATTTCAATAGGGAAATGTATCCACAATCAGCGGTCTGATGCCACCGCCCTGGCAGAAGCAGGCGGCAATTCCTGCCCCCTCCCCAGTTACTGAATTCCCAGTCTCCACTGCTTCACGTTGAGGAAACGCCAAGCAGACACCGTGAGCCTCGCTTGCCACCAGCCATCCCCTTTAGGACGGCCTTGGATGGGGCAAAAGAAAGGTCTTGATGTCACCCATAGAGAGAAAAAGAAGAAAGAAAGAACTTGCATTTATTTATAGATCAGCCTCGATCTCATTGAATGGTGGAACAGGCTCGAGGGGCTGAATGGCCTCCTCTTGTTCCTATATAGCACCTTTCATGATCTCAGGGCATCCTAAAGCACTTTACAACCAAGTAATTACTTTTGAAGTGTAGTCACTGTTGTAATGTAGGAAACACGGCAGCCAATTTGCACACAGCAAGCTCCCACAAACAGCAATGAGATAAATGACCAGATAATCTGTATTTAGTGATGTTGGTTGAGGGATAACTATCGGCCAGGACACCAGGGAGAACTCCCCTGCTCCTCTTCGAATAGTGGCCGTGGGAGCTTTTGCATCCACCTGAGAGGGCAGACGGGGCCTCAGTTTAACGTCTCACCCAAAAGACAGCACCTCCGACAATGCAGCACACCCTCAGTACTGCACTGGAGTGTCGGCTTAGATTGTGTGCGCAAGTCTCTGGAGTGGGGATTGAACCTTTGGACTCGGAGAAGAGAGTCCTACCCACTGAGCCAAGAAAGGAGGTGAAGCGTTGCACGTATTTGTTGCCCTGGAAAAGAATGAGTTAGAGTAAGGACATGAGAATGTAATTCTAGCTGAGTTCTAACTGTGAATCCTCCATTTATTCCTATGTTTCATTAACTGCTGATCAGAGTCAGGCTGGGAGCAAACCTCTTGCACAGCATGCCCTGACCATCGAGGCAGAGGGGTGTGAACAGCAGCCACGGTCACTGGGCGACGACCTTGTGAAACGGGGCTGCGGCCTGATCACAAAGTCCACAAAGCTCTTATCTCCCTATTTCTGTATTTCAGGGCACCTTAGCAGGGATCCTAATCGGACTGGCCCAGCTGAACTGCTCCGAGTTGAAGTTGAAGAGACTGTGTTACAGACACGGGTAAGAGCACAGTCAGTCCGAATAGCGTCCATCGGTTCTAATACTGTCCTCGCCATTCTGAATTAGTCTGGCAGTGTCTCGAATTGCCCCGTGGGAGGGATCAGAACAACAACCTTCTACCTCCCTCTTTGGGGGGGAGATGTAATATGTGGCTGGGTGGAGGTGAGGGTAGTAGCTCCCTATGGGTGCCCTTCCAGATCCCTGCGAGCTGCCCCTCAGAGGAGCAGGCCCTCTGGCTGTTCTCACTGCGGTATTAATCTGTAACTTATGCAGTGGGGGAGCCAGTGAGGGGTCAAGAGGTCATGACCTTATTTTGAGGTTGGCCAACGCGGCTTTCAAGGCCCGCTCCCAGGAGCCTCCGTCGCCCGTTTTCGGCCTCCAGGTCCGGCCTGCGTGTCCGCGCGATTCCCTGCTCGGCCTTCCCATTGCGTATCTCGGCATTCCTGGTTCCCAGCGCGGTCCCCTTCCTGCCAAGGCTCGAGTTCCACCGCCACTGAGCCTACGCGGTTTGTTCTGCAGGTTGCTGGGAGTGGACAAGCTCGTCTCCTACGCACTGAACGAATGGCTGACCGACATCAGGAAAAATCAGCTGCCCGGTATTCTCGGAGGCGTTGGACCCATGCACTCCTTGGTGCAGTTAGGTGAGTGCTCGTAATACAAAGAACATTAAATTGATCATAATTGTCTCTTGTAGTCCTCGCTGATCTCCTGTGGAATGGCATAGGATACGGCCGTGTAGTGGTTACATTACTGGACCAGTAATCCAGAGAACGGGAGTTCAAATCCCACCGCGGGCCCTTTGAATTTAAATACATTTTTTTTAAATCTGGGGTCAGTAAAAATGACTATGAAACTGTCGAGTTGTCGTAAAAACCCAACTGGTTCACTAATGTCCTTTAGGGAAGGAAACCTGCCGTCCTTACCTGGTCTGGACCTATATGTGACTCCAGTCCCGCACCAACCTGGTTGACTCTTAACTGTCCTCTGAAGTGGGCCTAGCAAGACGCTCAGTTTGTATCAAACCTCAGGGCACCTGAGGATTAGCAATAACTGCTGGTCTTGCTAGCGACGCCCACATTCCGAGAATGAATATTAAAAAGCGTGTGTTTGGAGCAAGGTTGTGACATTCAGTTACTAGCTTGGCCTCCTACTTTAAGGCCACTGGTCCTAGTAGGCAGATCCAAGGCTCCTGATTTGTCCAGGATTTCTTGCTCTTTTTATTTTAAGACTGCTTTACATCTGTAACAAAGTGTGATAGACGTGCACCGGTGAAAAACTTTTATACGATCATAATATGATAGAATTCTTCATTAAGATGGAGAGTGAAGCAGTTGACTCAGAGACTAGGGTCCTGAATTTAAATAAAGGAAACTACGATGGTATGAGGCACGAGTTGGCTAGGATGGATTGGGGAACGTTACTTAAAGGGTTGACGGTGGATAGGCAATGGCAAACATTTAAAGATCGCATGGATGAACTACAGAATTTGTTCATCCCTGTTTGGCATAAAAATAAAACAAAAAAGGTGACTCAACCGTGGCTAACAAGGGAAATTAGGGATAGTATAAGATCCAAGGAGAGGATGTATAATTTGGCCAGAAAAAGCAGCAAACCTGAGGATTGGGAGCAGTTTAGGATTCAGCAAAGGAGGACAAAGGGATTAATTAAGAGGGGGAAAATAGAGTATGAGAGTAAGCTTGCAGGGAACATAAAAACTGACTGTAAAAGCTTCTGTGGATATGTGAAGAGAAAAAGATTGGTGAAGTCAAGCGTAGGTCCCTTGCAGTCAGAATCAGGGGAGTTTATAATGGGGAACAAAAAAATGGCCGACCAATTAAATACATACTTTGGTTCTGTCTTCACAAAGGAGGACACAAATAACCTCCCAGAGATGTCGGGGAACATAGGGTCTAATGAGAGGGAGGAACTGAATGAAATCAGTATTTGTAGGGAAATGGTGTTAGGGAAATTGACGGGATTGAAGGCCGATAAATCCCCAGGGCCTGATAATCTACATCCTAGGGTACTTAAGGAAGTGGCCCTAGAAATAGTAGATGCATTGCTGTTCATCTTCCAAAATTCTATAGACTCTGGAACAGTTCCCATGGATTGGAGGATAGCTAATGTAACCCCACTATTTAAAAAAGGTGGTAGAGAGAAAATGGGGAATTATAGACCGGTAAGCCTGACATCGGTAGTGGGGAAAATGCTAGAGTCCATTATAAAAGATGTAATAGCAGAGCACTTGGAAAACAGTGACAGGATCGGACAAAGTCAACATGGATTTACAAAAGGTAAATCATGCTTGACTAATCTACTGGAATTTTTTGAGGATGTAACTGGTAGAATAGATAAGGGAGAACCAGTGGATGTGGTGTATTTGGGCTTTCAGAAGGCTTTCGATAAGGTCCTGCATAAGAGATTAGCGTGCAAAGTTAAAGCACATGGGATTGGGGGTAAGGTACTGTCTTGGATAGAGAACTGGTTGGCAGACAGGAAGCAAAGAGTTGGAATAAACGGGTCTTTTTCCGAGTGGCAGGCAGTGACTAGTGGGGTACCGCAGGGATCGGTGCTAGGACCGCAGCTATTCACAATATATATTAATGATCTAGACGAGGGAACTAGATGTAATATCTCCAAGTTTGCAGACGACACAAAGCTGGGTGGGCGTGTGTGCTGTGAGGAGGATGCAGAGAAACTCAGTATGATTTGGACAGGTTGGGTGATTGGGCAGATGCATGGCAAATGCAGTATAATGTGGATAAATGCGAGGTTATCCACTTCGGTGGCAAAAACAGGAAGACAGGTTATTATCTGAACGGCAATAGATTGGGAGAAGGGGGAAGTGCAACGAGACCTGGGTGTCCTTGTGCACCAGTCGCTGAAGGTAAGCATGCAGGTGCAGCAGGCGGTTAAGAAGGCAAATGGTATGTTGGCCTTCATAGCGAGAGGATTCGAGTACAGGAGCAAGGATTTCTTGCTGCAGTTGTACAGGGCCTTGGTGAGACCACACCTTGAGTATTGTGTGCAGTTTTGGTCGCCTTATCTGAGGAAGGATGTTCTTGCCATGGAGAGAGTGCAGCGAAGATTCACCAGACTGATACCTGGGATGGCAGGAATGACGTATGAAGAGAGATTGGGTCGATTGGGCTTATATTCGCTAGAGTTTAGAAGAATGAGAGGGAATCTCATTGAAACTTATAAAATTCTAACAGGACTAGATGCAGGAAGGATGTTCCCGATGGCGGGGGAGTCCAGAACCAGGGGTCACAGTCTAAGGATAAGGGGTAAGCCATTTAGGACTGAGATGAGGAGGAATTTCTTCACCCAGAGAGTGGTGAACCTGTGGAATTCTCTACCACAGAAGGCAGTTGAGGCCAATTCATTAAATATATTCAAGACGGAGATAGATATATTTCTTAAAGCTAAAGGGATCAAGGGATATGGGGAGAAAGCAGGGACAGGGTACTGAATTTGGATGATCAGCCATGATCTCATTAAATGGCGGAACAGGCTCGAGGGGCTGAATGGCCTACTCCTGCTCCTATCTTCTATACATAGGTTGCGCTGTGTGTGAGAGATTTCATGCATGCCGAGTTGTTTCTCTGATCTGTAATGTTTTTAGTCATTCTCGGGATGTGGGCATCGCTGTCAAAGCCAGCATTTATTGCCCATCCCTAATTGCCCTTGAGAAGGTGGTGGTGAGCCGCCGCCTTGAACCGCTGCAGTCCGTGTGGTGAAGATATTCCCACAGTGCTGTTACGGAGGGAGTTCCAGGATTTTGACCCAGCGACGATGAAGGATCGGCGATATATTTCTAAGTCAGGATGGTGTGTGACTTGGAGGGGAACTTGGAGGTGGTGGTGTTCCCATGCACCTGCTGCCCTTGTCCTTCTAGGTGGAAGAGGTCGCGGGTGTGGGAGGTGCTGTTGAAGAAGCCTTGGCGAGTTGCTGCAGTGCATCTTGTAGATGGTACACACTGCAGCCATGGTGCGCCGGTGGTGGAGGGAGTGAATGTTTAAGGTGGTGGATGGGGTGCCAATCAAGCGGGCTGCTTTGTCCTGGATGGTGTTGAGCTTTTTGAGTGTTGTTGCCGCTGTACCCATGGGTGGTAGAGAGGCTTAGGAGAGTCAGGAGGTGAGTCACTTGCCACAGAATATCCAGCCTTTGACTTGCTCTTGTAGCCACAGTATTTATGTGGCTGGTCCAGTTTAGTTTCGGGTCAATGGTGATGTTGATGGTGGGTGATTCAGCGATGGTAATGCAGTTGAATGTCATGAGGCGGTGGTTAGAGTCTATCTTGTTGGAGATGGTCATTGCCACTATCAGAGCAAATAGAACTAAAGTGCTTAAATTCTTTAATTTGTAATTAAAATTATTATTTAAGTGTTTGTTTCTGTTGGTTTAGGGTTAACATTTTGGTAGTAAATCTGTTCCTGATGTTTGAGTCCATTTATTAGTGTAATGTTAGTGATTGTTTCAGTGTCACGGGGTGTGAGCTGAAAACACAACTTTGGGACAGTCAGTTCCCTGGACCTGAAAATAAGGAACCACTTATGTACTTTTCTACATCGACACACACAGTTGTATTCTTTGGGGCAAGTGGCAGGGAAATGATCATCAATCAGAAAGAATCAACCTGCACATGAAACAGAGTGAAATTGGAATAGGAATTGCATAATCTGCCTTTCTGTTTTCGGACAGTATGAAACTGTACAAATCGCAGCCAATTGCTTAAACCTGGGGGGAGGTGGATAAATATTCTGTGTCTATGGGACAGGCGGGAAATATTTTAAACTGCAATAAATGGAAAATAGTTACAGAATATTGCCCACGGTGTCTTGTTGACTGTTCCTTTCTTTGATTAGTTCAAGGACTGAAGGACCTGGTCTGGCTGCCCATAGAGCAGTATCGCAGGGATGGACGCATCGTGAGAGGCCTCCAGCGAGGAGCGGCCTCGTTCGGGACCTCCACCGCCATGGCCGCCCTAGAGCTGACGAATCGGCTGGTACAGACTATACAGGTAACGCGGACTGACTCCCGCAGGAGAGAGCCTGGGAACTGTAACGTCATTGGCTGCCATTTGTCCTCGGCCTGTCCTATTCTACCGGTCAGGCTCTCCCACGGCTCATCTCGTTATTGTGGCAGTGATTCCGTCTCGGAATGTGAGCATCGCTGGCAAAGCTGGCATTTACTGCCCATCCCTCGTTGGCCTGAACTGAGTGACTTGCTAGACTCACTTCAGAGGGCAGTTAAGAGTCAACCACGTTGGTGTGGGACTGGAGTCACATATGGGCCCAGACCGGGTAAGGACGGCAGGTTTCCTTCCCTAAAGAAGTTGGAGATTACAGCTGTCGGGATAGATTGAACAGGTTGGGGCTTTGTTCTTTTAGAAAAGAGGAGACTTTGGGGAGACCTGATCGAGGTCTTTATAATTATGAATGGGTTGGACAGGGTAGATGTGGAGAGAATGTTTCCACTTGTGGGAGAATCCAAAACTAGGGGCCATAAATACAAGATAGTTACTAATAAATCCAATAGGGAAATCAGGAGAAATTTCTTTATCCAGAGAGTGGTGAGAATGTGGAGCTCACTACCACAGGGAGTGGTTGAGACGAATAGCTTAGATGCTTTCAAAAGGAAACTCGACGAGTACATGAGATATGCTGAAAGGCTGAGATGAGGCAGATGTAATGGGAGGAGACTCGTGTGGAGCATAAACACCAGCACAGACTGGTTGGGCCGAATGGCCTGTTTCTGTGCTGTATATTCTGTGTATGCACCAAAACACCGCACGTTCAGAAGCGGCAATACTCAATGGTGGTGACGCTTAAAATGTGCCTATAATCCGCGAGCCTGTCGGGCACCGAACCAGCAATGGGAACAGAGACCATTAAACACGGGCTGTCGGCAACTACAATTACCCACAGACTGCAGATGTTTGAGTGTGATTTTTTGTTTTGGCTTTGGCAGGCAGCAGCTGAGACAGCCTATGACATGGTTTCCCCGGGTCCTACTACACATAGTCTGATGAGGACCAAACGCATCTCTCAGCACCGATTGGCCCATCAGCCAGTCGATCTACGCGAAGGAGTGGCTAAAGCATATGACGTAGTGAAAGAGGTGAGGTCACAGGGTTTGCCAGATTACGGCAGTAGTTTGTGATGCAGCTATGAGACATCTGATGGTATCGTCCAGAATTAACATGCGGCACAACTAAATGTGTTGCAATAAAATGGGTAACGTTATGTTTGGACAATCCCTATCCTTTTACTTCAATGTTGACTTAGGAGACAGAGAGTCGTCTGATCAGTGATCTTTATTTATCAAAAAATATAAACCCAACATAAGCAGTGAGCGAGGCATCTTTACACTCACATCGGGGGCTGGTGAACTAAACCCTCTGACCGCTCACTCTAGTCTCTTCAAGACAATTTAGAGCCCCTATAGTTTGCTGGTGTGCCTTATCTTTATACAGTTCAGTACGTAAGGTTAGATCGCAGGCTCACCTGCAGTATTTAAGCTTAGTATGTAAATACGCACGCAGTCGCCTCCCCTTCTCGCATTTCTCACACTGGAGCATCTGCGCAGCCCTTAATTATCGCCATCTTTGTAGACATGCTGCTGCCCAGACCCCCCTCAACACTATACTCCCATCATTCAAAGACTTTCCACGCCCTCCCCCCGGCAACTCCGTTAGCCTATAATCTCTACCACTATTATTCTTCTTTACTTACTATTCCTAAAATTTCCCCATGATCCCAGGTCCTGTGCCCAGGGAGTGTTCACGCCAGTCTTCTACAGGTAACATAGCTGAGTAATTTAGATCATGAGCATGTTTAGGAACAGCAAAAGGCCATTAGACTCTATAAACCTCTCCCTTTATCATGATCGCCCCACCTACCCGCCTTCTCCACATATCCCCAACCCCACCTACCCACCTTCTCCCCATATCCCCCCACCCCGCCTTCTCCCCGTATCCCCCACCCCAGCTACCCACCTTCTCCCCGAATCCCCCACCCCAGCTACCCCCCACCACCTCCCCGTATCCCCCACCCCAGCTACCCCCCCCACCACCTCCCCGTATCCCCCACCCCAGCTACCCCCCACCACCTCCCCGTATCCCCCACCCCAGCTACCCCCCGTATCCCCCACCCCAGCCACCTCCCCGTATCCCCCACCCCCCAGGAGGTTTCCGGGTAGGATGGAGCGGGGCCCTGGAGGATTTAGAGACGTCTCTTCCGCTGGTGTGACCTTGAAGTAATTTGTTGTTCTGTGTTTTGTGCGCAGGGATTCACGGACACGGCGCACATGATCTACGAGACTGCGACACGGGAGCACGAGCAGAGGGGCATGACGGGGGCGGTGGGAGGCGTGCTGCGGCAAATCCCGCCGGCGGTGGTGAAGCCGCTGATCGTGGCGACGGAGGCCACCTCCAACGTTCTCGGTGGGATGCGGAACCAGATCCAGCCGGATGCCCGGCAGGAAGAGTCCCAGAAGTGGCGGCTCGGCGACCAGTAACTGTGCCGGAACGTTCTCTGGAACTTCAACCTCCCGGGAAAGGGAAATTCAAAAATCGTCAATGAAGCCTTGAGATCCCGTGCTGGGAACCAGCCGGGAGTCACTGCACATTACACTTTCCTGCTTGTATATTTTGGTCTCACTTAGTTCTGTGAAGTTAGAAACAAAAAAAGCAGTGACCGTAAAGTGATCTGTAGCATTTAAATAATTTGACTGATCTGATGGCTGCGTAGAATATTCCCTGATTTATTTTTGAGAGGGCATGGAGATATTTTTTTTAACAACAGAACAGTGAGTGGCGTGACTGCAATCTGCCTGAGTGAGGTCAGGCGAGGTTTCGCTGCACCTCTCCTTGTGGGCAAAGCTGTGGGAGCGACACCATAATCGGTTAGATAAGCCGCGGATTGTGAACCCACCAGCTGCAAGGGGACGTCTTGTGGCTTTTTTTTTTCTTGCATTAACTCGGAAGCAAGGGTCCTAATTCTTCTTCTCTCCTCATCCTAGCGCAGATGCTCTTGACGGCCGTGTCTCTCCCCCCCCCTCCCCTGAACCTGCTTCAACAACCTGCAACTTCCCTCGGTGCCCAAGCCCACTGTTCAAGCCCTTAACGCCTCAAACGACACAGGCTTTCTGTTGCGATGCACTGTTTAATCAGCTGTCGGGCAACCTGGTGAATTCATTGCCTAGATTTAGATTAAATCGAAGGTGTGTAGTAAATTATTATTTCTTTTAATGTATCATACATTTCAGGGTCAGTAAGTCATGCTCCTGGCATCAAGTGTCCCAGTGGTGGCGAGGCATCTCCAGCACGTTGGAAGGATACGTACCGCAAGTCACAGCTTGAGCAGTCGCCGTATTGGTAGAAGCCTGGGACCAAGTTGCCTGATCACCCTCTCAGGAAGGGAATGGTTTGATGAGCTTTAAAAGAAAAATGTCAAAAGTCATATGTTTACTTTTGGGGGGGGGTGGTGGGGGGGAGGCGGAGGAAATGAGGGGGACCTATGACTGTCTAGTATCTGCTGATGCCAAAACATTCCGGTTCTCTTGGTGAAATGCTGCATTACCGAGTCTCTGCCACTAGGTGCCCTCAGTAAGCCGTGTAACCATTAAACCCCCCCCCCCCCCGCCCCCGCATCTAATGGCAGAAAACGGGCACTGTAGCCTTTCAATTTACTGCACAGGTCCCAAGGCTTCACTCGCATCTGCCCTGTGCAACCAGGGTCTCTCTCAGCCCATGTCACATTCAGCATCCAGTAGTAAATTATTATTTCTTCTCTTAATGTATCATACATTTCAGGGTCAGTAAGTCATGCTCCTGGCATCAAGTGTCCCAGTGTCCAGTATTTCAAGTTTTATACCCTTTCCTTCCCTCAAAAAAAAGTTTAAAGCAAAATCCTCGTAATATAAGCAGTGAGGTTAGCAGAGGGGGAGCTGACTTTCTTATAAGAAATGATGTAAATGGTGAGTGTTTCAGGTCTTTGACGTCCTATAACCTCCTGATTTTGATTTCCTTTTGTTTCAGTGCATTAGTAACCCACTGATGTTAGCCAGCTCACCGTGTTGCTCCCGCCCTTACCTGTCTGCACTTGGATGTAACCCACCGACTGTAGCAGATACAGCAGCCTGGTTACTAACGGGCTCCCACAGGATAGTCAGGTCAAGTCCTTCAGATGGACATCCCTTCATAATACAGCGCATAGAAAGGTCACTTCCTGCTCGTCAATCTTAGCATTTTGTGGGGGAGAGAGAGAAATTATTTTATTTTATTATCCCCCTTATTGATATGATTTCCTTCAGCCAGCATCAGGTTGAAAAGGAAGAGTACTTAAAGTGGCAGGTCGGGGACGCAGTGGGCGGCCACACGCTAAGAGTAGCTGTCCAGTTAACTCTCTCTCCCACCCACCCTCCCAGGAGGGCCCTGACTGGATTATTATTATCCTCAACTTACTCAGTCCCACTCTCTCTCTCTCTCTCTCTCCATGCCTGCTCCCGTGAACACGGGACTGTTGCTCGGAAGGGTATCCTTCAAAGTGCAGCGACTTTGCCGGCCGCACTTGCAAATGTGATCTGAATTTTTGTTTTTAAAAATTGCTGGGCGAAAGCAGAATATAGACAGGACAGAAGGGTCAGAACCTCAGATTTTGCAGTTCCTCCTTCTCATCCCTGGTACAGAGAACATTTTTTAAAATCTGGAGAGTAAGAATTAGAAACCCGACCAACCTCCCCGAACTTGTGTATCACTCTTGCTTTTCGAAACTTGCTCTTAAAAATTAAGTTCCTTAAAACGTCACTGTAGTCTGTGGATACTGCTGTAATACTGAGTCGGATTGTTACATTTATTTTGTGCTTTGTATAAATTTTTAATTTCTTTTGTACAGCAGATTATAAAACCTAGTTTTTTTTGTGGGTTTATTTAGAATTTTCTGTTGCTGTAACAACTGTACATATTTCTGAATAATATTGTTGCTGTGGGTGTATCACAGCGATGGTTATGAAGGAATGTACCATAGACAATGTACTTGAGAAAGGGAAAAAATAAATAATACACAGTCTTGTGTGTATGTGTACATTATCCTGCTTTGCTGTATGTTGGCTTCCATGGTGACGGATTAGAGTTATACTGCGTTGCATGATACACAGGCAATGACTATCTCCAACAAACGAGCGTCTAACCACCTCCCCTTGACATTCAACGGCATTACCATCGCCGAATCCCCCACCAACAACATCCTGGGGGTCACCATTGACCAGAAACTTAACTGGACCAGCCACATAAATACTGTGGCAACAAGAGCAGGTCAGAGGCTGGGTATTCTGTGGCGAGTGTCTCACCGTCTGACTCCCCAAAGCCTTTCCGCCATCTACAAGGCACAAGTAAGGAGTGTGATGGAATACTCTCCGCTTGCCTGGATGAGTGCAGCTCCAACAACACAAGAAGCTCGACACCATCCAGGACAAAGCAGCCCACTTGATTGGCACCCCATCCACCACCTTAAACATTCACTCCCTCCACCACCGGCGTACCGTGGCTGCAGTGTGTACCATCTACAAGAATCACTGCAGCAACTCGCCAAGGCTTCTTCATTAGCACCTCCCAAACCCGTGACCTCTACCACCTAGAAGGACAAGGGCAGCAGGCGCATGGGAACACCACCACCTCCAAGATCCCCTCCAAGACACACACCATCCTGACTTAGAAGTATATCGCCGATCCTTCATCGTCGCTGGGTCAAAATCCTGGAACTCCCTACCCAACAGCACTGTGGGAATACCTTCACCACACGGACTGCAGCGGTTCAAGAAGGCGGCTCACCACCACCTTCTCAAAGGCAGTTAGGGATGGGCAATAAATGCTGGCCTTGCCAGCGACGCCCACATCCCATAAACAAATTTTAAAAAACCCCACTAATACTTCAGTCTCCTGGGTCTCGCGCAGCAACCCAGAGGTAAACGTCATAGATTCAGAGGCCACCTATCCGGAAGACTCATTCACCTCCAGTAAATCCAATATAACGATAGCTTCGCAGGCGATAGTATATATTCTGGGTTTCGTCGAATCATATTCCACAGATGGAGGCCATTCGTCCCAACGTACCTGTGTCAGCTCTTTACAAGAGCGATCCAAATAGTCCCACTTCCCTGCTCTTTCCCCATAGCCCTGCACATTTTTACACTTCAAGTATTTATCCAACTCCCTTTTGAAAGTTATTATTGAATCTGCTTCCACTGCCCTTTCAGGCAGTGCATTCCAGATCATCCAGATATTTTTTTAAACCTCATCTCACCCCTGGTTCTTTTGCCAATTATCTTAAATCTGTGTCCTCTGTTTACAGACCCTCCTGCCAGTGGAAACAGTTTCTCCTTATTTACTCTATCAAAACCCCTCATGATTTTGAACACCTCTATCAAATCTCCCCTTAACCTTCTCTGCTCTAAGGAGAAAAACCCCAGCTTCTCTAGTATCCCTGTAACTGAAGTCCCTCATCCCTGGTACCATTCTCGTAAATCTCTTCACAACATCTCTGAGGCCTTGACATCCTTCCAAAAGTGTCATGCCCAGAATTGGTCACAATACTCCAGCTGGGGCCTAACCGGTGTTTTATAAAGGTTTAGCATAACTTCCTTGCTTTTGTACTCTATCCATCTATTTTTAAAGCCAAGGATCCCGTATGCCTTTTTAACAGCCTTCTCAACTTGTCCTGCCACCTTCAAAGACTTGTGTTTGTATACTCCCAGGTCTCGCTGTTCCTGCTTTCTCGTTAAAATTGAACCGTTTAGTTTATATTGCCTCTCCATTCTTCCTACCAAAATGTATCACTTCACTGTGTTAAATTTCATCTGCCATGTGTCTGCCCATTTCACCAGCCTGTCTATGCCCCCTGACGTTTGTTACTATCCTTCTCACTGTTTACTACATTTCCAAGTTTCGTGTCATCTGCAAACTTTGAAATTATGCCCTGTATACCAAAGTCCAGCTCATTAATATATATCTCGGGTTTAGCCCCGACATAGAATGACTCCCACGACTTGAAGGAGACCGAGTGTGTGTGTAAGCAAGATTCGCGGAGCTTCTTTCTTCATTGTCCCTGGCAGCTGAAGCAATAAATCACAGATTGGGGAGGGTGCAGGGAGAGACTGGACGGTTAGCCACTGATTTTTCACGTTGGGGGCCTGGGTTCTGGCAAGCGCATGCCTGTGAGGACTGGATTGGGCTGGGCAGCGATGTCCTCTGATCAAATAGCCTACCGATACTCGCTGTCCAGTGAAGAACGCTTCCTGGGGTGAGGTAATGGAAGGCAGCCAGCACACATGGAATCGTACCGCAGCCAGAGTTGGCACCTTCAGATAAGAAGGAAGAAATAAAAGTTCTCTTTGTGCCAATTTTACTTAACTATGATTATAGCTATATCATTGTATATTACATTGTTTATTCAGGAATGGTAGCATAGTGGTTATGTTACTGGACTAGTAATCCAAGAGCCCTGGACTAATGATCTGGACTAATGAATTCAAATCCCACCATGGCAGCTAGGGAATTTAAATTCAGTTACTTAAATAAATCTGGAATAAATAGAATCATAGAATGGTTACAGCACGGAAGGAGGCCCGTCGAGCCCGTGCCAGCTCTCTGCTAGAGCACTTCAGCTAGTCCCACTCCCCCGCTCTTTCCCCGTAGCCCTGCAAAGTTTTTTCCTTCAGGTAATTATCCAATTCCCTTTTGAAAGCCACGATTGAATCTGCCTCCACCGCCCTTTCAGGCCGTGCATTCCAGATCCGAACCACTCGCTACGTAAAAATGTTTTTCCTCATGTCACAGACTGGCTTGTGTTTACTTGTGAACAATCGAGGCCAACAGAGGGCCCCAGAGGCGACAATTTAATATGAAGAATTATTTGAATCTGCAGGCGCCCTTTGAACCTCTGGTTGCCCAGGTAACAGGGCCACCTGTGACAGAGACCTTTCACCCGGAAGTTCTGATGAAAGGTCATCGACCTGAAACGTCAACTCTCTTTCTCTCTCCACGGATGCTGCCTGGCCTGCTGAGTTTTTCCAGCGTTTTCTGTTGTTATTTCGGATTTCCAGCATCTGCAGTATTTTGCTATCGTAGTACTGGCTGTGGCTTGGGCTGTTGTGGTGGTGACGGTGGGGGCGGGGCCGTTGCTGTGGTGACGGTGGGGGCGGGGCCGTTGCTGTAATTCGGAGGGGGCGGGGCCGTTGTGTGGTGACGGAGGGGGCGGGGCCGTTGCTGTGGTGACGGAGGGGGCGAGGCCATTGCTGTGATTTGGAGGGGGCGGGGCCTATGCTGTGGTGACGGAGGGGGCGAGGCCGTTGCTGTGATTTGGAGGGGGCGGGGCGGTTGCTGTGAGTTGGAGGGGGCGGGGCGGTTGCTGTGGAGACGGAGGGGGCGGGGCGGTTGCTGTGATTTGGAGGGGGCGGGGCGGTTGCTGTGGAGACGGAGGGGGCGCGGCCGTTGCTGTGATTTGGAGGGGGCGGGGCCGTTGCTGTGGTGACGGAGGGGGCGGGGCCGTTGCTGTGGTGACGGAGGGGGCGGGGCCGTTGCTGTGGTGACGGAGGGGGCGAGGCCATTGCTGTGATTTGGAGGGGGCGGGGCCTATGCTGTGGTGACGGAGGGGGCGAGGCCATTGCTGTGATTTGGAGGGGGCGGGGCGGTTGCTGTGGAGACGGAGGGGGCGCGGCCGTTGCTGTGATTTGGAGGGGGCGGGGCGGTTGCTGTGGAGACGGAGGGGGCGCGGCCGTTGCTGTGATTTGGAGGGGGCGGGGCGGTTGCTGTGGAGACGGAGGGGGCGCGGCCGTTGCTGTGATTTGGAGGGGGCGGGGCCGTTGCTGTGGAGACGGAGTGAGGCCTGTCAGCGGACGGGGCCGGGCCGGGAAGAGCCGGGCGATGGCGAGCACCGACTACTCGAGTCTCACCGCGCGCCTGCCGTCTCTCGCCTTCGAGACGCCGCTCACCGAGGAGGAAAAAGTTTTCAGCAAAAAGCTGAGGATCCGGTGTTGGGCCCAGACCATCTGCGGCTGCGCACACGCGGCCTTCTACTGCCGGCTCCTGACGACCATCAGGTAATCGCAGCAATCAATAATCAATCCCTGTAATCACAGCAATCAGTAATCAATCCCTATAATCACAGCAATCAATAATCAAACACTGTAATCACAGCAATCAATAATCCCTGAAATCACAACAATCAATAATCTCTGAAATCACAGTAATCAATAATCAATTTCTGTAATCACAACAATCAATAATCAATCCCTGTAATCACAGCAATCAATACTCAATCACTGAAATCACAGCAATCAATAATCAATCCCTGAAATCACAGCAATCAATAATCAATTTCTGAAATCACAGCAGTCATTAATCAATCACAGCAATCAATAATCAATCTCTGAAATCACAGCAATCAATAATCTCTGAAATCACAGCAATCAGTAATCAATCTCTAAAATCACAGCAATCAATAATCAATCTCTAAAATCACAGCAGTCAATAATCAATCTCTGAAATCACAGCAATCAATAATCAATCTCTGAATTCACAGCAATCAATAATCTCTGAAATCACAGCAATCAGTAATCAATCTCTGAAATCACAGCAATCAATAATCAATCTCTGAAATTACAGCAATCAATCATCAATCTCTGAAATTACAGCAATCAATAATCTCTGAAATCACAGCAATCAATAATCAATCTCTGAAATCACAGCAATCAATAATCAATCTCTGAAATTACAGCAATCAATAATCTCTGAAATCACAGCAATCAATAATCAACCTCTGAAATCACAGCAATCAATAATCAATCTCTGAAATCACAGCAATCAATAATCAATCTCTAAAATCTCAGCAATCAATAATCAATCTCTGAAATCACAGCAATGAATAATCAATCTCTGAAATCACAGCAATCAATAATCTCTGAAATCACAGCAATCAATAAGAATCCCTGAAATAACAGCGATCAATAATCTCTGAAATCACAGCAATCAATAAGAATCCCTGAAATAACAGCGATCAATAATCTCTGAAATCACAGCAATCAATAATCTCTGAAATCACAGCAATCAATAATCAATCTCTGAAATCACAGCAATCAATAATCAATCTCTGAAATCACAGCAATCAATAATCAATCTCTGAAATCACAGCAATCAATAATCAATCTCTGAAATCACAGCAATCAATAATCAATCTCTGAAATCACAGCAATCAATAATCAATCTCTGAAATCACAGCAATCAATAATCAATCTCTGAAATCACAGCAATCAGTAATCAATCTCTGAAATAACAGCGATCAATAATCTCTGAAATCACAGCAATCAATAAGAATCCCTGAAATAACAGCGATCAATAATCTCTGAAATCACAGCAATCAATAATCTCTGAAATCACAGCAATCAATAATCAATCTCTGAAATCACAGCAATCAATAATCAATCTCTGAAATCACAGCAATCAATAATCAATCTCTGAAATCACAGCAATCAATAATCAATCTCTGAAATCACAGCAATCAATAATCTCTGAAATCACAGCAATCAGTAATCAATCTCTGAAATAACAGCGATCAATAATCTCTGAAATCACAGCAATCAATAAGAATCCCTGAAATAACAGCGATCAATAATCTCTGAAATCACAGCAATCAATAATCTCTGAAATCACAGCAATCAGTAATCAATCTCTGAAATTACAGCAATCAATAATCAATCACTGAAATCACAGGGATCAATAATCAATCTCTGAAATCACAGCAATCAATAATCAATCTCTAAAATCACAGCAATCAATAATCAATCTCTGAAATCACAGCAATCAATAATCAATCTCTAAAATCACAGCAATCAATAATCAATCTCTAAAATCACAGCAATCAATAATCAATCTGAAATCACAGCAATCAATAATCAATCTCTGAAATCACAGCAATCAATAATCAATCTCTAAAATCACAGCAATCAATAATCAATCTCTAAAATCACAGCAATCAATAATCAATCTGAAATCACAGCAATCAATCATCAATCTCTGAAATCACAGCAATCAATAATCAATCTCTAAAATCACAGCAATCAATAATCAATCTCTGAAATCACAGCAATCAATAATCAATCCCTGAGATCTCAGCAATCAAGAATCAATCACTGAAATCACAGCAATCAATAAGAATCTCTGAAATAACAGCGATCAATAATCCCTGAAATCACAGCAATCAATAAGAATCTCTGAAATAACAGCGATCAATAATCCCTGAAATCACAGCAATCAATAATCTTTGAAATCACAGCAATCAATAATCAATCTCTGAAATCAAAGCAATCAATAATGAATCTCTGAAATCACAGCAATCAATAATCAATCTCTGAAATCAAAGCAATCAATAATGAATCTCTGAAATCACAGCAATCAATAATCAATCTCTGAAATCACAACAATCAATAATCAATCTCTGAAATCACAGCAATCAATAATCAATCTCTGAAATCACAGCAATCAGTAATCAATCTTTGAAATCACAGCAATCAATAATCAATCACTGAAATCACAGCAATCAATAATCAATCTCTGAAATCACAGCAATCAATAATCAATCACTGAAATCACAGCAATCAATAATGAATCTCTGAAATCACAGCAATCAATAATCAATCTCTGAAATCACAGCAATCAATAATCAATCACTGAAATCACAGCAATCAATAATCAATCTCTGAAATCACAGCAATCAATAATCAATCTCTGAAATCACAGCAATCAATAATCAATCTCTGAAATCACAGCAATCAATAATCAATCTCTGAAATCACAGCAATCAATAATCAATCTCTGAAATCACAGCAATCAATAATCAATCTCTGAAATCACAGCAATCAATAATCAATCTCTGAAATCACAGCAATCAATAATCAATCTCTGAAATCACAGCAATCAATAATCAATCACTGAAATCACAGCAATCAATAATCAATCACTGAAATCACAGCAATCAATAATCAATCTCTGAAATCACAGCAATCAATAATCAATCTTTGAAATCACAGCAATCAATAATCAATCACTGAAATCACAGCAATCAATAATCAATCTTTGAAATCACAGCAATCAATAATCAATCACTGAAATCACAGCAATCAATAATCAATCTCTGAAATCACAGCAATCAATAATCAATCTCTGAAATCACAGCAATCAATAATCTCTGAAATCACAGCAATCAATAATCAATCACTGAAATCACAGCAATCAATAATCAATCTCTGAAATCACAGCAATCAATAATCAATCTCTGAAATCACAGCAATCAATAATCAATCTCTGAAATCACAGCAATCAATAATCAATCTTTGAAATCACAGCAATCAATAATCAATCACTGAAATCACAGCAATCATTAATCAATCTCTGAAATCACAGCAATCAATAATCAATCTTTGAAATCACAGCAATCAATAATCAATCTTTGAAATCACAGCAATCAATAATCAATCTCTGAAATCACAGCAATCAATAATCAATCTCTGAAATCACAGCAATCAATAATCACTGAAATCACAGCAATCAATAATCAATCTCTGAAATCACAGCAATCAATAATCAATCTCTGAAATCACAGCAATCAATAATCACTGAAATCACAGCAATCAATAATCAATCTCTGAAATCACAGCAATCAATAATCAATCTTTGAAATCACAGCAATCAATAATCAATCCCTGAAATCACAGCAATCAATAATCAATCTTTGAAATCACAGCAATCAATAATCAATCTCTGAAATCACAGCAATCAATAATCAATCTCTGAAATCACAGCAATCAATAATCAATCTCTGAAATCACGGCAATCAATAATCAATCCCTGAAATCACAGCAATCAATAATCAATCTTTGAAATCACAGCAATCAATAATCAATCTTTGAAATCACAGCAATCAATAATCTCTGAAATCACAGCAATCAATAATCAATCTTTGAAATCACAGCAATCAATAATCAATCTTTGAAATCACAGCAATCAATAATCAATCTTTGAAATCACAGCAATCAATAATCAATCTCTGAAATCACAGCAATCAATAATCTCTGAAATCACAGCAATCAATAATCAATCTCTGAAATCACAGCAATCAATAATCTCTGAAATCACAGCAATCAATAATCAATCTCTGAAATCACAGCAATCAATAATCAATCTAAAAAATCACAGCAATCAATAATCAATCTCTGAAATCACAGGGATCAATAATCAATCACTGAAATCACAGCAATCAATAATCAATCACTGAAATCACAGCAATCAATAATCAATCTCAAAAATCACAGGGATCAATAATCAATCTAAAAAATCACAGGGATCAATAATCAATCTCAAAAATCACAGGGATCAATAATCAATCACTGAAATCACAGCAATCAATAATCAATCACTGAAATCACAGCAATCAATAATCAATCTCTGAAAATCACAGGGATCAATAATCAATCTAAAAAATCACAGGGATCAATAATCAATCTCAAAAATCACAGGGATCAATAATCAATCACTGAAATCACAGCAATCAATAATCAATCTCAAAAATCACAGGGATCAATAATCAATCTAAAAAATCACAGGGATCAATAATCAATCTCAAAAATCACAGGGATCAATAATCAATCACTGAAATCACAGCAATCAATAATCAATCTCTGAAATCACAGCAATCAATAATCAATCTTTGAAATCACAGCAATCAATAATCAATCTCTGAAATCACAGCAATCAATAATCAATCTTTGAAATCACAGCAATCAATAATCAATCTCTGAAATCACAGCAATCAATAATCGATCTCTGAAATCACAGCAATCAATAATCAATCTCTGAAATCACAGCAATCAATAATCGATCTCTGAAATCACAGCAATCAATAATCAATCTAAAAAATCACAGCCATCAATAATCAATCACTGAAATCACAGCAATCAATAATCAATCACTGAAATCACAGCAATCAATAATCAATCTCAAAAATCACAGGGATCAATAATCAATCTAAAAAATCACAGGGATCAATAATCAATCTCAAAAATCACAGGGATCAATAATCAATCACTGAAATCACAGCAATCAATAATCAATCTCTGAAATCACAGCAATCAATAATCAATCTTTGAAATCACAGCAATCAATAATCAATCTCTGAAATCACAGCAATCAATAATCAATCTTTGAAATCACAGCAATCAATAATCAATCTCTGAAATCACAGCAATCAATAATCAATCTTTGAAATCACAGCAATCAATAATCAATCTCTGAAATCACAGCAATCAATAATCGATCTCTGAAATCACAGCAATCAATAATCAATCTCTGAAATCACAGCAATCAATAATCGATCTCTGAAATCACAGCAATCAATAATCAATCTAAAAAATCACAGCAATCAATAATCAATCACTGAAATCACAGCAATCAATAATCAATCACTGAAATCACAGCAATCAATAATCAATCTCAAAAATCACAGGGATCAATAATCAATCTAAAAAATCACAGGGATCAATAATCAATCTCAAAAATCACAGGGATCAATAATCAATCTCAAAATTCACAGGGATCAATAATCAATCTCAAATATCACAGCAATCAATAATCAATCACTGAAATCACAGCAATCAATAATCAATCTCAAAAATCACAGGGATCAATAATCAATCTAAAAAATCACAGGGATCAATAATCAATCTCAAAAATCACAGGGATCAATAATCAATCACTGAAATCACAGCAATCAATAATCAATCTCTGAAATCACAGCAATCAATAATCAATCTTTGAAATCACAGCAATCAATAATCAATCTCTGAAATCACAGCAATCAATAATCAATCTTTGAAATCACAGCAATCAATAATCAATCTCTGAAATCACAGCAATCAATAATCAATCTTTGAAATCACAGCAATCAATAATCAATCTCTGAAATCACAGCAATCAATAATCGATCTCTGAAATCACAGCAATCAATAATCAATCTCTGAAATCACAGCAATCAATAATCGATCTCTGAAATCACAGCAATCAATAATCAATCTAAAAAATCACAGCCATCAATAATCAATCACTGAAATCACAGCAATCAATAATCAATCACTGAAATCACAGCAATCAATAATCAATCTCAAAAATCACAGGGATCAATAATCAATCTAAAAAATCACAGGGATCAATAATCAATCTCAAAAATCACAGGGATCAATAATCAATCACTGAAATCACAGCAATCAATAATCAATCTCTGAAATCACAGCAATCAATAATCAATCTTTGAAATCACAGCAATCAATAATCAATCTCTGAAATCACAGCAATCAATAATCAATCTTTGAAATCACAGCAATCAATAATCAATCTCTGAAATCACAGCAATCAATAATCAATCTCTGAAATCACAGCAATCAATAATCAATCTCTGAAATCACAGCAATCAATAATCGATCTCTGAAATCACAGCAATCAATAATCAATCTCTGAAATCACAGCAATCAATAATCGATCTCTGAAATCACAGCAATCAATAATCAATCTAAAAAATCACAGCAATCAATAATCAATCACTGAAATCACAGCAATCAATAATCAATCACTGAAATCACAGCAATCAATAATCAATCTCAAAAATCACAGGGATCAATAATCAATCTAAAAAATCACAGGGATCAATAATCAATCTCAAAAATCACAGGGATCAATAATCAATCTCAAAAATCACAGGGATCAATAATCAATCACTGAAATCACAGCAATCAATAATCAATCTCTGAAATCACAGCAATCAATAATCAATCTTTGAAATCACAGCAATCAATAATCAATCTCTGAAATCACAGCAATCAATAATCAATCTTTGAAATCACAGCAATCAATAATCAATCTCTGAAATCACAGCAATCAATAATCAATCTCTGAAATCACAGCAATCAATAATCAATCTCTGAAATCACAGCAATCAATAATCGATCTCTGAAATCACAGCAATCAATAATCAATCTCTGAAATCACAGCAATCAATAATCGATCTCTGAAATCACAGCAATCAATAATCAATCTAAAAAATCACAGCAATCAATAATCAATCACTGAAATCACAGCAATCAATAATCAATCACTGAAATCACAGCAATCAATAATCAATCTCAAAAATCACAGGGATCAATAATCAATCTAAAAAATCACAGGGATCAATAATCAATCTCAAAAATCACAGGGATCAATAATCAATCTCAAAAATCACAGGGATCAATAATCAATCTCAAATATCACAGCAATCAATAATCAATCACTGAAATCACAGCAATCAATAATCAATCTAAAAAATCACAGGGATCAATAATCAATCTAAAAAATCACAGGGATCAATAATCAATTCAAAAATCACAGGGATCAATAATCAATCTCTGAAATCACAGCAATCAATAATCAATCTCTGAAATCACAGCAATCAATAATCAATCACTGAAATCACAGTAATCAATAATCTCTGAAATCACAGCAATCAATAATCAATCTCTGAAATCACAGCAATCAATAATCTCTGAAATCACAGCAATCAATAATCAATCACTGAAATCACAGCAATCAATAATCAATCTAAAAAATCACAGCAATCAATAATCAATCTAAAAAATCACAGGGATCAATAATCAATCTCAAAAATCACAGGGATCAATAATCAATCTCAAACATCACAGGGATCAATAATCAATCACTGAAATCACAGCAATCAATAATCAATCTCTGAAATCACAGTAATCAATAATCTCTGAAATCACAGCAATCAATAATCAATCTAAAAAATCACAGGGATCAATAATCAATCTCTGAAATCACAGCAATCAATAATCAATCTCAAGAATCACAGGGATCAATAATCAATCACTGAAATCACAACAATCAATAATCAATCTCAAAAATCACAGGGATCAATAATCAATCTAAAAAATCACAGGGATCAATAATCAATCTCAAAAATCACAGGGATCAATAATCAATCACTGAAATCACAGCAATCAATAATCAATCACTGAAATCACAGCAATCAATAATCAATCTCAAAAATCACAGGGATCAATAATCAATCTAAAAAATCACAAGGATCAATAATCAATCTCAAAAATCACAGGGATCAATAATCAATCACTGAAATCACAGCAATCAATAATCAATCACTGAAATCACAGCAATCAATAATCAATCTCAAAAATCACAGGGATCAATAATCAATCTCAAAAATCACAGCAATCAATAATCAATCACTGAAGTCACAGCAATCAATAATCAATCTAAAAAATCACAGGGATCAATAATCAATCTCAAAAATCACAGGGATCAATAATCAATCACTGAAATCACAGCAATCAATAATCAATCACTGAAATCACAGCAATCAATAATCAATCTCAAAAATCACAGCAATCAATAATCAATCTCTGAAATCACAGCAATCAATAATCAATCACTGAAATCACAGCAATCAATAATCAATCTCTGAAATCACAGCAATCAATAATCAATCACTGAAATCACAGCAATCAATAATCAATCTCAAAAATCACAGCAATCAATAATCAATCTCTGAAATCACAGCAATCAATAATCAATCACTGAAATCACAGCAATCAATAATCAATCACTGAAATCACAGCAATCAATAATCAATCTCAAAAATCACAGCAATCAATAATCAATCACTGAAATCACAGGGATCAATAATCAATCACTGAAATCACAGCGATCAATAATCAATCCCTGAAATCACAGCAATCAATAATCAATCTCTGAAATCACAGCAATCAATAATCAATCTCTGAAATCACAGCAATCAATAATCAATCTCTGAAATCACAGCAATCAATAATCAATCTCTGAAATCACAGCAATCAATAATCGATCTCTGAAATCACAGCAATCAATAATCGATCTCTGAAATCACAGCAATCAATAATCGATCTCTGAAATCACAGCAATCAATAATCAATCACTGAAATCACAGCAATCAATAATCAATCTCTGAAATCACAGCAATCAATAATCAATCTCTGAAATCACAGCAATCAATAATCAATCTCTGAAATCACAGCAATCAATAATTGATCTCTGAAATCACAGCAATCAATAATCGATCTCTGAAATCACAGCAATCAATAATCGATCTCTGAAATCACAGCAATCAATAATCAATCTCTGAAATCACAGCAATCAATAATCAATCTCTGAAATCACAGCAATCAATAATCGATCTCTGAAATCACAGCAATCAATAATCAATCTCTGAAATCACAGCAATCAATAATCGATCTCTGAAATCACAGCAATCAATAATCAATCTCTGAAATCACAGCAATCAATAATCAATCTCCGAAATCACAGCAATCAATAATCGATCTCTGAAATCACAGCAATCAATAATCGATCATGAAATCACAGCAATCAATAATCAATCTCTGAAATCACAGCAATCAATAATCGATCTCTGAAATCACAGCAATCAATAATCAATCTCTGAAATCACAGCAATCAATAATCAATCTCTGAAATCACAGCAATCAATAATCAATCTCCGAAATCACAGCAATCAATAATCAATCTCTGAAATCACAGCAATCAATAATCGATCATGAAATCACAGCAATCAATAATCAATCTCTGAAATCACAGCAATCAATAATCGATCTCTGAAATCACAGCAATCAATAATCAATCTCTGAAATCACAGCAATCAATAATCAATCTCCGAAATCACAGCAATCAATAATCGATCTCTGAAATCACAGCAATCAATAATCGATCATGAAATCACAGCAATCAATAATCAATCTCTGAAATCACAGCAATCAATAATCGATCTCTGAAATCACAGCAATCAATAATCAATCTCTGAAATCACAGCAATCAATAATCAATCTCTGAAATCACAGCAATCAATAATCAATCTCCGAAATCACAGCAATCAATAATCAATCTCTGAAATCACAGCAATCAATAATCAATCACTGAACAAATAATAACAACAATCAATCAATAACACTAACTAACAGTTAATAATCAATAAATAAACCCCCCAAAAAGTTAATCAACAACTCCCAACTAACAATGATAATGAAGCAATAAACAAACAGCATTGGCCAATAATTAATAAATAAATAACACCAGACTAATTACTAATCAATAATCACAAGAAGAATAGTCAAAATTAAAACACCAATTCAATAAATAATCAAAAATAATGCTTGATTCAGCAGTCAATCGATAACAGCGCTCAATGAATAATCTGCAATTAATCATTCATCATTGCTATTTATTGATTGATTATTGATGGTTATCTGTGGGTTATTGTCGATCATTAGTTAATTATTATTCACTATTTTTTAATTGTTTATTATTCATCGTTTTATTGCTAATTATTAATCAATTTGTTGATTATTTTTAATTATTTATTGCTGACTATTGAGGATTTATTTTTATTAATTGATAATTCATTTATTATCGTATTATTAATTATTGATTATTGATTTTTATTTTGCTGATTATTAGGCACATATTATTTGCTTATTTCTAATCGCTCTCCTGGCTAATAAATGATATTTGATTAATATTCAGCAATGAATAATCAATACCAACAACAACTTGCATTTATAAAGCACCTTTAACGCTTCACAGGAGCGTTATCAAACAGAATTTGACACCGATCCATATAAAGAGGTATTAGGACAGGTGACCAAAAGGAGCGTCTTTAAGGAGGAGAGAGAGGCGGAGAGATTTAGCGAGGAATTCCAGAGCTTAGGGCCTTGGCAGCTGAAGGCATGGCCGCCAATGGTGAAGCGATTAAAATCAGGGATATGCAAGAGGCCAGAATTGGAGGAACGCAGAAATCGCGGAGGTTTTTAGGGCTGGAGGAGGTTACAGAGATCGGGAGGGGGTGAGACCATGGAGGGATGTGAACATAAGGATGAGAATTTTTAAGTCGAGACGTTGCTTAACCGGGAGCCAGTGTAGGTCAGCGAGCACCGGGGTGATGGGTGAACGGGACCTGGTGCGAGTTAGGATGCGAACAGCAGCTTTGGATGAACTCAAGTTTACGGAGGGTAGCTTCACATCAGTGGTCATGGGTGTGTGGAATGCACTGCCCCAGAAGGTGATGGTGCAGAGTCAACGAAAAGGGATAGCTTTTCACTTGGGAAGCAGATGATTAAGGAATACGGAGAAAGGACAGGAAATTAGAGGTATAAAGATAAAGAACTGTCATGGCTGACAAAGTGGTGGGACAGGTTCGATGTCCCAATGGCCTACCCGTGACAATAATGGAGTTTTGACAGAGGGCTGTATTATGTAGAAGATTTGTTCCTGGTGAGGTCCATATTGTGTAAAATATAGTTTAATCTGGTCTCCATATTACTGAAAGAATGTAGAGGCACTGGAGAAGGTGCAAAAAAGATTTTCAAGAGTTAGACCAGAACTGAGAGGTTATAACCATCAGGAAAGATTGAACCGGCTGGGGCTCGTTTCTCTAGAAAAGAGAAGGCTGAGGGGTCGTTAAAATTATGAAAGGGTTCGATAGGGTAGACGTAGAGAAGATGTTTCCACTTGTGGGGGAGTCCAAATCTAAGGTCCATAATTATAAGATAGTCACTAATAAATCCAATAAGGAATTCAGGAGAAACTTCTTTACCCAGAGAGTGGTGAGAATGTGGAACTCGCTCCCACAGGGAGCAGTTCAGGCGCCGCCTTTAAGGGGAAGCTAGATAAGTACATGAGGGAGAAAGGAATAGAAGGATATGCTGACAGGGTGAGATGAGGTAGAGTGGGAGGAGGCGCGTGTGCACCATGAACACCGGCACGGACCAGTTGGCCTGTAAAATCGATGTGATTCTTTGTAAGACAATGGTCATAGCAAGCTAACTGTGTTTTACACTCCCAACAGATGCAAGGTGCTGGATGAAGCCTGCTTTCACCACTCCTGGATCGCCAAGTTCCAGATACTTCAAACCAATACTGGTTCTCTGAGAATCGGGGTGTTGGGCTGTGGCCATTTGGGGAAGCAGCTGGTGTTATCCTTGCTTCAGCTGGCAGATCTGACTCCAGCCAACATCACCGTCTCCACCAGGAGACCAGAGAAACTCAGTAGGTTTTTTTTAACGACTAAAAATTGCAATTATGTTTTAGATTGAAACAAGAGCTAAAGGAAAGTAGGAACCTGCACAGGAACTCTCTGAGTTCCCGAACCGCTTGAGGGGATACAGGAAGATTCCTCAATAAATAAACAGAAATGAACTGCCTCCACATCTGGGGGAACTGACACTCCCAGTACCGTACTCACGAAGCGCTGCACTGTCAGAAGGGCAGCACTGAGGGTGTCAGAGGGGCAGTACTGAGGGAGCGCTGCACTGTGGGAGGGGCAGTACTGAGGGAGCACTGCACTGTCAGAGTAGCCGTACTGAGGTTAGTGCTGCACTGTCAGAGGGGCAATATTAAGGGAGTGCTGCACTGTCGGAGGGAGCGCTGCACCGACAGAGGGACAGTACTGAGGGAGCGCTGCATTTTTGGGGGGTAGTACTGAGGGAGCGCGGCACTGTCGGAGGGGCAGTACTGAGGGAGTGCTGCACTGTCGGAGGGGCAGGGGCAGTACTGAGGGAGCGCGGCACTGTCGGAGGGGCAGTACTGAGGGAGTGCTGCACTGTCGGAGGGGCATTACTGAGGAATTGCTGCACTGTCGGAGGGGCAATATTAAGGGAGCAGTGCACTGTCGGAGGGGCAGCACTGAGGGACTGCTGCACTGTCGGAGGGGCAGCACTGAGGGAGCACTGCACTGTCGGAGGGGCAGTTCTGAGCGAGCGCGGCACTGTCGGAGGAGCAGTACTGAGGGAGCGCTGCACTGACGGAGGAGCAGTATTAAGGGAGCGCTGCACAGTCGAAGGGGCAGTACTGAGGGAGCGCTGCACAGTCGAAGGGGCAATACTGAGGGAGCGCCGCACTGTCGGAGGGGCCGTACTGAGGGAGTGCTGCACTAATAAAGGGGCAGTACTCAGGATTACATAGGATATACGGCACAGAAACAGGCAATTCGGCCCAACCAGTCCTTGCCGGCATTTATGCTCCACTCGAGCCTCCTCCCGTCTTTCCTCATCTAAAGCTATCAGCGTAACCCTCTATTCCCTTCTCCCTCATATGCTTGTCTAGCCTCCCCTTAAATGCATCTATACTGTTCGCTTCAACCACTCCCTGTGGTAGCGAGTTCCACATTCTCACCACTCTTTGGGTAAAGAAGTTTTTCCTGAATTCCCTATTGGATTATTTGGTGACTATCTTATATTGATGGCCTCTAGTTATGCTCTTCCCCACAAGTGGAAACATTCTCTCTGTATCCACTCTATCAAAACCTTTCATCATTTTAAAGACCTCTATTAGGTCACCCCTCAGCCTTCTTTTTTCAAGAGAAAAGAGACCCAGCCTATTCATCCTTTCCTGATATGTATACCCTCGCATTTCTGGTATCATCCTTGTAAATCTTCTCTGCACCCTCTCCAGTGCCTCTATATCCTTTTTATAATATGGCAACCAGAACTGTTCGCAGTACTCTAAGTGATGTCTAATCAATGTTCAATACAGGTTTAGCATAACTTCCCTACTTTTCAATTCTATCCCTCTAGAAATAAACCCTAGTGCTTGGTTTGCTTTTTTTATGGCCTTGCTAACCTTTGTCGCAACTTTTAGTGATTTGTGTATTTGTACTCCGAGATCCCTTTGTTCCTCCACGCCACCTAGACTCGCAGCCTCCAAGTGATAAGTGACCTCCCTATTCTTCCTGCCAAAATGTAATACCTCACATTTATCTGTGTTGAACTTCATTTGTCAATGATATACCCATTCTGCAAGTTTATTAATGTCCTCCTGTAATTTGTTGCAGTCCTCCTCAGTATTGACTATCCCCCCAATTTGGTGTCATCCGCAAATTTAGAAATTGTGTTTTTGATTTTAAAGTCTAAATCGTTAATGTAAATTGTGAACAACAGTGGTCCCAGCACTGATCCTTGTGGAACACCACTGCCCACCTTCTGCCACTGTGAATAGCTACCCTTTACTCCCACTCTCTGCTTTCTGTCTTGAAGCCAGCCAGCAATCCATTCTGCTACTTGTCCCCTGACTCCGCATTCTCTGACCTTGTTCATCAGTCTATTATGGGGTACCTTATCAAAGGCCTTTTGTAAATCTAGATAAATTACATCTACTGCATTACCATTATCTACTGTCTCTGTTACCTCTTCAAAAAATTCAATGAGTTTGGTCAAGCAAGACTTTCCCTTTTGAAATCCATGCTGACTATTCATTACTATGTTTTTGGTTTCTAGATGTTCTTCTATTTTCTTCTTTGATAGGGATTCCATTATTTTTCCTACCACCGATGTTAAGCTGACTGATCTATAATTCCCTGGACATGTTCTATCCCTTTTCTTAAATATAGGTATTACGTTAGCTATCTGCTAATCCTTTGGCACTATACCTTTTTCTAACGAATTATTAAATATGTGTAGTAATGCCTCTGCTATCTCTTCCCTAGATTCTTTTAAAATGCAATCCATCCGGACCAGGGGTTTTATCCTCTTTGAGTCTGATTAGTTTATTTAATATATCCCCTCTTTTTATTTTAAATGCACTCATTACTAATCTCATGATCCAATGTCATGTCCACCTGTTCTATCTCCCTGGTAAATACTGAAGCAAAATAATTATTTAATATTTCTGCCATCTCTCTATCGTTACCTGTGGTATTATCCTGTCTATCCCTTAAAGGCCCTATTCCCATCCCAACCTTCCTTTTTTATTGATGTGCCTGTAAAATATTTTACTATTTTGTTTTATGTTCCTTGATAATTTAATTTCATAGTTCCTCTTTGCCTTCCTAATTGTTTTTCTGACTTCTCTCCTAATCTCTTCATATTCTCCCTTATCATGCACTCCCATGAGGGAGCGCTGCACTGTTGGACAGGCAGTAATGAGGGAGCGCTGCACTGTTGGACAGGCAGTAATGAGGGAGCGCTGCACTGTTGGACGGGCAGTAATGAGGGAGCGCTGCACTGTTGGACGGGCAGTAATGAGGGAGCGCTGCACTGTTGGACGGGCAGTAATGAGGGAGCGCTGCATTGTCGGATGGGGCAGTAGTGAGGGAGTGCTGGACTGTTGGAGGTGTCATCTTTCAGATCAGAAATTGAACAAACGTCCAATTGATGTGAGCATTAAAAGATCTCATGGTACTACTTTCAAGAGCAGGGAGTGGGCAGACAGTGGCAGATGAAATTAAATTCTAAGGGGGAGAAATTCGGTCTCGCCCCGTTTGGGGCGCAATTATCGGCCGGGCGCAAAGTTTAGCGCCTGGCGCTAATTATCGCCTCCAACTGCAAACTTGGCTTCTATCGCCCCTGGAGGTGATTGGAGCGCTAAATCAGGCGCTACACACCTGTCTTAAGGCGCAAAGGCCGAGGAGCGAGGCGCTAACTCAGAGCGCGGGCGAAGCTCAGGTGATGTCAGTTAGCGATGGAACACAGGCACACTGGTGCCGGCCAGTTCTTAAAGGGGATGGTCGATCTTGCTCTCTAGCCACACCCTGCTCATTGCAGCCTTGAATCTTGGCCTGGAGAGACCTGTGCATCGAATCTGCTGCAAAGGACTATGGAGAGGACCAGGGAACGAGCTCAGCGCTTCAGCGACCGGGCCTTGGTGGCTCTGGTTGGTGCAGTGGAGCGCCGAAGAGCAATACTGTACCCAGAGAGTGGCAGGAGGCCATTGCCACGCGACTGCAGAAGAGTGTGGAGGGAGGTGGCTCATCACATCTCCTCCAGGAGCATGGTGCCCAGGACCCATACGCAATGTCGGAAAAAGTTCAACGACCTCACTCGGGTCGTCAGGGTGATTGGCTGCTTTTCAATACCTCTCCATCCCTCCATCTCAACCTCACTCTATGGCCAGAGGGTGTAAAAACCCCAATGCCCAACACTGATCCAAGACCTATGGCCATCTCATAAAACACACACGCACATTCCACACCTTGCATATATTAAGGGCTATTCAACTATGGGAGGCACATCAGGCAAGACCATGGCTGTATATTTACTCAGAAGCCGTCCTTTTTCTTGCAGGCCAAGCTATCTCACAACAGGTGACAGCAGCAACGGACAGGTGGAGGGCCGCCTCAGCTGCAAACCCTCAGCGATCTGGAGGCGCGTCCACAGGATCGTCGCAAGCCAGGTGATCGGTCCCGTCGCCGCTGGTGAGGTCGACCCCGTTCGGGACAGCAATGGTCAGCTTTCTCGCCTCTCTCATTCCACTGATCCCTCACAACACCAGCCTTTTACACTTTCAATCCAACTTACTAAATCGCTGCACTCATTCCTCCCTTACTGCCCCCCTGTCCTGACACTAAAGCCACTCTTGTACCTCCCTGCTTTCAGATGGTGATTCACCAGCTGAGGAGATGGGCCCTCAAGCAGCCAGTGGGAGCGACGCCGCAGGCGAGGAGGAAGAGGAAGCCGGAGCCTCAGCGCCAGCATCTCCCGAGGGAGCCCATGCCCACACTGGGACCACATCTTCCCTGGAGGGGAGCAGGGGGGAAGGGTCTGATGAGGGTGAAGCTCCGTGATCCAGCGGGCTGCAGCAACGTGATGGGGGTAGGGAAGCTCGGGGGCCTTCTCACCGGAGGGAGAGCAGGCCAGCGAGTCCTGCTGCACTGGACGCAGAGGAGGAGCGGCTCATCGCTGAAATGAACAGCCAGGCGGTGAACATGCACTCTCAGCTCATGGGTGCAATGGGAAGGGTGCTCGAAAGCATTGATGGACTGGCAAGGAGTGTGGAGCACTCCGCTGCAGCACAGGCGGACGCAACTACTTGGTGCTGCAATTCAGTCACTGGCTGCTGCGATCCAATCTCAGACTGCTCTCATGCAGTCTCAGATTGAGGCAACGCATGCACTGACTGCTGCCATCGTCGCTGGTTCAGCCACATTGCCCCGGGGTTCTCACAGCGCCGCAGCAGGCCAGCAATCTGTGCTCCAGCAAATTGCTCCGGATGCTGAGGTGCTGCCCCGTGGGAGTGCCAGTGTGTCGGTCGAGCAGGGAGCTGCTGTCCTCCCTCAGGATGACAGCATTCCTGCTCCCACCACTGTCACTTCCCCATTGCATTTGCCACCGCGTGCAACACAGCCAGCCCAGACTGCTGCCGCCCATGCAGAGTTGGTGCAGTCTACAGCCGGGGCCTCCAGGCCCAGAGCTGGTCGAGGGCGTCCTTCAAGGGCATCTGTAGTCTTAGGATCTGACATTCAGCAGCCTTCCACCAGCCTTGCTGCAGCCACTGGGGCCCCATTATGGAGGAGCAGTAGGATGGGAAGGGGGGAAGTGCGCAAGGCATGGAGATCACCCTCGAAGGGCAAAAAGTAGGAGGTCTCAAGAAATGTTGGGAATCTCATTATTAAAGGGCGAGGTTCGTCTGATAACTTTTGTTCAGTGTTTGGCCATTATCTCCAGGTTGTGAGAACCAGTTATGTTAAGTAATGATTTGTTGTAACAACAACAGAAAACGCTGGAAAAACTCAGCAGGCCAGGCAACATCCGTGGAGAGAGAAACAGAGTTAACGTTTCAGGTCGAAACCCTTTCGTCAGAACTGAGAAAAAAGCAGGAAATGAAACAGATAAAAAAGCAAGTGGGAGGCTGGGGGGAGGAATAAAAGAACAAAAGGGGTGGTCTATGATAAGTAGAGACATTAAGAGATGCTCAAGGCGAGACGAGATGGTAATGGGACAGGTTAAGAAATAAAAGATGGCTCAGAAGTGTGAAGTGTGAAATGCTGGCAGAATGAGAGACAGCTGCCGTGGGGGGAGAGAGAAAAAAAAGGGGAAAGGCACAAACCAAAAGGGTGGATAAAATGTATATATATATGTGATAGGGGCCGAGGTTATGATCTGAAATTGTTGAACTCGATATTGAGTCCGGAAGGCTGTAAAGTGCCTAATCGGCAGGTGAGGTGCTGTTCCTCGAGCTTACGCTGAGCTTCCGTGGAACAATGCACGAGGCCGAGGACGGTGAGGTCTAAGTGGGAGTGGAGCGGTGAATTAAAATGACAAGCGACCGGAAGCTCAGGGTCCCCCTTACGGACTGAACGGAGGTGTTCCGCAAAGCGGTCACCCAATCTGCGATTGATCTCCCCAATGTAGAGGAGACCACATCGTAAGCAGCGAATACAGTATACTAGATTGCAAGAAGTACAAGTAAATTGCTGTTTCACCTGGAAGAGGTGTTTGGGGCCCTGGAGAGTGGGAAGGGGGGATGTATAAGGGCAGGTGTTGCATCTCCTGCGCTTGCACGGGAAGATGCCGGGCGAGGGGGAAGGGGTGCTGGGGGTGATAGAGGAGTGGACTAGGGTGTCTCGGAGGGCGCGGTCCCTATGGAATGCTGAAAGGGGAGGTGAGGGGAAGATACGTTTGGTGGTGGGATCACGTTGGAGGTGGCGGAAATTATTTGTTGTGTTTGTTTCTATTAGTTGGTCATGAATAAATGACACACACAGAGTTTGTAAAATAAAAAAGTTGTTTTCAAAATGTACATGTTTGGCCTTTGGAATCATTGCTGCCTTGGCCGGCTATAGGGGTTGCGGGTTGCTTTACATCATGTTGTTCTCCATGCCAGAAGCCATCTTCTGAGTAGGGGCCGAGAAGCGGCTTGTTATCAGCTGTTGACGGACGGCCCTTGCAGTTTCAACATTTGGAGTGGATCGGGCTGGGGGACAATCGGTTCAGTTCATCCGGAAAGAAACAGCTGGAGTTACTGCGGGGAACAAGACCCGGATTGAGAGTGATTGTTGACAGTGAATTTGACAGTGTCCGTTTTTTGAATTTGATTGAATTTAACGGATTACCGCTCGAGTTTTACGCGTCATCACCCATTGTGATGTCAGAGGGCCAGCCACAGGGTCACGTGACTCAGACGCTGCCAGGCTGCAGCCCTTTCAAAATGGCTGTGAGAGTGTGAGTTTCTGCAAATTGCAGAGTCTGTCTGAGTGTGAGTGAGAGCGTGTTTCTGCAAATTGCAGAGTCTGTATGAGTGTGTCTGTATGTGTGTGAGTGTGAGTTTCTGCAAAATGCAGGGTCTGTCTGAGTGTGTCTGTATGTAAGTGAGTGTGAGTTTCTGCAAATTGCAGAGTGTGTCTGAGTGTGTCTGTATGTGTGTGAGTGTGAGTTTCTGCAAATTGCAGAGTCTGTCTAACTGTCTGTATGTGTGTGAGTGTGAGTTTCTGCAAATTGCAGAGTCTGTCTAACTGTGTCTGTATGTGTGTGAGTGTGAGTTTCTGTAAATTGCAGAGTCTGAGAATACATCAAGCCATTTGATATTTTTCTGGACTGGACTTTATAGGGGAATGTTTGTGAAGTGTTTCATGGCACATCCTGCTGTGGGATCTTACTCTCCCCATCAACCCAACCCAAACAAGACAATAAATTTGTTAAAAATAAGTACTGTATATATTTTATTTTTAAAAAATATTTTCAGAATAATCCATTTGATTTTTTTCTGGACTGGGCTTTATTAGGGAATGTGCTTGGGATGTTTTCAGAGCAAAAGCTGCAGTGCGATCTTTCCATTCAATTTATTACACTCCAGGCAAACCACAGACAGGCAGACATTTAATTAACAGAAGTAAAGTATATATATTATTATTTATTCCTGATTGTATTTACTTCTTTTCACCCTCCCGGGCTTTCATTTCCTCTCGGGGACCTGGATTTCTTGGGCCTCGGCTTCACATCGTCCTGTTTAATTCTCCTCGTCAAACATGGACGCACAGCCAGGAAGGGACATCATCAAAAATTGACACTCCCAGGCTCCACATCTTTCAAAATGGATGTGTGTGTGTGTGAGTTTCTGCAAATTGCAGAGACTGTGTAATTGTGTCTGTTAGTGAGTGGGTGTCTGTGTTTCTGCAATTTGTAGAGTGTGTGAGCGTGTCTGTGTGCATGGGTGTCTGTGTGTCTGCAAATTGCAGAGTCTGTGTGAGTGTGTGTGTCATGTTACTGTAAATTTTAGTTCAATGTGAGTGGGAGGGTGTCTGTGTGTGTGTGAGAGACAGACAGAGAGTCAGTGAGAGGGAGAGAGACATGAAAGCAAAAGGCAAGTAGCAGAATAGAAAGCCTGTTTCTGTAGGCCACAAAGTGAAAAGATAAGATACTGAAAAGTGTCTTCTTGGTTTTAATTTTCCAACACGGCAGTCATCCCTCTTCAGGCTGGCCAGGCTGTGAGTGTGTGTGTGAGAGAGAGAGAGAGGGCAAAAGCTGGTGTTTGTGTGAGATGTGGTTTGCTGTCTTATTACCTGCTGTTGTTGTATTAAACCCTATTGATTTCATTCTGGCCTGGTCCACATGTAATGCTGTTGTGTATCACTTCATTGCACTTTATTTCATTTCACTTCACTTCAAGACAGACAGTCAGTCACTCAGATACTGAAAGTGTCGTTGTGGACTGTATGACAATAAAAGCTGTCTGGGATCTTTGCATTCTTTTTATTCCACTCTACTCAAATTAACACAAGGTAGACAGGCTGGCTGGCAGTGAGAGAGACACATGAAATCAAGACAAAATGCAGAATAGAAATAAAAACAGAAAATGCTGGAAATACTAAGTATGTTGGGCAGCATCAGTGGAGATACAGATAGGCAGAGTGGATGTTTCGGCTCGATGATCTTTTGTCAGAACCTTTCCAGAATCTGACAGGGGGTAGTCGAGCTGAAATATTGACTCTGTTTCTCTCTCTCTCTCCACAGATGCTGGCTTACCTGATGAGTGTTTCCAAAACTTTCTGTTTTTATTTCAGATTTCCCACTTCCACAGGTTTTGCATTTGATGCAGAATAGAAAGCCTGTTTCGGTAGGCCTCAAACTGAAAAGATAAAAGACTGAAAACTGTCTGTTTGCTTTTAAACTGCCAAACAGAGCAGAGTAATGATATAAATCAACTTTCTTTCATTGCTGACAGTGATTTGTGGCAATTTTGCAGGCTGGCCTGTGGGTGTGTGTGTGTGTGTGAGAAAGAGAGACAGACAGCAAAAGCTGGTGTGTATGCAGGGTTTGTCTGTGTTCAAGTTATCTGTCATGTGCATTGGTATTGCATCTCATGTCTGAAAACAACAAAAAGTATACACCATTAGATCATATTGATTTAATTCCAGACTGCGCTGTTGTGGGATCTTACTTTGCCTTTCTTACAAGAATTTTGTAAAAAGAAAATCTGCATTTATACATTAAGCCATTTGATATTTTACTTGACTGGACTTTATAGGGGAATGTTTGTGAAAGTGTTTCATGGCACTTCCTGCTGTGGGATCTTACTCTCCCCTCCATCCAAACTCAAACAAGACAAGAAATTTGTTAAAGAAAATGTATATATTATATTTTTTAAATTATTTTCAGAATAATCCATTTGATTTTTTTCTGGACTAGGCTTTATTGAGGAATGTGCTTGGGATGTTTTCAGAGCAAAAGCTGCTGTGCGATCTTTCCATTCATTTTATTACACTCCAGGCAAACCACAGACAGGCAGACATTTAATTAACAGAAGTAAAGTATATATATTATTTATTCCTGCTTATATTTACTTTCTTTCACCCTCCCGGGCTTTCATTTCCTCTCGGGGACCCGGATTTCTGGGGCCTCGGCTTCACATCTTCCTGTTGGATTGTCTTCATGAAACATGAACGCACAGCCAGGAAGAGACATCCTGGGATGGCAGGAATGACATATGAGGAGAGATTGGGTCGATTGGGCTTATACTCACTGGAGTATAGAAGAATGAGAGGGGATCTCATCGAAACATATAAAATTCTGACAGGTCTGGACAAACTAGATGCAGGAAGAATGTTCCCGATGGTCGGAGAGTCCAGAACCAGGGGTCATAATCTACGGATAACGGGTAAACCATTTAGGACAGTAATGAGGAAGAATTTCTTCACCCAGAGAGTGGTGAACCTGTGGAATTCTCTACCACAGAAGGTAGTTGAGGCCAAGTCATTAAATATATTCAAGGATGAGTTAGATATATTTCTTAAAGCTAAAGGTATCAAGGGATATGGGGAGAAGGCAGGTACAGGGTACTGAGTTTGGATGATCAGCCTCGAAGGTAGTAATCTCTGGATTACTACCAGTGCCACGTGCTAGTAAGAGTACAGAGAACAGGATAGTTAGGCTAAATACGTGGCTTGAGCAGTGGTGTAAGAGGGAGGGTTTTAAATTTTTGAGGCATTGGGACCAGTTTTGTGGTAGGTGTGACCTATACAAAAGGGACGGTCTACACCTGTGCAAAGATGGAACTGATGTTCTCGGGGTAAATTTTGATAAAGCAGTTTGGGAGCATTTAAACTAGTATGGCAGGGGGCTAGAAACCCATGTAGTGAAATAGAGGAAAGTGAAAGGCAGACAGAAATAAATGGTAAAAAGGAGAGGAACAAAAAACAAAGGGCCAAACTAATTCATAAAAAATGTGAGCATAAAAAAAGCCTGAGGGTTTTATACCTTAATGCGAGAAGCATCAGGAACAAGGTAGATGAATTAGCTGTGGAAATAGAGGTTAATAATTATGATCTAATTGGGATTACGGAAACATGGTTGCAGGGTGAGCAGGGCTGGGAGCTTAACATACAGGGGTATTCAGTATTTAGGAAGGATCGACAAAAAAGAAAGGGAGGAGGGGTAGCATTGCTGGTAAAAGAGGGGATAAATGCAATTGAAAGGAAGGATATTAACTCAGTTAATACAGAATCTATATGGGTGGAGCTAAGAAATAGCGAGGGGCGAAAAACATTAATAGGAGTGGTATATAGGCCTCCAAATAGTAAAATAGAGGTTGGGGAGGGCATCACGAGGGAAATTAGAGAAGCGTGCAATAAGAGCACAGCTGTCATCATAGGTGACTTTAACTTACATATAGATTGGACTAGCCTAATCAGTAAAAATAATGAGGAGGAGGAATTCCTTGAGTGTTTAAGGGATGGTTATCTGGATCAATATGTCGAGGAACCAACTCGGGAACAGGCTATATTGGACTGGGTACTGTGCAATGAGAAGGGACTAATTAGTAATCTTGTTGTACGGGGACCTTTGGGTCAGAGCGATCATAACATGATCGATTTCTCACTCGAAATGGAGAGCGAAGAAATTGACTCAGAGACTCAGGTCCTGAATTTAAACAAGGGGAATTATGATGCCATTAGACGGGAACTGAGTAGGTCTGATTGGACAACGTTCCTGGGAGGACTGGAGGTAGATAAACAATGGCAAGCATTTAAAGATAGAATGACAAAATTGCAAAAATTGTTTATACCAATCTGGCATAAAAGGAAATCTAAAAAGGTGACTCAACCGTGGATAACAGGGGAAATTAGAGACAGCATAAAATCCAAAGATAGGGCGTATAAAATAGCCAAAAAACGCGCCAGAGCGGAAGATTGGGAACAGTTTAAGATAGAGCAAAGGAGGGCAAAGGGCTTAATCAAGAAGGGCAAAATAGCTTACGAAAGCAAGCTGGCGGAAAATATAAAAACTAACTCCAAAAGCTTTTATAAGTATATCAAGAGGAAAAGACTGGTGAAAACCAAAGTTGGTCCATTGCAGTCAGATACGGGGGAATATATAATGGGAAATAAGGAAATGGCAGACCAACTAAATGCATACTTTGGGTCAGTCTTTACGAAGGAAGACACAAAAAACCTCCCTGGGATATCGGGAAAAATAGGGACATTGGCAAAGGAGGAACTGACGCAAATCAATATCTCTAAGGATATGGTGTTAAGGAAGCTAAAGGGATTGAAGGCGGACAAATCCCCAGGGCCTGATAACATGCATCCTAGGGTACTGAAGGAGGTGGCCCTAGAGATAGCGGATGCACTAAGCATGATTTTTCAGAATTCATTAGACTCGGGAACAGTGCCCATGGATTGGAGGGTAGCTAACGTTACCCCACTATTCAAAAAGGGGGGTAGGGAAAAAGCAGGTAATTACAGACCTGTAAGCCTTACATCAGTTGTGGGCAAAATGCTGGAGTCCATCATTAAGGATGAAATAGCCGAGCACTTAGCAAATGGGGACAGGATAGGACAGAGTCAACATGGATTTACAAAGGGTAAATCGTGCTTGACTAATCTATTGGAATTTTTTGAGGGAGTAACTGGTAAAATAGATGGGGGAGAGCCAGTAGATGTGGTGTACCTGGACTTCCAAAAGGCCTTCGATAAGGTCCCACATAAAAGATTAGCATGGAAAATTGAAGCTCATGGGATAAAGGGGAAAGTATTGACGTGGATAGAGAACTGGCTGTCAGATAGAAAACAGAGAGTTGGAATAAACGGCTCATTTTCTGAATGGCAGGCAGTAACAAGTGGGGTACCACAGGGATCTGTCCTGGGTCCCCAGCTGTTCACAATTTATATTAATGACCTGGATCAGGGAGTCGAATGCAGCATTTCCAAATTTGCAGACGACACTAAACTAGGAGGGGGGGGTGGGCTCAGAGGAGGAGACCAGGAAGCTCCAGAGCGATTTGGACAGACTGGGTGATTGGGCGGATAAATGGCAGATGCACTATAATGTGGACAAGTGCGAAGTTATCCACCTTGGGTGCAGGAACGGGAGGGCAAATTATTATTTAAATGGCAATAAATTGGGAGAGGGGGAAGTACAGAGAGACCTGGGTGTTCTTGTACACCAGTCACTGAAGGCGAGCATGCAGGTGCAACAGGCGGTCAAGAAGGCAAACGGTATGCTGGCCTTCATAGCAAAAGGGTTGGAATACAGGAACAGGGATACCTTGCTGCAGCTGTACAGGGCACTGGTGAGACCACACCTCGAGTACTGTGTACAGTTTTGGTCGCCTCATCTGAGGAAAGATGTTCTTGCCATGGAGGGGGTGCAGCGGCGATTCACCAGGCTGATACCAGGAATGGCGGGATTGACCTATGAGGAGAGACTATGTAGTTTAGGGATGTACACACTGGAGTTTAGAAGATTGAGAGGGGACCTCATAGAAGTGTATAAAATTCTGACAGGTCTAGACAGATTAGATGCAGAAGGAATGTTTCCCTTGGCGGGTGAGAACAGAACTAGAGGACATAATTTAAGGATAAGGGCTAAACCATTTAGGACAGAAATGAGGGGGAATTTCTTCACTCAGAGAGTGGTGAACCTGTGGAACTCATTGCCACAGAGGGCAGTGTACGCCAGCTCATTAAATATATTTAAGAGGGAATTAGATATATTTCTACAGGCAAAAGGGGTTAAGGGTTACGGAGAGAAGGCGGGGACGGGATACTGAATTGAAGGATCAGCCATGATCTCATTAAATGGCGGAGCAGGCTCGAAGGGCCGGATGGCCTACTCCTGCTCCTATCTTCTATGTCTATGTCTATGTCTATTGTGGGCCTCCCTCCTGCCTTGGTGCTGCTGCTGATCATCCTCCTCCTCTTCCTCCTCCTCTTCCTCCTCCTCTGGTGGTGCACCAATCCCTGGTGGCATTGGCTGGGTCCTGAGGATTGCCAGGTTATGAAGAATGCAGCAGACAACTATGAAGAGGGAGACTTGCTCAGGAGAGTACTGCAGGGCTCCTCCTGAGTGGTCCAGACAGCGGAACTGTTGCTTGAGCACGCCGATCGTCTGCTCAATGATGTTCCTGGTGGCGATATGGCTCTCATTGTACCGCAGCTCGGTAGGGGTGTTGGGGTTACGGAGCGGTGTCATCAGCCAGATGCAGAGTGAATAATCCTTGTCCCCGAGGAGCCAACCACTTGGCTGATGCGGTGCCTGGAAAAGGTCTGGCACACCTGTCTGGCGCAGGATGAAAGCATTGTGGCTGCTGCCAGGATAGCGGGCATTGACGGCGAGTATCAGTTGTCTGTGGTCACAGACTAACTGGACATTTAAGGAGTGGAACCCCTTGTGGTTTCGGAAAACCTCTGCATTCTCATGCGGTGCCCGCAATGCCACATGCGTGCAGTCAATGGCGCCCTGCACCATGGCAAAGCCCAATGCGCGTTCATGCTGTTTGGCCCAGGTCATCGGGAAAGAGATGTACTGGCGTCTCCTTTTATAGAGGGCATTTGTCACCTCCCGGATACAGCAATGGACCGCGAACTGGGAGATATTGGTGATGTCCTCAGTAGCTGCTTGAAAGGAGCCGGTGGCATAAAAATTCAGAGCCAGTGTGACCTTCACTGCCACCGACAGATGTCCTGGTCCTCAGTTGAGGCTGCAGATCTGGTTGCAGCAGGTGGCAGAGCTCAGTGACCACCTCCTTGCTGAAGCGCAGCCTGTGCAAACACTGCTCCTCAGACAAATGAATGTAGGGGAATTGTTCCCGGAATACCCTGGGAGGGTAAGGTCTCCTGTACAGAGGCCTGTTGGTCCTCCTCCCTCTGGCCATGATTGCCACTCTCTCTCTGCGTCTCTGATGCCTCTGATTCTGCAGGCGCAGGACGACGCCCCGAATCAGTGCAGCCCCCACAATCTCTTGACAATCGAAGCAATGAAGGTCAAATCCAAAAGAACCAGCAAAGTGCTGCTCAGTAGCCAAAACTACTTCACACAGCGTTGACTCTCTGCAGAAGTCTCTTACTCTCTCTCTCTCAGAATCTCTCTCTCTCTGTCAGAATGTGTGGTGCAAAAATGTCTCCCACAAAAAAAGGCAGGAAGAGGGGGCCTTTAAATAGCGCTCCCCCAGCCCCTTCCTGACTGCAAAATGTTCCACTCTCCCTGTTGTTGCTTGTGGCAGGCGGAAAGGAAGGGGGCGCCACTCAATATCCGGTCCGGGTCGCCACCGGGGTGTTGCACGCTCGACTGACGTCACGATCTGCGGGCGCAGGAGATCGTGGCGGTAAAGTTTAGCGCCGCCGCAAAAACTCTGGTCAATTTTGCGAGCGGAGCAAACATCGCCACACCCGGGCGCTAGTTGCTTTACGCCCCATTAGCGCCCTCTCTTAGGGCGCTAACGGGAGGCACAAAGCAAGCGAATTTTTCCCCCTATGTGTTGGAGCTGGGAAGGAAGTAAATGGGTTCTTGCGATGGGTTACTGAGTGACAGTGTGAGGGAGCTGGATTAACATCAGTAGAGACACAGTCAGTAACACAGGGCGCTGGGTGAGAGGGGTTACTGAGTGACAGTGTGAGGGAGCTGGATTAACATCAGTAGAGATACAGTCAGTAACCCAGGACGCTGGGGGAGAGGGGTTACTGAGTGACAGTGTGAGGGAGCTGGATTAACATCAGTAGAGATACAGTCGGTAACCCAGGACGCTGGGGGAGAGGGGTTACTGAGTGACAGTGTGAGGGAGCTGGATTAACATCAGTAGAGATACAGTCAGTAACCCAGGACGCTGGGGGAGAGGGGTTACTGAGTGACAGTGTGAGGGAGCTGGATTAACATCAGTAGAGATACAGTCGGTAACACAGCGTGCTGGGGGAGAGGGGTTACTGAGTGACAGTGTGAGGGAGCTGGATTAACATCAGTAGAGATACAGTCGGTAACACAGGAGGCTGGGGCAGAGGAGTTACTGAGTGACAGTGTGAGGGAGCTGGATTAACATCAGTAGAGATACAGTCAGTAACACAGGGTGCTGGGGGAGAGGGGTTACTGAGTGACTGAGGGAGCTGGATTAACATCAGTAGAGATACAGTCAGTAACACAGGACACTGGGGGAGAGGGGTTACTGAGTGACTGAGGGAGCTGGATTAACATCAGTAGAGATACAGTCAGTAACTCAGGACACTGGGGGAGAGGGGTTACTGAGTGACAGTGTGAGGGAGCTGGATTAACATCAGTAGAGATACAGTCAGCGACACAGGACGCTGGGGGAGAGGGGTTACTGAGTGACAGTGTGAGGGAGCTGGATTAACATCAGTAGAGATACAGTCAGCGACACAGGACGCGGGGGGAGAGGAGTTACTGAGTGACAGTGTGAGGGAGCTGGATTAACATCAGTAGAGATACAGTCAGTAACATCGGACGCTGGGGGAGAGGGGTTACTGAGTGAAAGTGTGAGGGAGCTGGATTAACATCAGAGATACAATCAGCGACACAGGACGCGGGGGGGAGAGGAGTTACTGAGTGACTGAGGGAGCTGGATTAACATCAGTAGATATACAGTCAGTAACACGGCGCTGGGGGAGAGAGGTTACTGAGTGACAGTGTGAGGGAGCTGGATTAACATCAGTAGAGATACAGTCAGTAACATAGGACGCTGGGGGAGAGGGGTTACTGAGTGACAGTGAGGGAGCTGGATTAACATCAGTAGAGATACAGTCAGTAACACGTCGCTGGGGGGAGGGGTTACTGAGTGACAGTGTGAGGGAGCTGGATTAACATCAGTAGAGATACAGTCAGTAACACAGAGCGCTGGGGGAGAGGGGTTACAGAGTGACAGTGTGAGGGAGCTGGTTTAACATCAGTAGAGATACAGTCAGTAACACAGGACGCTGGGGGAGAGGGGTTACTGAGTGACAGTGTGAGGGAGCTGGATTAACATCAGTAGAGATACAGTCAGCAACACAGGACGGTGGGGGAGAGGGGTTACTGAGTGACAGTGTGAGGGAGCTGGATTAACATCAGTAGAGATACAGTCAGTAACACAGCGCTGGGGGAGAGGGGTTACAGAGTGACAGTGTGAGGGAGCTGGATTAACATCAGTAGAGATACAGTCAGTAACACAGGACGGTGGGGGAGAGGGGTTACTGAGTGACAGTGTGAGGGAGCTGGATTAACATCAGTAGAGATACAGTCAGCAACACAGGACATTAGAGGGAGAGGGGCTACTGAGTGACAGTGTGAGGGAGCTGGATTAACATCAGTAGAGATACAGTCAGCAACACAGAACATTGGAGGGAGAGGGGCTACTGAGTGACAGTGTGAGGGAGCTGGATTAACATCAGTAGAGATACAGTCAGTAACACAGGACGCTGGGGGTGAGGGGTTACTGAGTGACAGTGTGAGGGAGCTGGATTAACACCAGTCGAGATACAGTCAGTGACACAGGGCAGTGGGTGGAGAGGGGTTACTGAGTGACAGTGCAAGGGATACAGTCAGTTCCATTTCTCCTCTACCCTTTGTGTGAAGAAGTGCTTCCTGATTTCAGTCCTGAACCCCTCCCCATATTGAAAATAGAACAGGAACAGAAAGAGATCAGACTGCGTTCCCTCAGTTGGCAGAACATGCAATTTCCCACTTTTGTGGCATCGGTTTACAGTTGCATAAAATACTTAAGGGGATAAAGAGAATCCAGAATAAGACTTTCAGATAGGCCTATATTCCCTAGAATTTAGAAGAATGAGAGGTGATCTCATTGAAACATTTAAAATTCTTACAGGACTTGACAGGGTAGATGCTGAGAGGCTGTTTCCCCTGGCTGGGGAGTCTAGAACCAACGGTCACAGTCTCAGAATAAGGGGTCGGCCATTTAGGACTGAAATGAGGAGAAATTTCTTCACTCAGAGGGTGGTGAATCTTTGGAATTCTCTACCCCAGAGGGCTGTGGATGCTCAGTCGTTGAGTATATTCAAGACAGAGATCGCTAGATTTTTAGATACTAAGGGAACCAAGGGATATGGAGATAGTGCAGGAAGGTGGAGTTGATGTAGAAGATCAGCCATGATCTTATTGAATGGCAGAGCAGGCTCGAGGGGCCTTGTGGCCGACTCCTGCTCCTAATTCTTATGTTGTTATGCTAGGAAACCAGAGCAAGAGGGCCTAGGTTCAAGGTTGTGAGGGGCAAGGTTATGACAAACAGCAGGCAGTATTTCTTTACCCAGAGAGAGAGATCAACAACTGGAAGTGTGGCGAGGAAGGCTGAGTGAGGCCAGGACACTGGATTCATTTCAGAAACAGTTGGATTTGGATGCTGTAATGGGGATTCAGTCGGGCTGGGATTCTGGGTCGATGGGATCCAATGGGCTGAAGGGCCTTCTTCATCCGAAACCCATCTTGTGAACGCCATGCCACCTCCTTTCTATTTCAGGTGACCTGACATACCTGGGAGTCAAGTGTTTCTATGACAACCAACGACTGGTCGCCTCAGTGGACGTGATGTTTCTCTGCTGTCTTCCATCTCACTTAATCGCTGTTTCCTCCCAGATCCGGGGCTGCATCTCGGAGTCCTGCATCGTGTACAGTCTGGTAACCGCAGTGCCTGTGCCCAGGTCAGTCCCACGCTCACAGGGTACTCGAGACTCATAGATACAGGCCAGCCATTTACTCCAACACAAAAGCAAAATACTGCAGATGCTGGAAATCTGAAATAAAAACAGGAAATGCTGGAAATACTCAGCAGGTCAGGCAGCATCTGTGGAGAGAGAAACAGAGTCAACGTTTCAGGTCGATGACCCTTCGTCAGAACTGGAAAAAGTTAGAGATGTAACAGATTTTAAGCAAGTGCAGGGGTAGGGAAAGGGGGAGGGGAGGAAAGAACAAAAGGGAAGGTCTGTGATAGGATGGAAGGCAGGAGAGATTAAATGACAAAAGGGATGATTGTACAAAGCAAAAGGAGATGGTAATGGGACAAGTAAAGAAACAAGATGAGTCTAGAATGAGTTCTAAATGGGAATGGCAGAATCATCAACAGCTGCCATGTGAAAAAATAGGGGCCGAGGTTATGGTCTGAAATTGTTGAACTCGATGTTGAGTCCAGAAGGCTGTAAAGTGCCTAATCGAAAGATGAGGTGCTGTTCCTCGAGCTTACGTTGAGCTTCATTGGAACAATGTAAGAGGCCGAGGACAGAGAGGTCTGAGTGGGAGTGGAGCAGAGAATTAAAGTGACAGGTGACCGGAAGCTCAGGGTCACACTTACAGACTGAACGGAAGTGTTCCGCAAAGTGGTCACCCAATCTGCGTTTGGTCTCCCCAGTGTAGAGGAGACCGCATCGTGAGCAGCGAATACACTATACTAAATTGCAGGAAGTACAAGTAAATCACTGCTTCACCTGGAAGGAGTGTTTGGGGCCCTGGACGGTGGGAAGGGAGGAGGTTAAAGGGCAGGTGTTGCATCTCCTGCGCTTGCACAGGAAGGTGCCAGGCGAAGGAGAAGGGCTGTTAGGGGTGATTTGAGGAGTGGACCAGGGTGTCGCGGAAGGAACGGTCCCTTTGGAATGCTGAAAGGAGAGGGGAAGATGTGTTTGGTGGTGGGATCACGCTGGAGGTGGCGGAAGTGGCGGAGGATGATCCGTGGAATGTGAAGGCTGGTGGGGTGAAAGGTGAGGACAAGGGGAACTCTATCGTGGTTCTGGGAGGGAGGGGAAGGGGTGAGAGCAGAAGTGCGGGGAATGGAACAGACATGGTCGAGGGCCGTGTCAACCACAGTAGAGGGGAAACCTCAGTTGAGGAAAACGGAAGACTATCAGAAGCACTAGTATGGAAGGTGGCATCGTCAGAACAGATGCGACGGAGAAACTGGGAGAATGGAATATAGGCCTTACAGGAAACGGGGTGGGAGGAAGTGTAGTCCAGGTAGCTGTGGGAGTCAGTGGGCTTATAGCGGATGTTTGTCGAGCCGGCCATTTACTGCCCATCCCCTGGTTGCCCCTTGAGAAGGTGGTTGTAAATCTTCTCCTTGAACTGCTGCCGTCCGTGTGGTGAAGGTGCTCCCACAGTGCTGTTAGGGAGGGAATTCCAGGATTTTGACCCAGCGACGATGAAAGAATGGTCAGTATATGTCCAAATCGGGATGGTGTGTGGAGGGGTACTTGGAGGTGATGGTCAGCCCCATAATGTCATGATACAGGCTATTCCCTCCTGAGGCCGGGCGCTTTGGAGATGCTCCTGAGCAACCTGAAGTGATTCTGTGCAATATTTGTTATCTTCTTTTGGTAAGGGCCGAGATTGGGAACTCAGCGAGTGCAAGACTAGTGAACATGAACAGACACACTATCGCTTGTGGAACCAGTGCAAAGCCGTTCCAATGTCAACAGTTTACATTCATACAGCACCTTTCACATAGCCGAACGCCCATGGCCAAGTCACTTCATGGTTCAATGCCTGACCCCAGCAGGAATAGGACTGGAACTAGAGGAGGCGGCTGAAGCTGCAGATATTAACGAGGCTGTTGAAGGTGGGGCTGAAGTTTAAGGAAAGAGTTCCAGAGTGCGGGGGTGAGCTCGGCGTCCCACCTGTGGTAGAATGGAGGGCGGACAGACCTCTCCGTAGGCCAGGGTTGGGAGAGCAGAGGGTGTAGGAGTTAAAGGAGGTCGGAGCGGTTTGGTGCAGCAAGGCCATGGAGGGTTTTGGAGGAGAATTTTGACGTCAATGCGCTGAGGAATGTGGAACCACTGGAGTTTGGTTAGGTAAGGGGAACTACGTGGGATAGGATACGGACCCCAGAGTTTTGGATGAGTTGGAGGTTATGGAACATGGAGTTTGGGAGGCCAGTGAGGAGAGAGTTGGGAAAATTGAGCTGAAGACGACACTGGATAAATGAGGGTTTCCAGCTGAGATTAGATAACTCAGCACAGACCAGGGATCGGACATGGGATCTTATTGGTCTCTCTGGCTCAGTTATTCATAGAATCGTAGAATCTTACAGCACAAAAGGAGGTCATTCGGCCCATCGTGCCTGTGCCGGCTCTTTGAAAGAGCTCTCCAATTAGTCCCACTCCCCCTGCTCTTTCCCCATAGCCCTGCAAATTTGTCCCCATCAAGTATTTATCAAATTCCCTTTTGAAAGTTACTATTGAATCTGCTTCCACCACCCTTTCAGGCAGCGCATTCCAGATCACAACAACTCGCTGCGTAAAAACATGTCTCCTCATCTTCCCCTCTGGCTCTTTTACCAATTACCTTAAATCTATTTCCTCTGGTTACCGATCCTCCTGTCACTGGAAACAATTTCTTCTAAACTCTATCAAAACCCTTGATGATTTTGAACTCCAAGAGCTGGGAAGTGGGATTAGGCTGGATAGCTCTTTGTTGGCCGGCGCGGACACGATGGGCCGAAATGGCCTCCTTCCGTGCTGTAACTTTCAATGATTCTATGATTCCTCTATCAAATCTCTCCTTCGTGTAGGATTTGGTGCTTACTTAAGATGGAGATTGTTATTGGTCTCTTTTTTTTTCTCAGACTCAAGCACCTCCTGGCGCACAGCACAATCGTGAGGCCGCAGTATTCCTACTCCGGAGATCCATGGGTTAAACTGTGGGAGAGCCACAAAAACGTCGTTGAAGCCCTGCTGGTTCAGGAGGTTATCGAAGCGACATCGCCATTTAAAGAGGATTGTAAGTAATGCGGAAGCACCGTTGGTTTTCCTCAGTGCTCTGCGCACACGGAGGTGTGGTGAAAGGTCCCAACTCCAAAGCGCTGTGTTTCCCCTACATATCGCATGCCTCATGGGCTGTGCTGTTAGAGAACTGCAGACCAGAAGCTGGCAGGTTTCAACGGGCACAGAGGGGGGGAAAGAAATCAAAGTGCCACATAGTTTAGCCTCAGGAACAGCACAGGCAGAGATCCTGGGTACAGCAACAACAACTTGTATTTATATAGTAGCATTAACGCAGTAAAAACGTTCCAAGGCGCTTCACAGGAGCGTTATCAGCCAAATATTGACACCGAGCCACATAAGGAGCTATTAGGATAGATAACCAAAAGCTTGATCAAAGAGGTAGGTTTTAAGGAACGTCTTAAAGGAGGAGAGAGGTAGAGAGGCGGAGAGGTTTAGGGAGGGAATTCCAGAGCTTAGGGCCTCAGCAACAGAAGGCACGGTCACCAATGGTGGAGCGATTAAAATCGAGGATGCACATGAGACCAGAATTGGAGGAGCGCAGATATCTCGGAGGGTTGTAGGCAATGTTCCCCCTAATTTTAAATTTGGGTGCGTGGTCCCTTTAACGGTCTGCACAGTCAATTCAAAGTTTCGCGCATACACGAAATTTAACATTGTAAAAGCCGGTCCCGGGCTGCGCGGCCACTCAACTTAGAGAGAACGTTGGTTGTAGGGCTGGAGGAGGTTACAGAGATGGGGAGGGGCGAGGCCATGGAGGGATTTGAACACAGGGATGAGAATTTTAAAATCGAGGCATTGCCGGACCGGGTGCCGATGAAGGTCAGCGAGCACAGGAGTGATGGGTGAATGGGACTTGGCGCGAGTTGGGATCCGGGCAGGAGGGCTTTGCATGAGCTTAAGTTTATGGAGGGTTGTCTGCCCAACCTTAGCAGAGGCACTGTACATTGCAGACAGAGAACAGTTGACACAGTTACCCACACATCCTCCCTGTTTTAAAAGAAACACTCAATATAAGTTTTATTGTTATCCCAGACTGACCCCTTGCTCCCAAATCCCAGACTGACCCCTTGCTGCCAAATCCCAGACTGACCCCTTGCTCCCAAATCCCAGACTGACCCCTTGCTCCCAAATCCCAGACTGACCCCTTGCTCCCAAATCCCAGGCTGACCCCTTGCTGCCAAATCCCAGGCTGACCCCTTGCTCCCAAATCCCAGACTGACCCCTTGCTCCCAAATCCCAGGCTGACCCCCTTGCTCCCAAATCCCAGACTGACCCCTTGCTCCCAAATCCAGACTGACCCCTTGCTCCCAAATCCAGGCTGACCCCTTGCTCCCAAATCGCAGACTGACCCCTTGCTATCAAATCCCAGACTGACCCCTTGCTCCCAAATCCAGGCTGACCCCTTGCTCCCAAATCCAGGCTGACCCCTTGCTATCAAATCCCAGACTGACCCCTTGCTCCCAAATCCCAGACTGACCCCTTGCTCCCAAATCCCAGACTGACCCCTTGCTCCCAAATCCCAGACTGACCCCTTGCTCCCAAATCCCAGGCTGACCCCTTGCTGCCAAATCCCAGACTGACCCCTTGCTCCCAAATCCCAGACTGACCCCCTTGCTCCCAAATCCCAGACTGACCCCTTGCTATCAAATTCCAGACTGACCCCTTGCTCCCAAATCCAGGCTGACCCCTTGCTCCCAAATCCAGGCTGACCCCTTGCTATCAAATCCCAGACTGACCCCTTGCTCCCAAATCCAGACTGACCCCTTGCTCCCAAATCCCAGACTGACCCCTTGCTCCCAAATCCCAGACTGACCCCTTGCTCCCAAATCCAGGCTGACCCCTTGCTCCCAAATCCCAGACTGACCCCTTGCTCCCAAATCCAGGCTGACCCCTTGCTCCCAAATCCCAGACTGACCCCTTGCTCCCAAATCCAGGCTGACCCCTTGCTCTCAAATCCCAGACTGACCCCTTGCTCCCAAATCCCAGACTGACCCCTTGCTATCAAATCCCAGACTGACTCCTTGCTCCCAAATCCCAGACTGACTCCTTGCTCCCAAATCCCAGACTGACCCCTTGCTCCCAAATCCAGACTGACCCCTTGCTCCCAAATCCCAGACTGACCCCCTTGCTCCCAAATCCAGACTGACCCCTTGCTCCCAAATCCCAGACTGACCCCCTTGCTCCCAAATCCAGACTGACCCCTTGCTATCAAATCCCAGGACATACGCTTTGATCTTCTCTCGGAGTTCACCAATTCACTAACTCAGTATGGTACTCAGCCGCACAAACCAGCAGGTACTGGGTCTGATTCGTGGTTTATGCTGAGCTCAGCCAGGGCAGTGGCTGAGCATGAAAATTAGCCCCAGCAGCCCTGGGTTAAAGGAGGGTGCGAATCAGCCAGGGTTCTTGCTTTTCATTGTTATCCACTGATCTCAAACGTGTGGACATCTGGTGTGGACCGCATTGGGTTTGGCTGTGATGCCAAATAGCTTGTTGTCACTGTCTAGGCTCACGTATGGAGAATGGCCACGTAGGTGAGGTACAGCATGAATTATTGACTGCGGGAGAGGAGAAAAGGGAGAAGATTCACAGGGAGATGAATCCTTAAGATTGTTACCTACTTTAAAAGCCTCACATGTGGAACTGCTTTCTGAATATTTGAATAAACCTCACCTTGTTTGATTTTTTTCTAATCTCAGTTGTTGAGTTTGTTCTGAATTTACCTCTAATCCTTGCAGGTCATTTGTGTATAAACCCTAAGTGGTTTGAAGAAGTTATATATTCTATCCTGAATGTCTGCTACTTACTGAAAGTGCCCCATACAGGCTCACTGAAGATGCTCAATGATATATTACTCCATCTCACACAAGGGGTGGAAGCATTGGGAGACCCAACTTTGTTTGTGTGTGAAAGCTTTGTCAATGCATCCTGTGCAAAATCACTGTCACTTAACAGGTATGTTGTATCTCAAAAATTGATCAATTGGCAAAATGGAATGTCTGTAATTGCATGTGATTAGGGTTATGGTAGCACAGTGGTTATGTTACTGGACTAGTAATCCAGAGGCCTGGACTAATAATCATTAGTCGTGACGTGAATTCACGGCAGTTTGTGAATTTGAATTCAGTTAATTAAATAAATCTGGAATAAAAAGCTGGTGTCAGTAAAAGTGACCATGAAACTATCGGATTGTCGTAAAAACCCATCTGGTTCACTAATGTCCTTTAGGGAAGGAAATCTGCTGTCCTTACCCGGTCTGGCCTATGTGTGACTCCAGACCCACAGCAATCTGGTTTTCTCCTAACTGCCCTCTGAAATGGCCTAGCAAGACACTCAGTTGTATTAAACCGCTACGACAAAGCGTAATAAGAATAAAAGCGGACAGATCACTCGGCATTGACCTAGGCACCGGATTCGGACATGACAAAGGCACACCCAGCCCAGTCGACCCTGCATAGTTCTTCTCGCTATCATCTGGGGACTTGTTCCAAAATTGGGAGAGCTGTCCCACAGACTAGTCAAGCAACAGCCTGACATAGTCATACTCACAGAATCATACCTATCAGCCAACGTCCCAGATCTCTCCATCACTATCCCTGGGTATGTCCTGTCCCACCGGCAGGACACAACATTGACTCCGGACCCCATGAAGTCTCCTGACATCAGGTCAAACATGGGCAAGGAAACCCCCTGCTGATTACCACCTACCCCTTTCCCTCAGTAATCCTCCATGTTGAACACCACTTGGAAGAAGTACTGAGGGTAGCAAGGGCACAGAATGTAGTCTAGGTGGGGGACTTCAGTGTTCATCACCAAGAGTGGCTCGGTAGCACCACTACTGACCGAGTTCTGAAGGACGTAGCTACCAGACTGGGCTTGCGCCAGGTGGTGAGAGAGCCAGCACGAGGGAAAAACCTACTTGACCTTGTCCTCACCAATCTACCTGTCGCAGATGCATCTGTCCATGACAGTTTTGGTTGGAGTGACCACCGCACAGTCATTGTGGAAACGAAGTCCCCTCTTCATACTGAGGACACCCTTCCATCATGTTGTGTGGCACTACTACTGTGCTAAATGGGATAGATTCAGAACAGATCTAGCAGCTCAAAACTGGGCATCCATGAGGCACTGTGGGCCATCAACAGCAGCAGAATTGTATACCACCACAATCTGTAACCTCATGGCCTGGCATATTCCTCACTCTACCATTACCATTAAGCCTGGTGACCAACCCTGGTTCAATGAGGAGTGACCAGTGGTTAGGATCTGGAATGCACTGCCTGAAAGGGTGATGGAGGCAGACTCCATTGTGGCTTTCAAAAGGGAATTGGATAAGTACCTGAAGGAAAATAAATTGAAGGACTATGGGGAAAGGGCGGGGGAGTGGGACAAGCTGAAGTGCTCTTGCAGAGAGCCGGTACGGGCTTGATGGGCTGAATGGCCTCTTTCTGTGCTGTAATGATTCTATGAGTGTAGAAGAGCATGCCAGGAGCAGCACCAGACGTACCTGAAAATGAGGTACCAACCTGGTGCAGCTAGAACACAGGATAACATGCATGCTAAACAGTGGAAGCAGCATGCTATAGATAGAGTTAAGCAGTCGTGAATGGTAGTGGATAATTAAACAACTACCGGGAGGAGGAGGCTCCATGAACATCCCCATCCTCAACGAGGGTGCTGCCCAGCATGTGAGTGCAAAAGACAAGGCTGAAGTGTTTGCAACCATCTTCAGCCAGAAGTTCCAAGTGGATGAACCATTTCAGCCTCCTCCCAAGGTCCCTACCATCACAGATGCCAGTCTTCAGCCAATTCAATTCACTCCATGTGGTATCAAGAAACGGCTAAGCACATTGGATACAGCAAAGGCTGTGAGCCTCAACAACATCCCGGCTGTAGTGCTGAAGGCTTGCGCTCCAGAACTAGCCACGCCTCTAGCCAAGCTGTTCCAGTACAGCTACAACACTGGCATCTACCCGACAAAGTGGAAACATGCCCAGGTATGTCCTGTCCACAAAAAGCAGGACAAATCCAATCGGCCAATTACCGCCCCATCAGTCTACTCTCAATCTTCAGCAAAGTGATGGAAGGTGTCATCAACAGTGTTATCAAGCGGCTTTTACTCACCAATGCAGTATGCAGACGACGCTTGCGTCTGCGCACACTCGGAGGTCGAACTCCAAACCATCGTTAACACCTTCACCGAAGCGTACGAGAGCATGGGCCTTACACTAAACATCCGTAAGACAAAGGTCCTCTACCAACCTGCCCCCGCCACACAGTACTGCCCCCCGATTATCAAAATCCACGACAAGGCCTTGGACAACGTGGACCACTTTCCATACCTCAGGAGCCTACTGTCAACAAGGGCAGACGTCGATGACGAAGTCCAACACCGCCTTCAGTGTGCCAGTGCAGCCTTCGGTCGCCTGAGGAAGAGAGTGTTTGAAGACCAGGACCTCAAACCCAGCACCAAGCTCATGGTCTACAGAGCAGTAGTGATACCCGCCCTCCTGTATGCTTCAGAGAAATGGACCATGTACAGCAGACACCTCAAAGCACTGGAGAGGTACCACCAACGCTGCCTCCGCAAGATCCTGCAAATCCATTGGCAGGATAGGCGCACCAACGTCAGTGTTCTTGCTCAGGCCAACATCCCCAGCATCGAAGCTTTGACCACGCTCGATCAGCTCCGATGGATGGGCCACATCGTCCGCATGCCCGATACGAGACTCCCAAAACAAGCGCTCTACTCAGAGCTCTGACACGGCAAGAGTGCCCCAGGTAGGCAGAGGAAATGCTTCAAGGACACCCTCAAAGCCTCCTTGAAAAAGTGTAACATCCCCACCGACACCTGGGAATCCCTGGCCCAAGACCACACAAAGTGGAGGAGAAGCATCTGGGAAGGCGCCGAATGCCTCGAGTCTCTTCGCCGGGAGCAAGTGGAAACCAAGTGCAAGGAGCGCACGTCAGCCCAAGCACCCCACCCACCCGCCCCTTCAACCGCCATCTGCCCCACCTGTGACAGAGACTGTAGGTCCCGCATTGGACTCATCAGTCACCTGAGAACTCATTTTTAATGTGGAAGCAAGTCATCCTCGGTTCCGAGGGACTGCCTAAGAAGAAGACTCACCAATAACCTACTCATCGATGCTCAGTTTGGGTTCCGCCAGGACCACTCGGCTCCAGACCTTATTACAGCCTTGGTCCAAACATGGACAAAAGAGCTGAATTCCAGAGGTGAGGTGAGAGTAACTGCCCTTGACATCAAGGCAGGATTTGACCAAGTGTGGCATCAAGGAGCCCTAGTAAAACTGAAGTCAATGGGAATCAGTGGGAAAACTCTCTACTGGCTGGCGTCATACCTAGCACAAAGGAAGATGGTTGTGGTTATTGGAGGCCAATCATCTCAGCCCTAGGACATCGCTGCAGGAGTTCCTCAGGGCAGTGTTCTAGGCCCAACCATCTTCAGCTGCTTCATCAATGACCTTCCCTCCATCATAAGGTCAGAAGTGGGGATGTTGGCTGATGATTGCAGTGTTCAGTTCCATTCGCAATTCCTCAGATAATGAAGCAGTCTGTGCCCGCATGCAACGAGTCTTGGACAACATTCAGGCTTGGGCTGATAAGTGGCAGTAACATTCAAGCCACACAAGTGCCAGGCAATGACCATCTCCAACAAGAGAAAGTCTAACCACCTCCCCATGACATTCAACGGCATTACCATCGTTGAATCCCCCACCAGCAATATCCTGGGGGTCACCATTAACCGTAAACTTAACTGGACCAGCCACATAAATACTGCGGCTACAAGAGCAAATCAGAGGCTGGGTATTCTGTGGTGGGTGACTCACCTCCTGACTCCCCAAAGCCTTTCCACCACCAGGAGCATGTGAACACCACCACCTGCAAGTACCCTTCCAAGTCACAAACCATCCTGACTTGGAAATATATTGCTGTTCCTTCATCGTCGCTGCATCAAAAATCCTGGGACTCCCTCCCTAACAGCACTGTGGGAGCACCTTCACCACACGGACTGCAGCATTTCAAGAAGGCGGCTCATCACCACCTTCTCACTGACAATTAGAGATGGGCAATAAATGCTGGCTTTGCAGGTGACATCCACATCCCGTGAATGAATAAATGTTTAAAAAAAATTATTTATAGCACAGAAACTGTATCTAGCTTCCCCTTAAATGCATCTATGCTATTGGCCTCAACCACTCTCTGTGGGAGCGAGTTCCACATTCTAACCACTCTCTGGTTAAAGAAGTTTCTCCTCAATTTCTATTGGATTTATTAGTGACTGTCTTATATTGATGGCCCCTAGTTTTGAACTCCCCCATAAGTGGTAACATCTTCTCTACGTCATCCTGTCAAACCCTTCATAATTTTAAAGACCTCTATCAGCCTTCTCTTTTCTAGAGAAAAAAGCCCCAGCCTGTTCAGCCTTTCCTGATAGGTATAACCTCCCAGTCCTGATATCATCCTTGTAAATCTTTTTTTTTGCACCTTCTCCAGTGCCTCTATATCCTATTTGTCATATGGAAAGCAGAACTGTGCACAGTGCGCCATGTACTGTAATAATGCAAAGGAGAGTTGCACTGTTTAGAAATAGAATACCAGGACCTGGATGATGGTAGAAAGTGCTGGAAATACACAGCAAGTCTGTCAGCATCTGTAAAGAGAAAAGGGTGTGCACCCTTCACTGGATGGTCGGCAAAAGGCAGCTTAGGCCAGATCGTATTTAGGTTTTCAAGACTCAAGGGGGAACAGATAAAGAAAGAAAGAACGAACTTGCATTTCTATAGCACCTTTCACGATCCCAGGACACCCCAAAGAGCTTTACAGCCAATGAAGTACTTTTGAAGTGTAGTCACTGTTGTAATGTGGGAAACGCGGCAGCCAATTGTGCACAGCAAGCTCCCACAAACAGCAATGTGATAATGACCAGATAATCTGTTTTAGTGATGCTGGTTGAGGGATAAATATTGGCCAGGACACCGGGGATAACTCCCCTGCTCTTCTTCGAAATAGTGCAATGGGATCTTTTACATCCACCTGAGAGAGCAGACGGGGCCTTAATTTAACATCTCATCCGATTGACAGCACCCCCGACAGTGTAGCACTCCCTCAGCACTAGCACTGGAGTGTCAGCCTAGATTTTTGTGCTCAAGTATCTGGAGCGGGTCTATGAACCCACAACCTTCTGACCTCAGAGGCAAGAGTGCGACCCACTGAGCCACAGCTGACACTATAAACTGAACCCCAATAAATGATAACACGCACTGTAACCAGGGACCACAGACTTGAGCTCAGGAGAGGGACGGTGAACAGACAGGAGCGGAGAAACAACAGTTGAGGCTGTTCGGCCCATCTAGCCTGGTAGCCAAGGCTAGTTTGGATTTAGAGGGGTAGGTTTTGACTTTGTGCGGGAGCGTCAAACGGGTGATAGGGAGAGATGTAAAACGGACTGTTGACTCGCTATCACCCGCTTTACACCGTGGTGCAAAGGTCACGATCTACTCCACTGGGTGCTGAATGTGTGCCCAGGGTGTCAAGTCATTCTTGGCAGACAGTGTTTGCAAGTTCAAAAGGGAGCTGATGGTTCTTCAGTGAAAGGAGGGTGAGAAGTGTAGGAGAGTGGGGTTTATTTGAACTTTTAGGATTGGCTTTTTCAGGACCCGCAGATAATTCTCTCCCTCAGCTGTTAGAGAAGGTTAACTCTTATAACATGCCAAAGTGTCATCAATAGAAGTTAACAAAGTGCCCCCTTTTTAAAGGAGCACCAACTATAAACTGTAAATAAGTAAATCAAAAGGAAACTTATTGAAGCAAAATGTTGTTCCTGGCGTCGATCACGCACTCCAGTCCAGTGGTTGCGGAAGGTTAGAGACAGCAGAAAGAACAACAAGAGCCGTTCCAATGATTGAGGCATCAGCTCCCATGCTGGGCCAGCTGGTTCAGACTGTGAGTAGCTCACCTCCAAGGCTCCCACGTTCACTCCCTCACCGGTGCCATTTGGCTATTCTCAGTCAGGGGATTAGGCTACGTTTGCCCTGTGCCTCCCGGGGATTGGGTTTGGGGGAAATCTCAGCCAGAGCTCCTGCTCCCAATCATTGCCCAGTTACTCCTGCTGGAATTGCCTAACTTTGAACATCAGGCTCACCTATGATGTGGTCGGATAGCCAACAACTCCATGGGCTCACATGTAAGAACATAAGAATTAGGAGCAGGAGTCGGCCATACGGCCCCTCAAGCCTGCTCCGCCATTCAATAAGATCATGGCTGATCTTCGACCTCAACTCCACTTTCCCGCCCGATCTCCATATCCCTTAATTCCAAAAATCTATCTATCTCAGCCTTAAATATATTCCACCAGGTTGTAGTCCAACAGCTTTATTTGAAATCACAAACTTTCGGAGCGCTGCTCCTTCGTCAGGTGACTTCATCAGGTGACTTCACCTGACGAAGGAGCAGCGCTCCGAAAGCTTGTGATTTCAAATAAAACTGTTGGACTATAACCTGGTGTTGTGCGACTTCTCACTTTTGTCCACCCCAGTCCAACACCGGCATCTCCGCATCTTGAATATATTCGACTCAGCATCCACAGCCCTCTGGGGTAGAGAATTCCAAAATTCACAACCCTCTGAGTGAAGAACTTCCTCCTCATCTCAGTCTTAAAAAGCCGACCCCTTATCCTGAGACTGTGACCCCTGGTTCTAGACTCTCCAGCCAGGGGAAACCTCTCAGCATCTACCCTGTGAATGCCCCCTCAGAATCTTATATGTTTCACTGAGATCACCTCTCATTCTTCTAAACTCCAGAGAGTATAGGCCCAATCTACTCAATCTCTCCTCATAGGACAACCCACTCATCCTAGGAAACATGAGGAGTGGACAATATACTTTAAAAAAAATTTGTTAATGGGATGTGGGTGTCGCTGGCAAGGCCAGCATTTATTGCCCATCCCTAATTGCCCTTGAGAAGGTGGTGGTGAGCCGCCTTCTTGAACCGCTGCAGTCCGTATAGTGAAGGTGCTCCCACAGTGCTGTTAGGGAGGGAGTTCCAGGATTTTGACCCAGCGATGATGAAGGATCAGCAATATATTTCTATGTCAGGATGATGTGTGATTTGGAGGTGGTGGTGTTCCCTGCTGCCCTTGTCCTTCTAGGTGGAAGAGGTCGTGGGTTTGGGAGGTGCTGCCAAAGAAGCCTTGGAGAGTTGCTGCAGTGCATCTTGTAGATGGTACACACTGCAGCCACGGTACGCCGGTGATGGAGGGAGTGAATGTTTAAGGTGGTGGATAGGGTGCCAATCAAGTGGGCAGCTTTGTCCTGGATGATGTCGAGCTTCTTGAATGTTGTTGGAGCTGCACTCATCCAGGCAAGTGGAGAGTATTCCATCACACTCCTGACTTGTGCCTTGTAGATGGTGGAAAGGGAACCATACCCCAAGCAGGAATCAGCTCTCTAGGAGAGATGGGGAAAAGCAAAGAGGGAGTGTAGAGCAGCTTGTTCATTTCCTGTTTGTGTTTTCAAAGATTTCTAATTGCTGCTGCTAAAGTCACGTGTTTTTTTAAAAATATCTCTTCGCAGCCCATTCCCCTGGTTCGACCTGTCGACCGTGTCCCAGAGAGTCACACCCCTCACAAGATTCCTCTCGGTACATCCACACCTGCAGCCTCACCTCAGCTTCATATACCGCATGTCCATGTTAAAGAGAGTCTCGCTTGACACTGAAGACTGCTGTAATCACTGAACTAGTCGGAGAAGAGATGGGCCACAGCTGAGTGATTGATCCACAGGCGCCCGGTGCCACTATTACTGTTATATGTTCACAATATCGAGAGGACGTACGAATTTACGGACGAGAAAGACAATTATAAAAGAACGACTGGTCCCAAAGTACATAAATCCCATTCTATACCTCTGTACCCCTCACTCACTTCGTTCACCAGTAATCTGTCCAGCTCCCTCTTGAATCGGCTGCCAATATCCCCCTCCCTGGGCAGTCTGTTCCCCTTCTTTTCAGCTTGAGTTTGCACCCCCTGGCTGCAGAGCTCGTGCTAATTTATTAATGTTGGGGACTCGGGTGGGAACATTCTGTTTGATATTGGATGTTGCAGACAACACACTTTACTCTGAGTGTCTTTGCTCGAGTGACATTCACACAGACTGGCACAACACTGAGCTGTTTATACACATCACACACGCACCTCTGGGCAGCTCCAAGGCTCAGCATTCCTTGACTAGTTAATTAGCCGGATCATTCTTCTTTTGTTGTAGTGAGATTACAGGAGAGGGATGTCAGTGCTCGGGAATGACACAATTTCCCATTTCAGACACCCACTGTCCCATCAAATACTGAGAGGTCGCACAACACCAGGTACACATGCTTTGTTCTCTATCTATATATGCTTTGGCGATTCTGTATCTAATTTACTTCACCTGAGGAAGGAGCAATCGATAGCTCCGAAAGCTTGTGATTTCAAATAAAACTGTTGGACTATAACCTGGTGTTGTGCGAACTCTCAATTTTGTCCACCCCAGTCCAACACCGGCATCTCCGCATCATCACCATCAAATACTCCCAGGGCAGGTACAGCACGGGTTAGATACAGAGTAAAGCTCCCTCTACACTGTCCCATCAAACACTCCCAGGGCAGGTACAGCACGGGTTAGATACAGAGTAAAGCTCCCTCTACACTGTCCCCATCAAACACTCTCAGGGCAGGTACAGCACGGGTTAGATACAGAGTAAAGCTTCCTCTACACTGTCCCATCAAACACTCCCAGGGCAGGTACAGCACGGGTTAGATACAGAGTAAAGCTTCCTCTACACTGTCCTCATCAAACACTCCCAGGGCAGGAACAGCACGGGTTAGATACAGAGTAAAGCTCCCTCTACACTGTCCCATCAAACACTCCCAGGGCAGGTACAGCACGGGTTAGATACAGAGTAAAGCTCCCTCTACACTGTCCCATCAAACACTCCCAGGGCAGGTACAGCACGGGTTAGATACAGAGTAAAGCTCCCTCTACACTGTCCCATCAAACACTCCCAGGGCAGGTACAGCACGGGTTAGATACAGAGTAAAGCTTCCTCTACACTGTCCCATCAAACACTCCCAGGGCAGGTACAGCACGGGGTTAGATACAGAGTAAAGCTCCCTCTACACTGTCCCATCAAACACTCCCAGGGCAGGTACAGCACAGGTTAGATACAGAGTAAAGCTCCCTCTACACTGTCCCGTCAAACACTCCCAGGGCAGGTACAGCACAGGTTAGATACAGAGTAAAGCTCCCTCTACACTGTCCCATCAAACACTCCCAGGGCAGGTACAGCACGGGTTAGATACAGAGTAAAGCTCCCTCTACACTGTCCCATCAAACACTCCCAGGGCAGGTACAGCACAGGTTAGATACAGAGTAAAGCTCCCTCTACACTGTCCCATCAAACACTCCCAGGGCAGGTACAGCACGGGTTAGATACAGAGTAAAGCTCCCTCTACACTGTCCCATCAAACACTCCCAGGGCAGGTACAGCACGGGTTAGATACAGAGTAAAGCTCCCTCTACACTGTCCCATCAAACACTCCCAGGGCAGGTACAGCATGGGTTAGATACAGAGTAAAGCTCCCTCTACACTGTCCCATCAAACACTCCCAGGGCAGGTACAGCACGGGTTAGATACAGAGTAAAGCTCCCTCTACACTGTCCCATCAAACACTCCCAGGGCAGGTACAGCACGGGTTAGATACAGAGTAAAGCTCCCTCTACACTGTCCCATCAAACACTCCCAGGGCAGGTACAGCACGGGGTTAGATACAGAGTAAAGCTCCCTCTACACTGTCCCATCAAACACTCCCAGGGCAGGTACAGCACGGGTTAGATACAGTGTAAAGCTCCCTCTACACTGTCCCATCAAACACTCCCGGGGCAGGAACAGCACGGGTTAGATACAGAGTAAAGCTCCCTCTACACTGTCCCATCAAACACTCCCAGGGCAGGTACAGCACACGTTAGATACAGAGTAAAGCTCCCTCTACACTGTCCCATCAAACACTCCCGGGCAGGTACAGCACGGGTTAGATACAGAGTAAAGCTCCCTCTACACTGTCCCATCAAACACTCCCGGGGCAGGAACAGCACGGGTTAGATACAGAGTAAAGCTCCCTCTACACTGTCCCATCAAACACTCCCAGGGCAGGTACAGCACGGGTTAGGTACAGAGTAAAGCTCCCTCTACACTGTCCCATCAAACACTCCCAGGGCAGGTACAGCACACGTTAGATACAGAGTAAAGCTCCCTCTACACTGTCCCATCAAACACTCCCAGGGCAGGTACAGCACGGGTTAGATACAGAGTAAAGCTCCCTCTACACTGTCCCATCAAACACTCCCAGGACAGGTACAGCACGGGTTAGATACAGAGTAAAGCTCCCTCTGCACCGTCCCATCAAACACTCCCGGGGTTAGGGTTAGGGTTAGATAGAGAGTAAAGCTCCCTCTACACTGTCCCATCAAACACTCCCAGGGCAGGTACAGCACGGGTTAGATACAGAGTAAAGCTCCCTCTACACTGTCCCATCAAACACTCCCAGGGCAGGTACAGCAGCAGTGTGATACAGAGTAAAGCTCCCTCTACACTGTCCCATCAAACACTCCCAGGGCAGGTACAGCACGGGTTAGATACAGAGTAAAGCTCCCTCTACACTGTCCCATCAAACACTCCCAGGGCAGGTACAGCACGAGTTAGATACAGAGTAAAGCTCCCTCTACACTGTCCCATCAAACACTCCCAGGGCAGGTACAGCACGGGTTAGATACAGAGTAAAGCTTCCTCTACACTGTCCCATCAAACACTCCCAGGGCAGGTACAGCACGGGTTAGATACAGAGTAAAGCTTCCTCTACACTGTCCCATCAAACACTCCCAGGGCAGGTACAGCACGAGTTAGATACAGAGTAAAGCTCCCTCTACACTGTCCCATCAAACACTCCCAGGGCAGGTACAGCACGGGTTAGATACAGAGTAAAGCTCCCTCTACACTGTCCCATCAAACACTCCCAGGGCAGGTACAGCACGGGTTAGATACAGAGTAAAGCTCCCTCTACACTGTCCCATCAAACACTCCCAGGACAGGTACAGCACGGGTTAGATACAGAGTAAAGCTCCCTCTGCACCGTCCCATCAAACACTCCCGGGGTTAGGGTTAGGGTTAGATAGAGAGTAAAGCTCCCTCTACACTGTCCCATCAAACACTCCCAGGGCAGGTACAGCACGGGTTAGATACAGAGTAAAGCTCCCTCTACACTGTCCCATCAAACACTCCCAGGGCAGGTACAGCAGCAGTGTGATACAGAGTAAAGCTCCCTCTACACTGTCCCATCAAACACTCCCAGGGCAGGTACAGCACGGGTTAGATACAGAGTAAAGCTCCCTCTACACTGTCCCATCAAACACTCCCAGGGCAGGTACAGCACGAGTTAGATACAGAGTAAAGCTCCCTCTACACTGTCCCATCAAACACTCCCAGGGCAGGTACAGCACGGGTTAGATACAGAGTAAAGCTTCCTCTACACTGTCCCATCAAACACTCCCAGGGCAGGTACAGCACGGGTTAGATACAGAGTAAAGCTTCCTCTACACTGTCCCATCAAACACTCCCAGGGCAGGTACAGCACGAGTTAGATACAGAGTAAAGCTCCCTCTACACTGTCCCATCAAACACTCCCAGGGCAGGTACAGCACGGGTTAGATACAGAGTAAAGCTCCCTCTACACTGTCCCATCAAACACTCCCAGGGCAGGTGCAGCACGGGTTAGATACAGAGTAAAGCTCCCTCTACACTGTCCCATCAAACACTCCCAGGGCAGGTACAGCACGAGTTAGATACAGAGTAAAGCTCCCTCTACACTGTCCCATCAAACACTCCCAGGGCAGGTACAGCACGGGTTAGATACAGAGTAAAGCTCCCTCTACACTGTCCCATCAAACACTCCCAGGGCAGGTGCAGCACGGGTTAGATACAGAGTAAAGCTCCCTCTACACTGTCCCATCAAACACTCCCAGGGCAGGTACAGCACACGTTAGATACAGAGTAAAGCTCCCTCTACACTGTCCCATCAAACACTCCCAGGGCAGGTACAGCACACGTTAGATACAGAGTAAAGCTCCCTCTACACTGTCCCATCAAACACTCCCAGGGCAGGTACAGCACGGGTTAGATACAGAGTAAAGCTCCCTCTACACTGTCCCATCAAACACTCCCAGGGCAGGTACAGCACGGGTTAGATACAGAGTAAAGCTCCCTCTACACTGTCCCATCAAACACTCCCAGGACAGGTACAGCACGGGTTAGATACAGAGTAAAGCTCCCTCTGCACCGTCCCATCAAACACTCCCGGGGTTAGGGTTAGGGTTAGATAGAGAGTAAAGCTCCCTCTACACTGTCCCATCAAACACTCCCAGGGCAGGTACAGCACACGTTAGATACAGAGTAAAGCTCCCTCTACACTGTCCCATCAAACACTCCCAGGGCAGGTACAGCACGGGTTAGATACAGAGTAAAGCTCCCTCTACACTGTCCCATCAAACACTCCCAGGGCAGGTACAGCACACGTTAGATACAGAGTAAAGCTCCCTCTACACTGTCCCATCAAACACTCCCAGGGCAGGTACAGCACGGGTTAGATACAGAGTAAAGCTCCCTCTACACTGTCCCATCAAACACTCCCAGGGCAGGTACAGCACGGGTTAGATACAGAGTAAAGCTCCCTCTACACTGTCCCATCAAACACTCCCAGGACAGGTACAGCACGGGTTAGATACAGAGTAAAGCTCCCTCTGCACCGTCCCATCAAACACTCCCGGGGTTAGGGTTAGGGTTAGATAGAGAGTAAAGCTCCCTCTACACTGTCCCATCAAACACTCCCAGGGCAGGTACAGCACGGGTTAGATACAGAGTAAAGCTCCCTCTACACTGTCCCATCAAACACTCCCAGGGCAGGTACAGCAGCAGTGTGATACAGAGTAAAGCTCCCTCTACACTGTCCCATCAAACACTCCCAGGGCAGGTACAGCACGGGTTAGATACAGAGTAAAGCTCCCTCTACACTGTCCCATCAAACACTCCCAGGGCAGGTACAGCACGAGTTAGATACAGAGTAAAGCTCCCTCTACACTGTCCCATCAAACACTCCCAGGGCAGGTACAGCACGGGTTAGATACAGAGTAAAGCTTCCTCTACACTGTCCCATCAAACACTCCCAGGGCAGGTACAGCACGGGTTAGATACAGAGTAAAGCTTCCTCTACACTGTCCCATCAAACACTCCCAGGGCAGGTACAGCACGAGTTAGATACAGAGTAAAGCTCCCTCTACACTGTCCCATCAAACACTCCCAGGGCAGGTACAGCACGGGTTAGATACAGAGTAAAGCTCCCTCTACACTGTCCCATCAAACACTCCCAGGGCAGGTACAGCACGGGTTAGATACAGAGTAAAGCTCCCTCTACACTGTCCCATCAAACACTCCCAGGACAGGTACAGCACGGGTTAGATACAGAGTAAAGCTCCCTCTGCACCGTCCCATCAAACACTCCCGGGGTTAGGGTTAGGGTTAGATAGAGAGTAAAGCTGCCTCTACACTGTCCCATCAAACACTCCCAGGGCAGGTACAGCACGGGTTAGATACAGAGTAAAGCTCCCTCTACACTGTCCCATCAAACACTCCCAGGGCAGGTACAGCAGCAGTGTGATACAGAGTAAAGCTCCCTCTACACTGTCCCATCAAACACTCCCAGGGCAGGTACAGCACGGGTTAGATACAGAGTAAAGCTCCCTCTACACTGTCCCATCAAACACTCCCAGGGCAGGTACAGCACGAGTTAGATACAGAGTAAAGCTCCCTCTACACTGTCCCATCAAACACTCCCAGGGCAGGTACAGCACGGGTTAGATACAGAGTAAAGCTTCCCTCTACACTGTCCCATCAAACACTCCCAGGGCAGGTACAGCACGGTTAGATACAGAGTAAAAGCTTCCTCTACACTGTCCCATCAAACACTCCCAGGGCAGGTACAGCACGAGTTAGATACAGAGTAAAGCTCCCTCTACACTGTCCCATCAAACACTCCCAGGGCAGGTACAGCACGGGTTAGATACAGAGTAAAGCTCCCTCTACACTGTCCCATCAAACACTCCCAGGGCAGGTGCAGCACGGGTTAGATACAGAGTAAAGCTCCCTCTACACTGTCCCATCAAACACTCCCAGGGCAGGTACAGCACGAGTTAGATACAGAGTAAAGCTCCCTCTACACTGTCCCATCAAACACTCCCAGGGCAGGTACAGCACGGGTTAGATACAGAGTAAAGCTCCCTCTACACTGTCCCATCAAACACTCCCAGGGCAGGTGCAGCACGGGTTAGATACAGAGTAAAGCTCCTCTACACTGTCCCATCAAACACTCCCAGGGCAGGTACAGCACACGTTAGATACAGAGTAAAGCTCCCTCTACACTGTCCCATCAAACACTCCCAGGGCAGGTACAGCACACGTTAGATACAGAGTAAAGCTCCCTCTACACTGTCCCATCAAACACTCCCAGGGCAGGTACAGCACGGGTTAGATACAGAGTAAAGCTCCCTCTACACTGTCCCATCAAACACTCCCAGGGCAGGTACAGCACGGGTTAGATACAGAGTAAAGCTCCCTCTACACTGTCCCATCAAACACTCCCAGGACAGGTACAGCACGGGTTAGATACAGAGTAAAGCTCCCTCTGCACCGTCCCATCAAACACTCCCGGGGTTAGGGTTAGGGTTAGATAGAGAGTAAAGCTCCCTCTACACTGTCCCATCAAACACTCCCAGGGCAGGTACAGCACGGGTTAGATACAGAGTAAAGCTCCCTCTACACTGTCCCATCAAACACTCCCAGGGCAGGTACAGCAGCAGTGTGATACAGAGTAAAGCTCCCTCTACACTGTCCCATCAAACACTCCCAGGGCAGGTACAGCACGGGTTAGATACAGAGTAAAGCTCCCTCTACACTGTCCCATCAAACACTCCCAGGGCAGGTACAGCACGAGTTAGATACAGAGTAAAGCTCCCTCTACACTGTCCCATCAAACACTCCCAGGGCAGGTACAGCACGGGTTAGATACAGAGTAAAGCTTCCTCTACACTGTCCCATCAAACACTCCCAGGGCAGGTACAGCACGGGTTAGATACAGAGTAAAGCTTCCTCTACACTGTCCCATCAAACACTCCCAGGGCAGGTACAGCACGAGTTAGATACAGAGTAAAGCTCCCTCTACACTGTCCCATCAAACACTCCCAGGGCAGGTACAGCACGGGTTAGATACAGAGTAAAGCTCCCTCTACACTGTCCCATCAAACACTCCCAGGGCAGGTGCAGCACGGGTTAGATACAGAGTAAAGCTCCCTCTACACTGTCCCATCAAACACTCCCAGGGCAGGTACAGCACACGTTAGATACAGAGTAAAGCTCCCTCTACACTGTCCCATCAAACACTCCCAGGGCAGGTACAGCACACGTTAGATACAGAGTAAAGCTCCCTCTACACTGTCCCATCAAACACTCCCAGGGCAGGTACAGCACGGGTTAGATACAGAGTAAAGCTCCCTCTACACTGTCCCATCAAACACTCCCAGGGCAGGTACAGCACGGGTTAGATACAGAGTAAAGCTCCCTCTACACTGTCCCATCAAACACTCCCAGGACAGGTACAGCACGGGTTAGATACAGAGTAAAGCTCCCTCTGCACCGTCCCATCAAACACTCCCGGGGTTAGGGTTAGGGTTAGATAGAGAGTAAAGCTCCCTCTACACTGTCCCATCAAACACTCCAGGGCAGGTACAGCACGGGTTAGATACAGAGTAAAGCTCCCTCTACACTGTCCCATCAAACACTCCCAGGGCAGGTACAGCAGCAGTGTGATACAGAGTAAAGCTCCCTCTACACTGTCCCATCAAACACTCCCAGGGCAGGTACAGCACGGGTTAGATACAGAGTAAAGCTCCCTCTACACTGTCCCATCAAACACTCCCAGGGCAGGTACAGCACGAGTTAGATACAGAGTAAAGCTCCCTCTACACTGTCCCATCAAACACTCCCAGGGCAGGTACAGCACGGGTTAGATACAGAGTAAAGCTTCCTCTACACTGTCCCATCAAACACTCCCAGGGCAGGTACAGCACGAGTTAGATACAGAGTAAAGCTCCCTCTACACTGTCCCATCAAACACTCCCAGGGCAGGTACAGCACGGGTTAGATACAGAGTAAAGCTCCCTCTACACTGTCCCATCAAACACTCCCAGGGCAGGTGCAGCACGGGTTAGATACAGAGTAAAGCTCCCTCTACACTGTCCCATCAAACACTCCCAGGGCAGGTACAGCACGAGTTAGATACAGAGTAAAGCTTCCTCTACACTGTCCCATCAAACACTCCCAGGGCAGGTACAGCACGAGTTAGATACAGAGTAAAGCTCCCTCTACACTGTCCCATCAAACACTCCCAGGGCAGGTACAGCACGGGTTAGATACAGAGTAAAGCTCCCTCTACACTGTCCCATCAAACACTCCCAGGGCAGGTGCAGCACGGGTTAGATACAGAGTAAAGCTCCCTCTACACTGTCCCATCAACACTCCCAGGGCAAGGTACAGCACGAGTTAGATACAGAGTAAAGCTCCCTCTACACTGTCCCATCAAACACTCCCAGGGCAGGTACAGCACGGGTTAGATACAGAGTAAGCTCCCTCTACACTGTCCCATCAAACACTCCCAGGGCAGGTGCAGCACGGGTTAGATACAGAGTAAAGCTCCCTCTACACTGTTCCATCAAACACTCCCAGGGCAGGTACAGCACACGTTAGATACAGAGTAAAGGCTCCCTCTACACTGTCCATCAAACACTCCCAGGGCAGGTACAGCACGGGTTAGATACAGAGTAAAGCTCCCTCTACACTGTCCCATCAAACACTCCCAGGGCAGGTACAGCACGGGTTAGATACAGAGTAAAGCTCCCTCTACACTGTCCCCATCAACACTCCCCAGGACAGGGTACAGCACGGGTTAGATACAGAGTAAAGCACCCTCTGCACCGTCCCATCAAACACTCCCGGGGTTAGGGTTAGGGTTAGATAGAGAGTAAAGCTCCCTCTACACTGTCCCATCAAACACTCCCAGGGCAGGACAAGCACACGTTAGATACAGAGTAAAGCTCCCTCTACACTGTCCCATCAAAACACTCCCAGGGCAGGTACAGCACGGGTTAGATACAGAGTAAAGCTCCCTCTAACTGTCCATCAAACATTCCCAGGGCAGGTACAGCACACGTTAGATACAGAGTAAAGCTCCCTCTACACTGTCCCATCAAACACTCCCAGGCAGGTACAGCACGGGTTAGATACAGAGTAAAGCTCCCTCTACACTGTCCATCCAAACACTCCCAGGGCAGGTACAGCACGGGTTAGATACAGAGTAAAGCTCCCTCTACACTGTCCCATCAAACACTCCCAGGGCAGGTACAGCACGGGTTAGATACAGAGTAAAGCTCCCTCTACACTGTCCCATCAAACACTCCCAGGGCAGGTACAGCACGGGTTAGATACAGAGTAAAGCTCCCTCTACACTGTCCCATCAAACACTCCCAGGGCAGGTACAGCACGGGTTAGATACAGAGTAAAGCTCCCTCTACACTGTCCCATCAAACACTCCCAGGGCAGGTACAGCACGGTTAGATACAGAGTAAAGCTCCCTCTACACTGTCCCATCAAACACTCCCAGGGCAGGTACAGCACGGGTTAGATACAGAGTAAAGCTCCCTCTACACTGTCCCATCAAACACTCCCAGGGCAGGTACAGCACGGGTTAGATACAGAGTAAAGCTCCCTCTACACTGTCCCATCAAACACTCCCAGGGCAGGTACAGCACGGGTTAGATACAGAGTAAAGCTCCCCTCTACACTGTCCATCAAACACTCCCAGGGCAGGTACAGCACGGGTTAGATACAGAGTAAAGCTCCCTCTACACTGTCCCATCAAACACTCCCAGGGCAGGTACAGCACGGGTTAGATACAGAGTAAAGCTCCCTCTACACTGTCCCATCAAACACTCCCAGGGCAGGTACAGCACGGGTTAGATACAGAGTAAAGCTCCCTCTACACTGTCCCATCAAACACTCCCAGGGCAGGTACAGCACGGGTTAGATACAGAGTAAAGCTCCCTCTACACTGTCCCATCAAACACTCCCAGGGCAGGTACAGCACGGGTTAGATACAGAGTAAAGCTCCCTCTACACTGTCCATCAAACACTCCCAGGGCAGGTACAGCACGGGTTAGATACAGAGTAAAGCTCCCTCTACACTGTCCCATCAAACACTCCCAGGGCAGGTACAGCACGGTTAGATACAGAGTAAAGCTCCCTCTACACTGTCCCATCAAACACTCCCAGGCAGGTACAGCACACGTTAGATACAGAGTAAAGCTCCTCTACACTGTCCCATCAAACACTCCCAGGGCAGAGTACAGACACGTAGATACAGGATAAAGCTCCCTCTACACTGTCCCTCAAACACACTCCCAGGGCAGGTACACACGGGTTTGATTCAGAGTAAGCCTCCCTCTACATGTCCCATCAAACACTCCTGTGCAGGTACCAGCACGGGTTAGATACAGAGTAAACTCCTCTACACTGTCCCATCAAACACTCCAGGACAGGTACCAGCACGGGTTAGATACAGGAGTAAGCTCCCTCTGCCACCGCTCCATCTAACACTCCCCGGGGTTAGGGTTAGGGTTAGATAGAGAGTAAAGCTCCCTCTACACTGTCCCCATCAAACACTCCCAGGGCAGGTACAGCACACGTTAGATACAGAGTAAAGCTCCCTCTACACTGTCCCATCCAAACACTCCCAGGGCAGGTACCAGCACGGGTTAATACAGAGTAAAGCTCCCTCTACACTGTCCCATCAAACACTCCCAGGGCAGGTACAGCACGGGTTAGATACAGAGTAAAGCTCCCTCTACACTGTCCCATCAAACACTCCCAGGGCAGGTACAGCACGGGTTAGATACAGAGTAAAGCTCCCTCTACACTGTCCCATCAAACACTCCCAGGGCAGGTACAGCACGGGTTAGATACAGAGTAAAGCTCCCTCTACACTGTCCCATCAAACACTCCCAGGGCAGGTACAGCACGGGTTAGATACAGAGTAAAGCTCCCTCTACACTGTCCCATCAAACACTCCCGGGCAGGTACAGCACGGGTTAGATACAGAGTAAAGCTCCCTCTACACTGTCCCATCAAACACTCCCAGGGCAGGTACAGCACGGGTTAGATACAGAGTAAAGCTCCCTCTACACTGTCCCATCAAACACTCCCAGGGCAGGTACAGCACGGGTTAGATACAGAGTAAAGCTCCCTCTACACTGTCCCATCAAACACTCCCAGGGCAGGTACAGCACGGTTAGATACAGAGTAAAGCTCCCTCTACACTGTCCCATCAAACACTCCCAGGGCAGGTACAGCACGGGTTAGATACAGAGTAAAGCTCCCTCTACACTGTCCCATCAAACACTCCCAGGGCAGGTACAGCACGGGTTAGATACAGAGTAAAGCTCCCTCTACACTGTCCCATCAAACACTCCCAGGGCAGGTACAGCACGGGTTAGATACAGAGTAAAGCTCCCTCTACACTGTCCCATCAAACACTCCCAGGGCAGGTACAGCACGGGTTAGATACAGAGTAAAGCTCCCTCTACACTGTCCCATCAAACACTCCCAGGGCAGGTACAGCACGGGTTAGATACAGAGTAAAGCTCCCTCTACACTGTCCCATCAAACACTCCCAGGGCAGGTACAGCACGGGTTAGATACAGAGTAAAGCTCCCTCTACACTGTCCCATCAAACACTCCCAGGGCAGGTACAGCACGGGTTAGATACAGAGTAAAGCTCCCTCTACACTGTCCCATCAAACACTCCCAGGGCAGGTACAGCAGGTTAGATACAGAGTAAAGCTCCCTCTACACTGTCCCATCCAAACACTCCCAGGGCAGGTACAGCACGGGTTAGATACAGAGTAAAGCTCCCTCTACACTGTCCCATCAAACACTCCAGGGCAGGTACAGCACGGGTTAGATACAGAGTAAAGCTCCCTCTACACTGTCCCATCAAACACTCCCAGGGCAGGTACAGCACGGGTTAGATACAGAGTAAAGCTCCCTCTACACTGTCCCATCAAACACTCCCAGGGCAGGTACAGCACGGGTTAGATACAGAGTAAAGCTCCCTCTACACTGTCCCATCAAACACTCCCAGGGCAGGTACAGCACGGGTTAGATACAGAGTAAAGCTCCCTCTACACTGTCCCATCAAACACTCCCAGGGCAGGTACAGCACGGGTTAGATACAGAGTAAAGCTCCCTCTACACTGTCCCATCAAACACTCCCAGGGCAGGTACAGCACGGGTTAGATACAGAGTAAAGCTCCTCTACACTGTCCCATCAAACACTCCCAGGGCAGGTACAGCACGGGTTAGATACAGAGTAAAGCTCCCTCTACACTGTCCCATCAAACACTCCCAGGGCAGGTACAGCACGGGTTAGATACAGAGTAAAGCTCCCTCTACACTGTCCCATCAAACACTCCCAGGGCAGGTACAGCACGGGTTAGATACAGAGTAAAGCTCCCTCTACACTGTCCCATCAAACACTCCCAGGGCAGGTACAGCACGGGTTAGATACAGAGTAAAGCTCCCTCTACACTGTCCCATCAAACACTCCCAGGGCAGGTACAGCACGGGTTAGATACAGAGTAAAGCTCCCTCTACACTGTCCCATCAAACACTCCCAGGGCAGGTACAGCACGGGTTAGATACAGAGTAAAGCTCCCTCTACACTGTCCCATCAAACACTCCCAGGGCAGGTACAGCACGGTTAGATACAGAGTAAAGCTCCCTCTACACTGTCCCATCAAACACTCCCAGGGCAGGTACAGCACGGGTTAGATACAGAGTAAAGCTCCCTCTACACTGTCCCATCAAACACTCCAGGGCAGGTACAGCACAGCACGGGTTAGATACAGAGTAAAGCTCCCTCTACACTGTCCCATCAAACACTCCCAGGGCAGGTACAGCAGCAGTGTGATACAGAGTAAAGCTCCCTCTACACTGTCCCATCAAACACTCCCAGGGCAGGTACAGCACGGGTTAGATACAGAGTAAAGCTCCCTCTACACTGTCCCATCAAACACTCCCAGGGCAGGTACAGCACGAGTTAGATACAGAGTAAAGCTCCCTCTACACTGTCCATCAAACACTCCAGGGCAGGTACAGCAGGGTTAGATACAGAGTAAAGCTTCCTCTACACTGTCCCATCAAACACTCCCAGGGCAGGTACAGCACGGGTTAGATACAGAGTAAAGCTCCTCTACACTGTCCCATCAAACACTCCCAGGGCAGGTACAGCACGGGTTAGATACAGAGTAAAGCTCCCTCTACACTGTCCCATCAAACACTCCCAGGGCAGGTACAGCACGGGTTAGATACAGAGTAAAGCTCCCTCTACACTGTCCCATCAAACACTCCAGGGCAGGTACAGCACGGGTTAGATACAGAGTAAAGCTCCCTCTACACTGTCCCATCAAACACTCCCAGGGCAGGTACAGCACGAGTTAGATACAGAGTAAAGCTCCTCTACACTGTCCCATCAAACACTCCCAGGGCAGGTACAGCACGGGTTAGATACAGAGAAAGCTCCTCTACACTGTCCCATCAAACACTCCAGGGCAGGTACAGCACGGGTTAGATACAGAGTAAAGCTCCCCTACACTGTCCCATCAAACACTCCCAGGGCAGGTACAGCACGGTTAGATACAGAGTAAAGCTCCCTCTACACTGTCCCATCAAACACTCCCAGGGCAGGTACAGCACACGTTAGATACAGAGTAAAGCTCCCTCTACACTGTCCCATCAAACACTCCCAGGGCAGGTACAGCACACGTTAGATACAGAGTAAAGCTCCTCTACACTGTCCCATCAAACACTCCCAGGGCAGGTACAGCACGGGAGATACAGAGTAAAGCTCTTACTGAGTCCCATCAAACACTCCAGGGCAGGTACAGCACGGGTTAGATACAGAGTAAAGCTCCCTCTACACTGTCCATCAAACACTCCAGGACAGGTACAGCACGGGTTAGATACAGAGTAAAGCTCCCTCTGCACCGTCCCATCAAA
>CM059425.1:2679335-2914276 GCA_030390025.1 Squalus acanthias
GAGAGGGGAGGGGAGCGGGGAGGGGATCGAGAGGGGGAGGGGAGCGGGGAGGGGATCGAGAGGGGGAGGGGAGCGGGGAGGGGATCGAGAGGGGGAGGGGAGCGGGGAGGGGATCGAGAGGGGGAGGGGAGCGGGGAGGGGATCGAGAGGGGGAGGGGAGCGGGGAGGGGATCGAGAGGGGGAGGGGAGCGGGGAGGGGATCGAGAGGGGGAGGGGAGTGGGGGAGGGGATCGAGAGGGGGAGGGGAGTGGGGGAGGGGATCGAGAGGGGGAGGGGAGTGGGGAGGGGATCGAGAGGGGGAGGGGAGTGGGGAGGGGATCGAGAGGGGGAGGGGAGTGGGGAGGGGATCGAGAGGGGGAGGGGCTCGGGGAGGGGATCGAGAGGGGGAGGGGATCGGGGAGGGGATCGAGAGGGGGAGGGGATCGGGGAGGGGATCCGAGAGGGGGAGGGGATCCGAGAGGGGGAGGGGATCCGAGAGGGGGAGGGGATCGTGTGGGGGAGGGGTGCAGGAGGGAGGGCAAGGGGAGGGGGAAGCTCCCCGACATCGGAGGGAAGAACCACCTTTTGAATATTCAGCGTTGTGGGAGATGGTCATCTGTCGAGGGGAGGGGGTTTAACCCCTCAAATATCCCAGACTGAGACTCCTACCACAGGGATGGCTGAAGGTTTGGGGAGTTGATGGCACGTTGCTATGTTGAGTGACGATGCCAGTATATTATGGGATGTGGGGATGAGCCTTGCTGTTGACTGATTTTTCTCTGTCTATACCAGGCTGTGAGTCGGATGTGAAGAGGCTGAGGGGTGAGTTAGCTCCGGCTGCAGGCTCGCGACTAAACCAGTGCACCTTTCCTTTATCCCTGGGCTGGGGGGGAGGAGGAAACGGCCGGGGTTCTGGGTTCCTGCCTCTAATGGCTATCCAATGACTCGCTGCTGCAAAATGTGCATGGAAAGCACCTGGGGCTGTGTATTGCACAATGTAAATGCGAGTTCGTGTGTTGAGAGCTGGAATGTGATGACTCTCCATAGTTCAATAGCCTTCCAACACGCATCTGGGCTCGCACATCATAAATGGACAGCGAACAATGTTCCCCCTAAGGTGCACCAATCGGGAGGTCCCGCGCAGGCTGCTGCCGCTGGAATAGGTCCCGCGCAGCAAATTTAAAGGGACCGCGCGCTAAAAAAACAATTCGAGGGAACAATGGTAGTGAGCGGCGATTTTAGCCCAGCAGAACTTTGGTCTCCTCGGGAAAGGACTGAGAGGAGAGACCGGACAAATATTTCTCTCTAATAATTGCTCGTTGTGTTGATCGAGGTGAAGTATGCTAGTAGTGTCGGGGAATTAAATATTTTAATTTCAGGCATCCATGGTCCGTACAAACACTCCCAAGTTAGATACAGAGTAAAGCTCCCTCTACACTGTCCCATCAAACACTCCCAGGGCAGGTACAGCATGGGTTAGATACAGAGTAAAGCTCCCTCTACACTGTCCCATCAAACACTCCCAGGGCAGGTACAGCACGGGTTAGATACAGAGTAAAGCTCCCTCTACACTGTCCCATCAAACACTCCCAGGGAAGGGACAGCATGGGTTAGATACAGAGTAAAGCTCCCTCTACACTGTCCCATCAAACACTCCCAGGGCAGGTACAGCATGGTTAGATACAGAGTAAAGCTCCCTCTACACTGCCCATCAAACACTCCCAGGGCAGGTACAGCACGGGTTAGATACAGAGTAAAGCTCCCTCTACACTGTCCCATCAAACACTCCCAGGGCAGGTACAGCATGGGTTAGATACAGAGTAAAGCTCCCTCTACACTGCCCCATCAAGCACTCCCAGGGCAGGTACAGCATGGGTTAGATACAGAGTAAAGCTCCCTCTACACTGTCCCATCAAACTCTCCCAGGACAGGTACAGCACGGGTTAGATACAGAGTAAAGCTCCCTCTACACTGTCCCATCAAACACTCCCAGGGCAGGTACAGCACGGGTTAGATACATAGTAAAGCTTTCACCCCATTAGTCTGGTCTGTATTGCAACCCCAGTGGAAATGTGAATGGACTGTGTCTCACCAACTCTGTTTCATCCTCTTTTTTTCCCCTTGTGCCCCATACAGTTCCCTGCGCCTGAGGCTAGATTGTTGACCTTTCTTTTGCCAAAGCTCTTGAAGGTGTCATCCAAACCTCTGCTGTCCATATCCTAACTCGCACCAAGTTCTGTTCACCCATTATCCCTGTGCTCGCTGACCTACATTGGCTCCCGGTCCTTCTTTTCAAATCTCTCCATGGCCTCACCCCTCCCTATCTCTGTAACCTCTTCCAGCCCTACATCCCTCCGAGATCTCTGCGCTCCTCCGATTCTGGCCTCTTGCACATCCCCGATTTCCTTCGCTCCACTATTGGCGGCCGTGCCTTCAGCTGCCAAGGCCCTAAGCTCTGGAATTCCCTCCCTAAACCTCTCTGCCTCTCCTCCTTTTAAGATGCTCCTTAACACCTTAAAATTGTTAAAATCTCTTTGACCAAGACTTTGGTCACCTGTTCTAATGTGCCTCAGTGTCATATTTTGTCTGATAACGCTCCTGTGAAGTGCATTGGGATGTTTTCCTATGTTAAAGGTGATGTATAAATACAAGTTGTTGCTTGTTTAGTCGAGTCAGCCACTCAGTTAACAGTCCTCCTTAACTAGGGATAGGGAATAAATGCAGTCTCACTAGAGTCTCTCACCATCCCGAGAACACGGATAAACAGGAGGTATAGCTGTAGGAAACAGAAAATGCAGGAAAAACTCAGCAGGTCAGGCAGCATCTGTGGCGAGAGAAACAAAGTTAATGTTTCAGGTCGATGGTCCTTTGTCAGAACTGGAAAAAGTTGGAGATGGAACAGGTTTTAAGCAAGTGCAGGGGCAGGGAAAGGGGGGAGGGGAGGAAAGAACAAAAGGAAAGATCTGTGATAGGATGGAAGGCAGGAGAGATTAAGAGACAAAAGGGTTGATGGTGCAAGGCAAGAGATGGTAATGGGACAAGTTAAGAAACAAAAGATGACTCGAGATGAAGTGTAAATGGCAGAATGATCGACAGCTGCCATGTGAGAGAGAGAAAAACAAGATCGGGGCAGAGATTATGGTCTGAAATTGTTGAACTCGATGTTGAGAGTATAGCTGTAGGGTTGACCCCAGGATGTGCTGCTGTGTTTTATGCGCAGGTTTAAAGTCGGGGTTGTCTCCGTCAGAGAGCCCCCATTAATGGGGCAGGAGCCACTGATCCCTGGGGTCTCTGACCTGTTCTCCCTCTCGATAGCCGACGGGTGATATTTCGATCTTGGTGCTTTGCAGCTTGCCCGAGTCCACGCTGGGATCATGTGATGTGCCTCAGTGACCCGGACACGGCCATTCTGATTGGAGGAGAGGGCAGACAGAAGAGCTACTGTGAGGATGGTCTATGGAAGCTTGAGATTGGTGAGTGTGATCAGACTGCAGCTTGACATAGAGTCATAGTCATAACGGCACAGAAGGAGGCCATTCGGCCCATCGAGTCCATGCCAGCTCTCTGTAGAGCAATCAGTCAGTCCCATTCCCCCACTCTATCCCCGTAGCCCTGCAAGTTTATTTCCTTCAAGTGCCTATCCAGTCTCCCCTTGAAAACATTGAGTGTCTCCGCTTCCACCACTTCCGTCGGCAGCGAGTTCCAGGTCCTCGCCACTCGCTGCGTAAAAAAGTTTTTCCTCACATCCTCCCCCCTGTATTTCGTGCCCAAAACCTTAAATCTGTGACCCCTAGTCCTTGTACCATCAACTAGTAGGAACAGCCTTTCCCCGTCTAGCCTATCCAAACCTGTCAGAATCTTGTACACCTCTATCAAATCACCCCTCAACCTCCTTTGCTCTAATAAACAAATCCAGCTTCTCCAACCTGTCCTTGTAGCCAAGATCCCCCATCCCCGGAACCATTCTGGTAAATCTCCTCTGCACCCTCTCAAGGGCCTTCACATCCTTCCTAAAGTGTGGTGACCAGAACTGGACGCAATACTCCAGTTGTGGTCTAACCAGCCTTTTATAAAGGTTCAGCATAACCTCTCTACTTTTGTACTCAATACCTCTATTTATAAAGTCCAAGATCCCATATGCTTTGTTAACCACTCTCTCAATATGTCCTGCCACCTTCAGGGACCTATGCACATTAACTCCCAGGTCCCTCTGTCCCTGCACACTCTTTAAAACTGTGCCATTGAGTGTATATTGCCTCTCCCTGTTCCTTCTGCCAAAATGCATCACCTCACACTTCTCTGTATTAAATTCCATCTGCCACTTGTCTGTCCATTCTGCTAGCCTTTCTATGTCCTGTTGCAGTCGATTGGTATCATCATCACTGTTTGCCACACCCCCAAGTTTGGTGTCATCGGCAAATTTAGAAATTCTACTCTGTATTCCAATATCCAGGTCATTTATTTATATATATCTATATCAAAAAAAGCAGTGGCCCCAGCACTGACCCTTGGGGAACACCACTGTCTACCATCCTCCAGTCTGAAAAACAGCCATTTACCACAACTCGCTGTTTTCTGTCCTTAAGCCAATTCCTTATACAAGCTGCCACTGACCCACCTATTCCATGCACCTCAATTTTGTTAACCAGCCTTCTATGTGGTACTTTGTCAAACGCCTTCTGAAAATCCATGTAGACAACATCCCTTGCATTCCCCATTACTTCATCAAAAAATTCAATTAGATTAGTACTGTGTTCAGTTCTGGACCCCGCACCTCAGGAAGGATATATTGGCCTTGGAGGGGGTGCAGCGCAGATTCACCAGAATGATACCGGGGCTAAAAGGGTTAAATTGAGGACAGGTTGCACAGACTGGGCTTGTGTTCCCTCGAGTGTAGAAGATCAAGGGGTGATCTAATTGAGGTGTTTAAGATGAGAGGATTTGATGGGTTAGATAGAGAGAAACGATTTCCTCTGGTGGGGGAGTCCAGAACAAGGGGGCAGAACCTTAAAATTAGAGCCAGGCCGTTCAGGGGTGATGTCAGGAAGCACGTCTTCACACAAAGGGTGGTGGAAATCTGGAACACACTCCCTCAAAAAGCTGTGGATGCTGGGGGTCAATTGAAAATTTCAGGACGGAGCTCGATAGTTTTATGTTGAGTAAGGGTATCAAGGGATATGGAGCAAAGGCAGGCAAATGAATTTAAGATGCAGATTAGCTGCAAGGGGCCTGGAAAACAGAAGTCCCTCGGACTTCCCCCAAACCTACCCTCACTAGGGAAACACCAAATTCCCCTCGGCCTGTCACCTGTGGCAACAACGATTGAAATTGGGAAATGCTTTGTTCCCAGGCCCACCTCTTGTACAGGGACCTCACGGGCGTGAAGAGGCGTCGCTCATTTTATTCATTTTTTTTTATGGGATGTGGGCGTCGCTGGCAAGACAAGCATTTATTGCCAATCCCTAATTGCCCTTGAGATAGTGGTGGTGAGCCACCCCCTTGAACCGCTGCAGTCCATGTGGTGATGGTACTCCACAGCGCTGTTAGGGAGGGAGTTCCAGGATTTTGACCCAGCGACGATGAAGGATCAGCGATATACTTCTAAGTCAGGATGGTGTGTGACTTGGAGGTGGTGGTGTTCCCATGCGCCTGCTGCCATTGTCCTTCTAGGTGGAAGAGGTCGCGGGTTTGGGAGGTGCTGCCGAAGAAGCCTTGGCGAGTTGCTGCAGTGCATCTTGTAAATGGTACACACTGCAGCCACGGTACGCCGGCGGTGGAGGGTGTGAATATTTAAGGTGGTGGATGGGGTGCCAATCAAGCGGGCTGCTTTGTCCTGGATGGTGTCGAGCTTCTTGAGTGTTGTTGGAGCTGCACTCATCCAGGCAAGAGGAGAGTATTCCATCACACTCCTTACTTGTGCATTGTAGATGGTGTAAAGGCTTTAGGGAGTCAGGAGGTGAGACACTTGCCGCAGAATACCTAGCCTCTGACCTGCTCTTGTTGCCACAGTATTTATGTGGCTGGTCCAGTTAAGTTTCTGGTTAATGGTGACCCCCCAGGATGTTGACGGTGGGGGATTCGGCGATGGTAATGCCACTGAATGTCAAGGGGAGGTGGTTAGACTCTCGCTTGTTGGAGATAGTTATTGCCTGGCACTTCTGTGGCGCGAATGTTACCTGCCAGCTATCAGCCTAAGCCTGAACATCGTCCAGGTCTTGCTGCATGCGGGCATGGACTGCTTCATTATCTGAGGAGTTGTGAATGGCGCTGAACACTGCAGTCATCAGCGAACATTCCCATTTCTGACCTTAGGTTGGAGGGAAGGTCATTGATGAAGCAGCTGAAGATGGTTGGGCCTAGGACACTGTCCTGAGGAACTCCTACAGTGTTGTCCTGGGGCTGTGATGATTGACCTTCAACCACCACAACCATCTTCCTTTGTGCTAGGTATGACTTCAGCCAATGGAGAGTTTTCCCCCCGATTCCCATTGACTTCAATTTTACAAGGGCTCCATGATGCCACACTTTGTCAAATGCTACCTTGATGTCAAGGGCAGTCACTCTCACCTCACCTTTGGAATTCAGCTCCTTTGTCCATGTTTGGACCAAGGCTCTGCTCCAAGGGACACACTCCCACTGTATATGGTTCTTTCACCAAGCTTTTGGTCACCTGTCCTAATATCTCCTTATGTGACAAATCAGATTGTGTTTGATAATCGCTCCTGTGAAGCTCCTTGGGATGTTTTACTACGTTAAAGGCGCTATATAAATGCAAGTTGTTGTCAGTGGGGGGGGGGGGGCATCATTTGGGGCAAGATGTTAGAGCTGCTGGTGGCTGCACGTTCTAAACCCCAACACGAGACAGTACTTTGGGGAGAGGGGGAGCAAGCAGAGTAACGATAATCCTGGATGCATGCAAATCCCACCAGGGCAGTTTGAGAATTTGAATTCAGCTTTGTAAAAAAAAAAGTGGAAATAAAAAAGCTGGTGTCAGTAAAAGTGACCATGAAGCTGTCGGATTCTCGTAAAAACCCAACTGTGTTCACTAATGTCCTTTAGGGAAGGAAACCTGCTGTCCTTACCCGGTCTGGGCCTATATGTGACTCCAGTCCCACACCAACGTGGTTGACTCTTAACTGCCCTATGAAGTGGCCCAGCGAGCCACTGTTTGTACCAAACCCACTACCAGCGGTTCAGTAAGGCCCACCACCTCCACCTCAGGGCAACTAGGGATGGGCAATAAATGCCGGCCTTGCCAACGATGCCCACATCCCCAGAATGAGTTACTGAACTCGACAATGCTGGAATCAATCTCGGACCAGCATGCTTCTGAACCAGTTGGTGTCATTCAGCTCTCCCCCGGCTCCGTCTCTCGCCCCCCCCCCACCCCCCCGGCACCATCTGGCTCAGCGACGCTTTCTTTTCAGTGGTGTTATCTTGAGAACAGATCCACGGGGACAGCAGGAAACAGAGAGACAGAATGGGAACCAGTCAGTCCTGGGGGTCCATTCTCATCCCCCCTCCTTTCAACAACAGCATTTAGACTGCGCCTTTAACATAGCATAGCATAACATCACTTCACACAGATGTAAAGAAAAGAGACACTGACCCAAAGAAAGAGAGATTAGGACAGGTGTTCAAAGGCTCGATCAATGAAGTGGGTTTTAAGGAGCGTCTTAAAGGAGGAGAGAGAGGTGGAGAGATTTAGGGAGAGAATTAGAGTTTAGGGTCTTGGCAGCTGAAGGCACAGCCGCCAATGGTGCGGCAATGGAAGTTGGGGATGGACAAGAGGCTAGAGTAACGGAGAGATCTCGAAGGGTTGCAGGGCTGGAGGAGGTTAGAGATAGGGAGGGGCGAGACCATGGAGATTTAAACACGAGGACGAGAATTTTAAATTTGAGATGTTGGGAGTCAATGTTGGTCAGTCCTCCTCCTCCCCCCTCACTGTTAAGTCTCTCGTTAGAAGCAATGTAAATCCTTTCATTGCCACATTTCTTTTAATTTTTTTCCTGTCACGATGTGTTTTCCATTTGATTTCATCGACCTCTGACATTTGCCCTTTTTGTGCAGACAATGGTGACAATTTCTGGTTTCCCTTGGATACGACCTCGACGATGACCATCCCGATCCCTCGGAGTGTCTGCGGACACTCGGCCACGTACGACCCCGATGCCAAACGCATTTACATTTTTGGGGGGAAGAAAGACGGAGAATGTTTCAACAAGGTCTACATCCTGGACACCTTGACCTGGAAGTGGTCCTTTGTGATCGTAAGTAGAAACACCCATCTGCCATTTCGGATCACTGCTGCGATCCTCCCACGGTCATAGCAGCAGGAAAAGTCCATTCAGCCCCTTGAGCCTGTTACATAGGAACAGGAGGAGGCCATTCAGCCCCTCGAGCCTGTTACACAGGAACAGGAGGAGGTCCATTCAGCCCCTTGAGCCTGTTACATAGGAACAGGAGGAGGCCATTCAGCCCCTCGAGCCTGTTACACAGGAACAGGAGGAGACCATTCAGCACCTCGAGCATGTTACACAGGAACAGGAGGAGACCATTCAGCACCTCGAGCATGTTACACAGGAACAGGAGGAGGCCATTCAGCACCTCGAGCATGTTACACAGGAACAGGAGGAGGCCATTCAGCTCTTAAGCCTGTTCCACCATCCAATTAGATCACAGCTGATCTGTCTCTTAACTCCATCTACCCGCCTTGGTTCCATAACCCTTAATACTCTTACCCAACAAAAAGTTATCGATCCCAGTTTTGAAATTTTCAATTGACCCCCGGCCTCAACAGCTTACATAGAAACATAGAAGATAGGAGCAGGAGTAGGCCATTCGGCCCCTCGAGCCTGCTCCGCCATTCGATGAGATCATGGCTGATCATCCAAACTCAGTACCCTGTCCCTGCTTTCTCACCATATCCCTTGATCCCTTTAGCCTTAAGAAATATATCTCACTCCTTCTTGAATATATTTACTGACTTGGCCTCAACTGCCTTCTGTGGTAGAGAATTCCACAGGTTCACCACTCTCTGGGTGAAGAAATTCCTCCTCATCTCTGTCCTAAATGGCTTACCCCATATCTTTAGACTGTGACCTCTTGTTCTGAACTCCCCCGCCATCGGGAACATCCTTCCTGCATTCAGTCTGTCTAGCCCTGTTAGAATTTTATAAGTTTCAATGAGATCTCCTCTCATTCTTCTAAACTCCAGCGAGTATAAGCCCAATCGACCCAACCTCTCCTCGTACGTCATTCCTGCCATTCCAGGTATCAGTCTGGTGAATCTTCGCTGCACACCCTCCATGGCAAGAACATCCTTCCTCAGATAAGGCGACCAAAACTGCACACCATACTCAAGGTGTGGTCTCACCAAGGCCCTGTACAGCTGCAGCAAGACATCCTTGTTCCTGTACTCAAACCCTCTCGCTACAAAGGCCAACATACCACTTGCCTTCTTAACCGCCTGCTGTACCTGCATGCTTACCTTCAGCGATTGGTGCACAAGGACACCCAGGTCTCGTTGCACTTCCCCCTTCTCCCAATCTATTGCCGTTCAGATAATAATCTGCCTTTCTGTTTTTGCCACCAAAGTGGATAACCTCGCATTTATCCACATTATACTGCATCTGCCATGCTTCTGCCCAATCACCCAACCTGTCCAAATCATACTGGAGTTTCTCGGCATCCTCCTCGCAGCACACACGCCCACCCAGCTTTGTGTCATCTGTAAACTTGGAGATATTACATCTCGTTCCCTCGTCTAGATCATTAATATATATTGTGAATAGCTGGGGTCCTAGGACCGATCCCTGCGGAACCCCATTAGTCACTGCCTGCCACTCGGAAAAAGACCCGTTTAGTACAACTCTTTGCTTCCTGCCTGCCAACCAGTTCTCTATCCAATTCAGTACCTCACCCCCAATCCCATGTGCCTTAACTTTACGTGCTAATCTCTTATGCGGGACCTTATCGAAAGCCTTCTGAAAGTCCAAATACACCACATCCACTGGTTCTCCCTTATCTATTCTACCAGTTACATCCTCAAAAAATCCCAGTAGATTAGTCAAGCACGATTTACCTTTTTTGGGGAGAGAGTTCCATTTCTCCACTACCCTTTGTGTGAAGAAGTGCTTCCTGATTTCACTCCTGTACGGCCTAGTACAGTTCTGGCCTGGGAGTGGTGCAGTTTGTTGGTTTAATTTCTGAGCTGCTTCCCCAAGCGAGACAAAGGATTTGATTACAAATTCACACACCATCTGTGTGTTCTAAGTCATCGATTTGCCAAATTTTGGGAGTTTTTACGTCCACCTGAGAGAGCAGACGGGGCCTCAGTTTAACGTCTCATCCAAAAGACGGCACCTCTGACAGTGCAGCACTCCCTCAGTACTGCACTGGGAATATCAGCTTGGATTTTTGTGCTCAAGTCTCTGGAGTGGGACTTGAACCCACAACCTTCTGACTCAGAGGCGAGAGTGCTGCCCACTGAGCCACGACTGACACTTACCCGTCGAGCCAACAAGGGCGATCTACCTAATTCCCCAGGGGATCTGCTCTGACATTGAAGTTCCTACGACCTCTCGGGTAGACGTAAAAATCCCACAATTTGGTGAATCGATGCCTTGGAATTCACTGAATTTGAAAGCTGACCTACATTGGCTCCCGGTCCGGCAACGCCTCAATTTTAAATTTCTCATCCTTGTGTTCAAATCCTTCCACGGCCTCGCCGCTCCCTCTCTCTGTAACCTCCTCCAGCCCCTACAACCCTCCGAGATATCTGCGCTCCTCCAATTCTGGCCTCTTGAGCATCCCTGATTATAATCGCTCCACTATTGGTGGCCGTGCCTGGGCCCTAAGCGCTGGAATTCCCTCCCTACACCTCTCCACCTCTCTACCTCTCTCTCCTCCTTTAATACGCTCCTTAAAACCTACCTCTTCGACCAAGCTTTTGGTCACCTGCCCCAATATCTCCTCATGTGGCTCCGCGTTAAATTTTGTCTGAAGAACTTTCGCTGTATTATAAGAAATAGGAGTCGGCCATTCGGCCCTTCGAGCCTGCTCCGCCATTCAATGAGATCATGGCTGATCATCGACCTCAACTCCATTCACCGGCCTTATCGCCATATCCCTTGATGCCCTTACTAGTCAGAAATCTATCGACTTCTGTTTTGAATATACCCAATGACTGAGCCTCCACAGCCCTCTGGGGTAGAGAATTCCAAAGATTCACCACCCTCTGTGTGAAGAAATTTCTTCTCATCTCAGTCCTGAATGGCCGACCCTTTATCCTGAGGCTGTGGCCCCTGGTTCTAGACTCCCCAGCCAAGGGAAACATTCTCCCAGCATCCACCCTATCAAGCCCTGTAATAATTTTGTACGCTTCAATGAGATCCCCTCTCATTCTTCTGAATTCAAGAGAATACAGGCCTAGTTTACTCAATCTCTTCTCATACGACAGTCCCGCCATCCCAGGAATCAATCTCGTGAACCTTCGTTGCACTCCCTCTATGTCAAGTATATCCTTCCTTAGGTAAGGAGACCAAGATTGTACACCGGCGCTGTGTAAATGCAAGTTGTTTTTTCCCGCCCACGGCACAGCGTGTTTAACGGAGACCGTTGCCTTCTCGCTCCCAGGGGAAGGGCAAGGTGCCGACGCTGGCCTATCACAGCGCAGCGATCTTCCAGCGGGAGCTGTTTATATTTGGCGGGCTGCTTTTCCGGCCAGCACTGCCCGCAGAAACGTGCAGCAACACGCTCTACATCTTCAACCCTGAGCACGAGATCTGGTACCAGCCCATCGTGGTGGGCGAGAGGCCGCTCCCTCGGTACGGGTGAGTTGCCCGCGGGATCCAGCTGGGCAGGTGGCGGGATTGTTGAGCGGAGGTCAGTCGGGCTTTGATTTTCACTCATTCTCGGGGTGTGCGCGTCGCTGGCAAGGCCGGCATTTACTGCCCATCCCCAGATGTCCTGAGAAGGTGGTGGTGGGACTTCTGCTTGAACCACTGGTAGCGGGTTTGATACAAACTGAGTGATCACTTCAGAGGGCAGTTAAGAGTCAACCACATTGGTGTGGGACTGGAGTCACATATAGGCCCAGACCAGGTAAGGACGGCAGGTTTCCTTCCCTAAAAGACATTAGTGAACCAGTTGGGTTTTTATGACAATCCAACAGCTTCATGGTCACTTTTACTGACGCCAGCTTTTTATTTCCAGGGTATTGCTCCTCTTGCTGTCATCAGCTTGGCTCGGTTGGTAGCACTCTCGCCTCCTTGAGTCAATTTATGCACAGCAAGCTCCCACAAACAGCCATGAGATAATGACCAGATAATCTGTTTTAGTGGTGTTGGTTGAGGGATTAATACTGGGAGTACTCCCCTGCGAATAGCTGTCATGAGATCTTTTACGTTCACCTGAGAGAGCAGACAGAGCCTCTGTTTAATGTCTCCTCCGAAAGATGGCCCTCCCTCAGCACTGCACTGGGAGTGTCAGCCTGGATTCGGTGCTCAAGTGTCTGGCGCGGGTCTTGAACCCACAACCTTTTGAGTCCGAGGCGAGAGTGCGACGCACTGAGCCGTGACACCTGTACCTGGTGGGAGGGTTAGTCAGAGTGGAGCCTGATCCTACTCTCGTCACACGCTCAGTGTCCAGCAGGGGTGACGGGATAAGGCGAAGGAAATCCTGCTGCCCGGAATTTTCCCCTCCCTCGCCCAGGGGCCACCGACCCCGACTAGTGGAGATCAGACCTGTTTAACGGATGCTTTGTGTTCCCTTTTACTTTTCCCCAGTCACTCTGCCACTCTCCTGGGAGATAAGCTGATCCTGTTCGGTGGAAGTCGAAACCGAGTCTTTTTGAACGACCTTCACGTGTTGGATCTCGGTGAGGTGACGCCCGGTTTTGGGATTAGGAAGGAGGGGGGTTTAACAGAAGCTGATTCCCGGTAAATCGGTCCATGTAGTGAAAGGTTCAAATCCCAAGGTGGGGGACGGAGGTCGGGAAACACGAGGTAAGACTGGCGAAGTTGGGAGTAAGGAGGGGAATCGGAGACCTCTGCTCACCCGGAAGGACATTGAGTTGTGGGATAGTTTACCAGGGAGTGATGTTGAAATGGGCAGCGTTGATGGGGTCGAGGGACAATTGGATGTGATTTGGTGAGACCGATCTACCTAAATCAGCGTGGTCCAATGGATGACCCACAAGAGTTGCTTTGGCGATGGCGTTTTAGCCACTTGCACTAATTTTAGTCGAAAGTGCCTCTCGCACAATGCAGGTAAATGAAATTCACACCTGTATATTAACTTAACAAACATCTACTACCAAGGACAGAAGCAAAATACTGCGGATGCTGGAAATCTGAAATAAAAACAGAAAATGCTGGAAATACTCAGCAGGTCAGGCAGCATCTGTGGAGAGAGAAACAGAGTTAACGTTTCAAGTCGATGAGCTTTCGGCAGAACTGGAAAAAGCTTTTTTTCAGTTCTGACGAAGGGTCACAGACCTGAAACGTTAACTCTGTTTCTCTCTCCACAGATGCTGCCTGACCTGCTGAGTATTTCCAGCATTTTCTGTTTTTATCTACTACCTAGGGGTACGGTAGTGTCGTGGTTGTTACAGGACTAATAATCCAGAGAACGTGAGTTCACATCTCGCCGTGGGCAGTTTGAGAATTTTAATTTGGTTTTTAAAAATCTGGAAATGAAAAGCTGGGGTCAGTAAAGTGACCATGGAGCATTCGGATTGTTGTAAAAACCCAACTGGCTGATTGAAATCACACCATTGATGGTGTCTATTACTCATCTTTTATTTACTGATCAGAAATGCAATGATCCACATCTGGATTCCCTATTAGCGATATAGGAACAGGAGGAGGCCATTCAGCCCCTCGAGCCTGTTACGTAGGAACAGGAGGAGGCCATTCAGCCCCTCGAGTCTGTTACACAGGGACAGGAGGAGGCCATTCAGCCCCTCGAGCCTGTTACACAGGAACAGGAGGAGGCCATTCAGCCCCTCGAGCCTGTTACACAGGAACAGGAGGAGGCCATTCAGCCCCCTCGAGCCTGTTACACAGGAACAGGAGGAGGCCATTCAGCCCCCTCGAGCCTGTTACACAGGAACAGGAGGAGGCCATTCAGCCCCTCGAGCCTGTTACATAGGAGCAGGAGGAGGCCATTCAGCCCCTCAAGCCTGTTACACAGGAACAGGAGGAGGCCATTCAGTCCCTCGAGCCTGTTGCACAGGAACAGGAGGAGGCCATTCAGCCCCTCGAGCCTGTTACACAGGAACAGGAGGAGGCCATTCAGCCCCCTCGAGCCTGTTACATAGGAACAGGAGGAGGCCATTCAGCCCCTCGAGCCTGTTACATAGGAACAGGAGGAGGCCATTCAGCCCCTCGAGCCTGTTACAAAGGAACAGGAGGCCATTCAGCCCCTCGAGCCTGTTACAAAGGAACAGGAGGCCATTCAGCCCCCTCGAGCCTGTTACACAGGAACAGGAGGAGGCCATTCAGCCCCTCGAGCCTGTTACATAGGAACAGGAGGAGGCCATTCAGCCCCTCGAGCCTGTTACAAAGGAACAGGAGGAGGCCATTCAGCCCCTCGGGACTGTTGCATAGGAACAGGAGGAGGCCATTCAGCCCCCTCGAGCCTGTTGCGTAGGAACAGGAGGAGGCCATTCAGCCCCCTGAGCCTATTACATAGGAACAGGAGGAGGCCATTCAGCCCCTCGAGCCTGTTACATAAGAACATGAGGAGGCCATTCAGCCCCTCGAGTCTGTTCTGCCATTGAATTAGATCATGGCTGACCTGTATATTAACTCCATCTACCCGCATTGGTTCCGTAACCCTTATTACCCTTACACAACAAAAATCTATCAATCTCGGTTTTGAAATTTTCAATTGACCCCCAGCATCCACAGCCTTTTGAGGGAGTGTGTTCCAGATTTCCACCACCCTTTGTGTGAAGACGTGCTTCCTGACTTCACCCCTGAACGGCCTGGCTCTAATTTTAAGGTTATGTCCCCTTGTTCTGGACTCCCCCACCAGAGGAAATAGTTTCTCTTTATCTACTCCTATCTACTCCTTTTAATCATCTTAAATGCCTCAATTAGATCACCCCTTAATCTTCTATACTCGGGAACACAAGCCCATTCTATGCAACCTGTCTCATGAGACGTTAAACCGGGGCCCCGTCTGCGCTCTCAGGTGGATGTAAAAGATCCCATGACACTATTTTGAAGAAGAGCAGGGGAGTTATCACCGGTGTCCTGGCCAATATTTATCCCTCAACCAACATCACTAAAATAGATTATTTTGTCATTATCAAGTTGCTGTTTGTGGGAGCTTGCTGTGCGCAAATTGGCTGCCGCGTTTCCTACATTACAACAGTGACTACACTTCAAAAAGTGCTTCATTGGCTGTAAAGCGCTTTGGGACGTCCTGAGGTTGTGAAAGGCGCTGGAGAAATGCAAGTCTTTCTTTTCTCATAATTTAACCCTCTAAACCCCGGTATCATTCTGGTGAATCTGCGTTGCACACGCGTGGTTAGTGACTAACGTATTGGACAACACTGGTCTAAAAGGTGCGGGCTTGTTTGGGTCTTCTGGCCTATTCCTGTTCTAGAACGTGCTCATGCCAAACCTCAGTGAGCGTACCTGGAACACCGAGCGCACCCTGCCCTGAATTAGAAGGACATAATACAGTCACTTGTGCCGCTGGTGTTGGCTACTTCTGTACACTTGGACTTGGGTGTACAGGGCGCAATTTCAAAATTTGCAGATGACACAAAACTTGGAAGTTTAGTGAACAGTGAGGAGGATAGTGCTAGACTTCAAGAGGACATAGACAGGCTGGTGAAATGGGTGGACATGTGGCAGAAAAGTGTGAAGTGATACATTTTGGTAGGAAGAATGAGGAGAGGCAATATAAACTAAAGGGTACAATCCTAAAGGGGGTGCATGAACAGAGAGACCTGGGGGTATATGTGCACAAATCGTTGAAGGTGGCAGGGCAGGTTGAGGAAGTGGTTAAAAAAATATATGGGATCCTGGGCTTCATAAACAGAGGCATAGAGTACAAAAGCAAGGAAGTTATGATGAACCTTTATAAAACACTGGTTCGGCCTCAACTGGAGTATTGTGTCCAATTCTGGGCACCGCACTTTAGGAAGGATGTGAAGGGCTTAGAGAGGGTGCAGAAAAGATTGACCAGAATGGTTCCAGGGATGAGGGACTTCAGTTATATGGATAGACTGGAGAAGCTGGGGTTGTTCTCCTTGGAGCAGAGAAGGTTGAGAGGAGATTTGATAGAGGTGTTCAAAATCATGAGGGGTCTGGACAGAGTAGATAGAGAGAAACTGTTCCCATTGGTGGAAGGGTCAAGAACCAGAGGACACAGATTTAAGGTGATTGGCAAAAGAACCAAAGGCGACATGAGGGAAAACTTTTTTATGCAGCGAGTGGTTATGATCTGGAACTCACTGCCTGAAAGGATGGTGGAGGCAGATTCAATCGTGGCTTTCAAAAGGGAATTGGATTAGTACCTGAAGGAAAAAGAATTGCAGGGCTACTGGGAAAGGGCTGTAACCATTCTATGATTTGATGACATGGTTGTATTCAGTCCCTGGCGTGGGAGGGGTGGGGTGCTGGTGGGGTGTGGAGAGAGCGAGGGATAAGGGGGGTTGGTATTTTGGGATGAAGAATCCTCTCCTGATGGATTGTTGCTAAACTAAAACCTTGTCCATTTCTCCCAGGTTTCATGGAGTATGTTAACGTACAGATTAGGGGTTCTCCTGCACCACGATGGTAGGTACCACTCCAGAACGTCAACATGACTGATCTGTGTGAACTGAGACTGGTTGGTTTCTCAGGAGCACGACCCCTTCATTTGGTCTTTAAATTTGACAATCTCATTGACAGAATTCTCAGGATGGCCAGTGTGGGTAAATGGGGGAGATGGTGACGGCTTTACATTAGGGTGCGCTCTTCTGAGCTTGGGGCTGAGGCATAATATTGTGGTAGAATAATGTGGTTTTACTCTGTATCTAACCCGTACTTTACCTGCCCTGGGAGTGTTTGATGGGACAGTGCAGAGGGTGCTTTACACTGTATCTAACTCGTGCTGTACTTGTCCTGGGAGTGTTTGATGGGACAGTGTAGAGGGAGCTTTACACTGTATCTAACTCGTGCTGTACTTGTCCTGGGAGTGTTTAATGGGACAGTGTAGAGGTAGCTTTACTCTGTATCTAACCCGTGCTGTACCTGCCCTGCGTGTGTTTGGGACAGTGTAGAGGGAGCTTTACTCTGTATCTAACCCGTGCTGTACCTGCCCTGGGAGTGTTTGATGGGACAGTGTAGAGGGAGCTTTACTCTGTATCTAACCCGTGCTGTACCTGCCCTGGGAGTGTTTGATGGGACAGTGTAGAGGGGGCTTTACTCTGTATCTAACCCGTGCTGTACCTGCCCTGGGAGTGTTTGATGGGACAGTGTAGAGGGGGCTTTACTCTGTCTCTAACCCGTGCTGTACCTGCCCTGGGAGTGTTTGATGGGACAGTGTAGACACTGATGGGGGAAGTGTAGCTCTCTATGTAAGTAGGATGTGAACGACTTTGCAAATTGGCTGCCGCGTTTCCTACATTGCAACAGTGACTACACTTCAAAAAGTACTTCATTGGCTGTAAAGTGCTTTGAGACGTCCTGAGATTGTGAAAGGCGCTGTAGAAATGCAGGTTCTTTCTTTTTATAGTCGCCATGCTGCTGTGCCTCTGTGTGGGAACAAGCTTCTGATCAGCGGTGGGTATAATCTGACCGGTGCCCTGCAGGATTTGTTCATCTTCAACATAGGTAAGGCACTGAGAGTGTTGAAACTTCTGGACGTGAGGCTATGGATTGGTTGTTCCCGAACCCCACACTGGGTGCGGAGGAGTGGGACTGATTCACGGCCCCCCTCTCTCTCCGTCACTGTGCACCACCTCCCCCGGGGGAACCTGCTGTTCCGCAGGGTTCAAGGCTTCCCTTCACCGCCATCGGATGTCTGCAGCCGAGATTCGGCGCTTTTTTTCCCCGTTCCACCCCTCGCTGTCCACTGACAGGAAGTGATGGAGGTGGGGCTGTTCCAGAATGTACAGAGCAAGTGAAAGGGCCCTATTGGATATGGAGCCAACGGTTCTGTTGGTTCTCTCTTTAACCCATTCCTCCCCGATCCCCCTCAAACTGCTCACAGTGACACATCAGGACCGCACTATGTGGGGAATCGCAAACTGAGCATTGCTGATGGTGCAGCTCCTGAAACAGTGGGTGTTTCTGATTGCTCTGCCCTCATCGGAACAGGAGGAGGCCATTCAGCCCCTCGAGCCTGTTCCGCCGCCATTCAATGAGATCATGGCTGACCTGTATTGAGACCCTTCAGTGAGTCAGTCCTTTAGATACTCACATTGTTATTGCACCAATGGTGCCTCAGCGCTGTGGGAAAGGAGATGAATTGCTTCGTTGAGGTGGATTAATCTCCCGGACAATCCTGCGAACAAACCCGGGACATTTCGTTCCGGTCAGACTTGCAACAAAGCATTGGGCGGCCAATGCCCAGCCTGCAATGGGGCCTTGGTGCACACGTGCTCTGCTAACACAACACGATGGATAGAGTGCTTTCTGGGGCGCAGAGGATTGTGGGTATTATTGCCACCATTATTGACTGACGTATTGGGCAACCAGTCCCCATTGGCTGGAGGGGTGGAGTCGAGAGGTCACGTGATGAAACCTCCCGGATTGCAGTCCAATCAGTTGACGACCCCGAGTGGGGACGGAGGAGTGTGGGCTGTCCGATCGAGAGATCAGCAAAAACAAAAGGGGCGCGTCTAGTGACAACCCTAGCACTAACCGTGACCCTAATGCTAACCCCTAAGCCTGACACACTGGCCCTAACCCAAGCCGCTGACCCTAACTCTTATCTTTTACTTGCTCCCCCACCCACCCAGACACCTATAGTTGGAGCAGTCTGTGCCACCACACTCTCTGCTCGGTCCCACGAGCGGGTCACAGCCTGGTTTATCTGAGCTCGAACCGGAGCAGCACAGGGACCTGTCACACGCTGTTGGTCTTCGGAGGCTCGGACAACGCTGGGAAATTCTACAGCGACACCGTTCGAGTCCATGTGGAGCTGTGCGAGGACTGAGCATTGAACCGGGATCCTCCACGAGAGAGACTTGCCTCACTCAGAGTGTGAGCATTCAATGTCTGTGAGCAGGCTACGTCGTTGTCTGTACCTTCATGACCATCAAATGGTTGAACAATCTTGCACTTAATATTAAAACTTATAGCCAGGGCCTCGTCTCCTTGTGTTAATGATCAAAGTAACAAACCTGAATCAGGACTGGGTGGGGCAGTGGGTCAGACATTTTCACCCTCTGCGACCTGGGGTCACCATCCAACCCAGACAGAGGGGATGAAGGTCTCTGTCTGTAAGGGTTTTATGTGAAATAAGTTTGGGGTTCTGAGTCTGGGTTCTGGTGGGCAGGTGATTTTGCAGTGTTTATGACATGGAATCAAGTAACTTTGGAGAGGGAGGGGGAATTTTCCCAGAGTTTTTACTGAAATTGGCCCCGTGGGCATCACTGGCAAGGCCAAACCCACCAGGGGTGGTGGCACAGTGGTATACAGTCGGGAAGGAGTGGCCCTGGGAGTCCTCAACATTGACTCCGGACCCCATGAGGTCTCATGGCTTCAGGTCAAGCATGGGCAAGGAAACCGCCTGCTGATTACCATCTACCGCCCTCCCTCAGCTGATGAATCAGTACTCCTCCATGTTGAACACCACTTGGAAGAAGCACTGAGAGTAGCAAGGGCACAGAATGTACTCTGGGTGGGGGACTTCAATGTCCATCACCAAGAGTGGCTCGGTAGCACCACTACTGACCGAGCTGGTCGAGTCCTGAAGGACATAGCTGCCAGTCTGGGCCTGCGACAGGTGGTGAGAGAACCAACACGAAGGAAAAACCTACTTGACTTCGTCCTCACCAATCTAAGTGTCGCAGATGCATCTGTCCATGACAGCAGTGGCAGCCGCACAGTCATTGTGGAGACGAAGTCCCGTCTTCACACTGAGGACACCCTCCATCGTGTTGTGTGGCATTACCACCGTGCTAAATGGGATAGATTCAGAACAGATCTAGCAGCTCAAAACTGGGCATCCATGAGGCGCTGTGGGGCAGCAGCAGAATTGTAACCGCATGGCTTGGCATATCCCTCACTCTACCATTACCATCAAGCCAGGGGACCAATCCTGGTTCAATAAGGAGTGTAGAAGAGCATGCCAGGAGCAGCACCAGGCATACCTAAAAATGAGGTGCCAACCTGAGGAAGCTGCAACACAGGACTACGTGCATGCTAAAAAGCAGAAGCAGCATGGTATAGACAGAGCGATCCCACAATCAACGGATCAGATGAAAGCTCTGCAGTCCTACCACATCCAGTCGTGAATGGTGGTGGACCATTAAACAACAGGAGGAGGAGGCTCCATGAATATCTCCATCCTCAATGATGGTGGAGTCCAGCACGTGAATGCAAAAGACAAGGCTGAAGCGTTTGCAACCATCTTCAGCCAGAAGGGCCGAGTGGATGATCCATATCTGCCTACCCCTGAGGTCCCCACCATCACAGAAGCCAGTCTTCAGCCAATTCGATTCACTCCACATGATATCAAGAAATGGCTGAGATATAGCAAAGGCTATGGGTCCTGTTAACATCCCGGCTATCGTGCTGAAGATTTGTGCTCTAGAACTAGCCACGCCTCTAGCCAAGCTGTTCCAGTACAGCTACAACACTGGCATCTATCCGACAATGTGGAAAACTGCCCAGGTGTGTCCTGTCCACAAAAAGCAGGACAAATCCAATCCAGCCAATTACCGCCCCATCAGTCTACACTCAATCATCAGTAAAGTGATGGAAGTTGTCATCAACAGTGCTATCAAGCGGCACTTACTCACCAATAACCTGCTCACGGATGCTCAGTTTGGGTTCCGCCAGGACCACTCGGCTGCCAACCTCATTACAGCCTTGATCCAAACATGGACAAAGGAGCTGAATTCCAGAGGTGAGGTGAGAGTGACTGCCCTTGACATCACAGCAGCATTTGACCAAGTGTGGCATCAAGGAGCCTTAGAAAAACTGAAGTCAATGGGAATCGGGTGGGAAAACTCTCCACTGGCTGGAGTTATACCTAGCACAAAGGAAGATGGTTGTGGTGATTGAAGGTCAATCATCATAGCCCCAGGACATCACTGCAGGAGTTCCTCAGGGCAGTGTCCTAGCCCAACCATCTTCAGCTGCTTCATCAATGACCTTCCCTCCAACATAAGGTCAGAAATGGGGATGTTCGCTGATGACTGCACAGTGTTCAGCACCATTCACAACTCCTCAGATAATGAAGCAGTCCATGCCCACATGCAACAAGACCTGGACGACGTTCAGGCTTGGGCTGATAAGTGGCAGGTAACATTCGTGCCACACAAGTGCCAGGCAATGACTATCTCCAACAAGCGAGAATCTAAACACCGCCCCTTGACATTCAATGGCATTACCATCGCCGAATCCCCCACCATCAACATCCTGGGGGTCACCATTGACAAACTTAACTGGACCAGTCACATAAATACTGTGGCTACAAGAGCAGGTCAGAGGCTAGGTATTCTGTCGCACCGCCTGACTCCCCAAAGCCTTTCCACCATCTACAAGGCACAAGTAAGGAGTGTGATGGAATACTCTCCACTTGCCTGGATGAGTGCAGCTCCAACACTCAAGAAGCTCGACACCATCCAGGACAAAGCAGCTCGCTTGATTGGCACCCCATCCACCACCTTAAACATTCACTCCCTCCACCACCGGTGTACCGTGGCTGCAGTGTGTACCATCTAAAGGTGCACTGCAGCAACTCGCCAAGGCTTCTTCGGCAGCACCTCCCAAACCTGCGACCTCTTCCACCTAGCAGGACAAGGGCAGCAGATGCATGGGAACACCACCACCTACCTCCAAGTTCCTCACCAAGTCACACATCACCTTCACTTAGTATATCGCCAATCCTTCATCGTCGCTGGGTCAAAATGCTAGAACTCCCTACCTAACAGCACTGTGGGAGTACCTTCACCACACAGACTGCAGCGGTTCAAGAAGGCAGCTCACCACCTTGCCAGCAATGCCCACATTCCATAAAAACAAATATTGCAAAAAAGCATTTATTGCCCATCCCTAACTGCCCTCGAGAAGGTGGTGGTGAACCGCCTTCTTGAACCCCTGCAGTCCGTGTGCTGAAGGTACTCCCACGGTGCTGTTGGGTAAGGAGTTCCAGCGACGATGAAGGAACGGTGATATATTTCCAAGTCAGGATGGTGTGTGACCTGGAGGGGAACTTTGAGGTGCTGGTGTTCCCATGGACCTGCTGCCCTTGTCCTTTTGGTGGTAGAGGTCATGGGTTTGGGAGGTGCTGCAGTGCATCTTATAGATGGTGCACACTGCAGCCACGGTGTGCTGGTGGTGGAGGGAGTGAATGTTTAGGCTGGTGGATGGGAGGGCAGTGCACAAGGTTACACCCTCCTGATGGTTACAGGGAGCGCCAAAGGGAATTTTCCCATCTTTCTTTTCATAAGCAGCTTGGCTTACTCTTGCCTCCTCGTTAGCAGGTTGCCGGTTTGAGCCCCGCTCGGAATTGACCACGTGAGCCAGGATGCCACTGCAGTGCAGTACTGAGGGAGTGCTGCAAGGTCTGGGGTCTGTTCTGGTGGTGATAAAGAATTTCGTGACCCTGGTTAAGTAGGGAGACGCCACAGTCAACAGCACCTGAGAAAGCATAATATCTCATCCGAAAAACGACGCTCTTTCAGTACTGCCCCTCTGACAGTGCAATGCTCCCTCAGTTCTGCCCTGCCGACATTGCAGCGCTTTCTCCATACGGCACTGGGAGTGTCTGCCTAGATTTTGTGCTGAAGTCTCTGAAGTGGGACTTGAACCCACAACCTTCTGATTCAGAGGTGAGAGCGCTACCACTGAGCCACAACTGACAATCCCTCAAGGAACAGCACCTCATCTTTCCACTTGGCCCTCTGGTCTTAACATAGACTTTAACAGCCTCAGACCTTAACCACAGCTCCCAATTTCTCTGACAGTAGATGCTGGTGTAGGTTGGGTGTACCAGCACTGCCAGGGCTCAGGGAGGGAGTAGGCTGGTTGGGCAATGCCTGGTCAGGTGGCTTACCTTTTTCCTCCTCCAGACTCCGTCAGGTTTTCATGTTCTCCTCTCCCACATGCTTTACCCATTCACACATTCTCTGGGTTTCCTATATATTTGTTATTTCTCGAATTTTTTAAATTCATTCTCGGGGTGTGGGCGTCGCTGGCAAGGCCAGCATTTATTGCCCATTCCCAATTGCCCTTGAGAAGGTGGTGGTGAGCTGACGCCTTGAACCGCTGCAGTCCGTGTGGTGAAGGTACTCCCACAGTGCTGTTAGGGAGGGAGTTCCAGGATTTTGACCCATTGATGATGAAGGAATGACGATATATTTCCAAGTCAGGATGATGTGTGACTTGGAGGGGAACTTGGAGGTGATGGTGTTCCCATGCGCCTGATGCCCTTGTCCTAGGTGGTAGAGGTCGCGGGTTTGGGAGGTGCTGTCGAAGAAGCCTTGGCGAGTTGCTGCAGTGCATCTTGTAGATGGTGCACACTGCAGCCACGGTACACTGGTGGTGGAGGGAGTGAATGTTTAAGGTGGTGGATGGGGTGCCAAAGGCCAATCAAGTGGGCTGCTTTGCCCTGGATGGTATCGAGGCTCTTGAGTGTTGTTAGAGCTGCACTCATCCTGACTTGTGCCTTGTAGATGGTGGAAAGGCTTTGGAGAGTCAGTCGCTGCAGATATGCTGGCCTTGCCAGCGACGCCCACATCCCATAAATGAATAAAAAAGAAGACAGCGTCTGACCTGCTCTTGTAGCCACAGTATTTTTGTGGCTGGTCCAGTTAAGTTTCTGATCAATGGTGACCCCCCCAGGATGTTGATGGTGGGGGATTTGACGATGGTAATGCCATTGAATGTCAAGAGCAGGTGGTTAGACTCTCCTTGTTGGTGATGGTCATTGCCTGGCACTTGTGTGGCATGAATGTTATTTGACACTTATCAGCCCAAGCCTGAATATCATCCAGGTCTTGCTGCGTGCAGGCATGGACTGCTTCATTATCTGAGGAGTTGCGAATGGAACTGAACACTGTGCAGTCATCAGTGAACATCCCCACTTCTGACCTTATGATGGAGGGAAGGTCATTGATGAAGCAGCTGAAGATGGTTGGGCCTAGGACACTACCCTGAGGAACTCCTGCAGCGATGTCCTGGGGCTGTGATGATTGGCCTCCAACAACCACAACCATCTTCCTTTGTGCTGGGTATGACTACAGGTCAGTTAGCCTGACATCAGTCATTGGGAAAATGCTGGAATCCATTATTAAGGAAGTGGTAACAGGGCACTTAGAAAATCATAATATGATTAGGCAGAGTCACCATGGTTTTATGAAATGGAAATTGTGTTTAATAAATTTGTCAGAGTTTTTTGAGGATGTAACTAGCAGGATAAAGGGGAACCCGTGGATGTAGTATATTTGGATTTTTAAAAGGCATTCGATAAGGTGCCACATTTCAGGTTGTTACACAAGACAAGTGCACATGGGGCTGGGTAATGTATTATGGATAGAGGATTGGTTAACAGACAGAAAACAGAGAGTAGGGATAAACGGGTCATTTTCAGATTGGCAGGCGCAACTAGTGGGGTGCCGCAAGGATCAGTGCTTGGGCCTCAGCTATTTACCATCTATATTAGTGACCTAGATGAAGGGACAGAGTGTAATGTATCCAAGTTTGTTGATGATACAAAGCTAGGTGGGAAAGTAAGCTGTGAGGATACAAAAGCCTGCAAAGGGATATAGACAGGTTAAGTGAGTGGGCAATAAGGTGGCAAATGGAGCATAATGTAGGGAACTGTGAGGTTATTCACTTTGGTAGAAAGAATACAAAAATAGAATATTTTTTAAATGGCGAGTAACTATTCAATGTTGGTGTTCAGAGAGATTTAGGTGTCCTCATACAAGAAACACAGATAGTTAGCATGCAGGTACAGCAAGCAGAAGGCAAATGGCATGTTGGACTTTATTGCTCATGGGTTGGAGTACAAGAGTAAGGAAGTCTTGCTACAATTGTACAGGGCTTTGGTGAGACCACACCTGAAGCACTGGGCACAGTTTTGCTCTCCTTATTTAAGGAAGGACATACTTGCCTCAGAGACGGTGGAACGAAGGTTTACTAGATTGATCCCTGGGATGAGAGGGTTGTCCTATGATGAGAGATTGAGTAGAACAGGCCTATACTCGCTGGAGTTTAGAAGAATGAGAGGTGATCTCATTGAAACATACAAGATTCTGAAGGGGATTGACAGGGTAGACGCTGAGAGGTTGTTTCCCCTGGCTGGAGTGTCTAGAACTAGGGGGCATAGTCTCAGGATAAGGGGTCGGCCTTTTAAGACTGAGATGAGGAGGAAGTTCTTCACTGAGGGTTGTGAATCTTTGGAATTCTCTGGCCAAAAATCAGTGGATGCTGAGTCGTTGAATATATTCAAAGCTGAGATCGATAGATTTTTAGACTCTCGAGGAATCAAGGGATATGGGGATAGGGCGGGAAAGTGGAGTTGAGGGCGAACATCAGCCATGATCCTATTGAATGTCAGTGCAGACTTGAGGGGCCGTATAGCCTGCTCCTGCTCCTAATTCTTTGGTTCTTATACAAGAGCAAAATACTGCGGATGCGGAAGAGTCACAGACCTGAAACGTTAACTCTGTTTCTCTCTCCACGGATGCTGCCTGGCCTGCTGAGTTTTTCCAGCGTTTTCTGTTGTTATTTCTTATGTTCTTATGTTATGTTCTCCAGCCAGTGGAGCGTTTTCCCCCCCGCAATTCCCATTGACTTTAATTTTACTAGGGCTCCTTGATGCCATACTCGGCCAAATGCTGCCTTAATGTCAAGGGCAGTCACTCTCACCTCACCTCTGGAATACAGCTCCTTTGTCCATGTTTGGACCAAGGCTGTAATGAGGTCGGGAGCCGAGTGGTCCTGGCGGAACCCAAACTGAGCATGGGTGAGCAGGTTATTGGTGAGTACGTGCCGCTTGATGGCACTGTCGATGACACCTTCCATCACTTTGCTGATGATTGAGAGTAGACTGATGGGGCGGTAATTGGCCGGATTGGATTTGTCCTGCTTTTTGTGGACAGGACATTCCTAGGCAATTTTCCACTTTGTTGGGTAGATGCCAGTGTTGTAGCTGTACTGGAACAGCTTGGCTAGAAGCGCGGCTAGTTCTGGAGCTCAAGTCTTCAGCACGACAGCCGGGATGTTGTCGAGGTCCATACCATTTGCTATATCCAGTGTGCTCAACTGTTTTTTGATATCACCTGGAGTGAATCGAATTGGCTGAAGACTGGATTCTGTGATGGTGGAGGAGGTCAAGATGAATTATTCACTCGGCTTTTCTTGCTGAAGATGGTTGCAAATGCTTCAGCCTTGTCTTTTGCGCTAACGTGCTGGGCTCCACCATCATTGAGAAAGGGATGTTCATGGAGCTTCCTGTTCTCGTTAGTTGTCCACCACCACTCATGACTGGGTGTGGCAGGACTGCAGAGCTTTGATCTGATCCGTTGATTGTGGGATCGCTTAGCCCTGTCTATAGCATTCTGCTTCCGCTGTTTAGCATGCATGCAGTCCTGTGTTGTCGCTTCACCAGGTTGGCACCTCATTTTTAGGTACGCCTGGTGCTGCTCCTGGCATGCTCTTCTGCACTTATTCAAGCAGGGTTTGCTTGATGGTAATGGTAGAGTGAGGAATATGCCAGGCCGAGGTTACTGATTGTGGTGGAATACAATTCTGCTGCTACTGATGACCCACAGCGCCTCATGGATGTCCATTTTTGAGCTGCTAGATCTGTTCTGAATCTATCCCATTTAGCACGGTGGTAGTGCCACACAACACGATGGAGGGTGTCCTCAGCATGAAAATGGGACTTCATCTCCACAAGGAATATGTGGTGGTAACTCCTACCAATATTGTCATGGACAGATGCATCTGCAACAGGTAGATTAATGAGGACGAGGTCAAGTAGGTTTTTCCCCTCGTGTTGGTTCTCTCACCACCTGCTGCAGGTCCAGTCTGGCAACTATGTTCTTCAGGACTCTGCCTGATCGGTCAGTGTTTGTGCTACTGAGCCACTCTTGGTGGTGGACATTGAAGTCCCCCGTCCAGCATACATTCTGTGCCCTAGCTTCCCTCAGTGCTTCTTCCAAGCGGTGTTCAACATGGAGGAGTACTGACTCATCAGCTGAGGGAGGGTGGTCGGTGGTAATCAGCAGGCGGTTTCTTTGCCCATGTTTGAGCTGATGCCATGAGAATTCATGGGGTCATAGAAACATAGAAGATAGGAGCAGGAGTAGGCCATTCGGCCCCTTGAGCCTGCTCCACCATTCGATGAGATCATGGCTGATCATCCAAACTCAGTACCCTGTACCTGCCTTCTCCCCATATCCCTTGATAGCTTTAGCTTTAAGAAATATATCTAACTCATTCTTGAATATATTTAATGACTTGACCTCAACTACCTTCTGTGGTAGAGAATTCCACAGGTTCACCACTCTCTGGGTGAAGAAATTCCTCCTCATCTCAGTCCTAAATGGCTTACCCCTTATCCTTAGATTATGACCCCTGGTTCTGGACTCTCCGACCATCGGGAACATTCTTCCTGCATCTAGTTTGTCCAGACCTGTCAGAATTTTATATGTTTCGATGAGATCCCCTCTCATTCTTCTATACTCCAGCGAGTATAAGCCCAATCGACCCAATCTCTCCTCATATGTCATTCCTGCCATCCCAGGTATCAGCCTTGTGAATCTTCGCTGAACTCCTTCCATGGCAAGAACATCCTTCCTCAGATAAGGCGACCAAAACTGCACACAGTACTCAAGGTGTGGTCTCACCAAGGCCCTGTACAACTGCAGCAGGACATCCCTGTTCCTATACTCAAACCCTTTCGCTATGAAGGCCAACATACCATTTGCCTTCTTCACCGTCTGCTGCACCTGCATGCTTACCTTCAGCGACTGGTGCACAAGGACACCCAGGTCTCATTGCACCTCCCCTTCTCCCAATCTATTGCCATTCAGATAATAGTCTGCCTTTCTGTTTTTGACACCAAAGTGGATAACCTCGCATTTATCCACGTTATATTGCATCTGCCACGCTTCTGCCCACTCACCCAACCTGTCCAAATCATCCTGGAGTTTCTCGGTATCCTCCTCGCAGCACACACGCCCACCCAGCTTTGTGTCATCTGCAAACTTGGAGATATTACATTTAGTTCCCTTGTCTAGATCATTAATGTATATTGTGAATAGCTGGGGTCCAAGGACGGATCCCTGCGGTACCCCACTAGTCACTGCCTGCCACTCGGAAAAAGACCCATTAATTCCTACTCTCTGCTTTCTGTCCGCCAACCAGTTCTCTATCCAAGTCAATACCTTGCCCCCAATCCCATGTGCCTTAACTTTACACGCTAATCTCTTATGCGGGACCTTATCGAAAGCCTTTTGAAAGTCCAAATACACCACATCTACTGGTTCTCCCTTATCTATTTTCCCAGTTACATCCTCAAAAAATTCCAGTAGATTAGTCAAGCATGATTTACCTTTTGTAAATCCATGTTGACTTTGTCCGATCCTGTCACTGCTTTTCAAGGGCTCAGCTATTACATCCTTAATAATGGACTCTAGCATTTCCCCCACTACCGATGTCAGGCTTACCGGTATGTAATTCCCCGCTTTCTCTCTACCACCCTTTTTGAATAGTGGGGTAACATTAGCTACCCTCCAATCCATGGGTACAGTTCCAGATTCCATCGAATGTTGGAAGATGATCAGCAATGCATCTACTATTTCTAGGGCCACTTCCTTAAGTACCCTAGGATGTAGATTATCAGGCCCTGGGGATTTATCGGCCTTCAATACCGTCAATTTCCCTAACACCATTTCCCTGCGAATACTGATTTCTTTCAGTTCCTCCCTTTCATCAGACCCTATGTTCTCCAACATCTCTGGGAGGTCATTTGTGTCCTCCTTTGTGAAGACAGAACCAAAATATGCATTTAATTGGTCTGCCATTTCTTTGTTCCCCATTATAACTTCCCCCGCTTCTGACTGCAAGGGACCTACACTTGATTTCACTAATCTTTTTCTCTTCACATATCTATAAAAGCTCTGTCAGTTTTTATGTTCCATGCAAGCTTACTTTCATATTCTATTTTCCCCTTCTTAATTAATCCCTTTGTCCTCCTTTGTTGAATCATAAACTGCTCCCAATCCTCAGGGTTACCGCTTTTTCTGGCCAATTTATATGCCCTCTCCTTGGATCTTATGTTATCCCTAATTTCACTTGTTAGCCACGGTTGAGTCACCCTTTTTGTTTTATTCTTATGCCACACTGGGATGAACAAATTCTGTAGTTCATCCATGCGGTCTTTGAATGTTTGCCATTGCCTATCCACCGTCAACCCTTTGAGTGACATTCCCCAATCAATCCTACCCAATTCGCGCCTCATACCATCGTAGTTTCCTTTACTTAAATTCAGGACCCTAGTCTCTGATTCAACGACTTCACTCTCCATCCTAATGAAGAATTCTATCATATTATGATCACTCTGACCCAAGGGGCCTCGTACAACAAGATTGCTAATTAATCCTTTCTCGTTACATAATACCCAGTCTAAGATGGCCTGATCTCTGGTTGGTTCCTCGACATATTGTTCCAGAAAACCATCCCGTAAACATTCTAGGAATTCCTCCTCCACAGTATTTTTTACTAATTTGGTTAGCCCAATCTATATGTAAATTAAAGTCACCCATGATGACTGCTGTGCCCTTACTGCATGCTTCTCTAATTTCCCTTTTAATGCCGTCCCCAACTTCCGTATTACTGTTTGGAGGTCTATATACCACTCCCACTAACGTTTTCTGCCCCTTGTTATTTCTCAGTTCTACCCATACAGATTCCGCATCATCAGAGTTACTATCCTTCCTTTCAATTGTGTTAATCCCCTCTTTAACCAGCAATGCTACCCCACCTCCCTTTCTTTTTTGCCTATCTTTCCTAAATATTGAATACCCCTGGATGTTGAGTTCCCAGCCTTGGCCACCCTGGAGCCATGTTTCTGTAATCCCAATCAAATCGTATTCATTTACCTCTATTTGCGCAGCTAATTCATCCACCTTGTTCTGAATGCTCCTTGCATTAAGACACAAAGCCTTCAAGCTTGTTTTTTTAACGCTCTCAGACCTATATGAATTATTATTTACTGTGACCATGTTTGATTTAAACCGTTGAGTTCTTTGCCTTCTACTTTTGTTTTTCTCCTTCCTGTCTTTTGCTTTTATCCTTGTTTCCCTTTCCTCTGTCTCCCTGCTCAGGTTCCCAATCCCCTGCCACTTTAGTTTAAACCCTCCCCAACAGCATTAGCAAACACTCCCCCAGGACATCGGTCCCGGCCCTGCCCAAGTGCAGACCGTCCCGTTTGTACTGGTCCCACCTCTCCCAGAACCAGTTCCAATGTCCAAGGAATTTGAATCCCTCCCCCTTGCACCATTCCTCTAGCCACGTATTCATTTGAAATATCCTCCTATTTCTACTCTGACTAGTACGTGGCACTGGTAGCAATCCTGAGATTACTACCTTTGAGGTCCTATTTTTTTAATTTACCTCCTAACTCCCTATATTCTGCTTTTAGGACCTCATCCCGTTTTTTTTTCTATATCGTTGGTGCCTATGTGCACCACGACAACTGGCTGTTCGCCCTCCCCCTCCAAAATATTCTGTAGCCGCTCCGAGACGTCCTTGACCCTTGCACCAGGGAGGCAACACACCATCCTGGAGTCTCGTTTGCGGCCGCAGAAACGCCTATCTATTCCCCTTACAATTGAGTCCCCTATCACTATAGCTCTTCCACACTTTTTCCTCCCAGCCTGTGCAGCAGAGCCACCCATGGTGCCAGGAAGTTGGCTGCTGCTGCCTTCCCCTGATAAGTCATCCCCCCCAACAGTATCCAAAGTGGTATATCTGTTTGAGAGGGGGATGGCCACAGGGGACCCTGCACTACCTGCCTGCACCTCTTACTCTGCCTGGTGGTCACCCATTCACTTCCTGCCTGTACACCCTTTACCTGCGTTGTGACCAACTCGCTAAACGTGCTATCCACGACGTTCTGAGCGTCGCAAATGCTCCAATATGCATCCATCCGTAGCTCCAGAGCCGCAATGCGGTCTATCAGTAGCTGCAGCTGGATACACTTCCCACACACATGGTCGTCAGGGACACAGGAAGTGTCCCTGATTTCCCACATATAGCAGGAGGAGCATATCACGGGGCGGAGCTCTCCTGCCATGACTTACCCTTTAATTAATTAATTAAAATTAAATTAAATGAATCCCACCAATTTCACTTCAATTAAATGATATACTCAAGGGCCCTTTCTTAACAGTAGTCCCCGCTACACAACAGAGACCCTAGAAACCGCAAAATTTTAAGTTTAGAAAAATTTAGAAGGAAAATACTCACCAACCAATCACTTACCTGCTTCTTGGTGACGTCAGTTCGATTGTTTTTTGCTTCCCTCTCCCGGACCTGGATTAGGGAAAATCCCCCTAGCTCACCTTTATACCGCCACTCGCAACTCCTCGGACTGCCTCCGCTGCTCTGGGCCTACCACGCCTCGGGGCTCACCTTTATACCGCCGCTCGCCGCTCCTCGGGCTGCCTCCGCTGCTCTCCGGAGTCAATGTTGAGTATGCCCATGGCCACTCCCTCCTGACTGTACCACTTCTGGTGGATGGTGATGGAGGAGTCTGGGATGTTGGTTGAAAGGTATGATTCTGTGAGTATGACTATGTCAGGCTGTTGCTTGACTAGTCTGTGGGACAGCTCTCCCAATTTTGGAACAAGTCCCGCAGATTAGTGAGGAGGACTTTGCAGGGTGGACTGAACTGGGTGTGCCTTTGTCGTGTCCGGTTCCTAAGTCGATGCCAGGTGGTCCGTCGGGTTTTATCCTTGTTTTTTGTAGCAGTTTGATACAACTGAGTGGCTTGCTAGGCCATTTCAGAGTACAGTTAAGAGTCAACCACATTGCTGTGGGTCTATAGTAAGGACAGCAGATTTCCTTCCCTAAAAGGACATTAGTGAACCAGTTGGGTTTTTACGACAATCTGGTAGTTTCAAAGCTACTAGCTTTTTATTCCCGATTTCTTGAATTAATTAAGGGAATTTAAAGTCCCCAGCTGCCGTGGTGGGATTTGAACTTATGTGCAGGCTCCTGGATTACTAGTCCAGTAGCATAACCACTATGCTACCGTACCCCATGTTCTCTCATCCTGCCCCGTTTTGGCTCATGCTATTATCACGCCTGTCAGTTAACCATCTCCTGCTCTCCACCTAATCATTTCTCAGCTCATTCTTACTCTTGTGGATATATTTTTCTTTCCACCCTTTCCCTCGCTCTGTTCTTTCCTGTAAGCTGCTCCTTTGTAATATCTTCTGATGAAAGACTACACCTGAAATGTTAACATTTTTCCTTTACTTACAGATGCTGCCTGACTCGCTGGGAGTTTCCAGCATTTCCTGTGGGTGTTTTTTCAAGGTTTCATTTGCTGGACAAAATTGGACATTTCAAGATAATTGCGATCCTTTTCCTTTATTGATCCAGTCAGTTGATGAATCATAAGCGTTTTAACAATACAAGATGGCGACAGAGGTGGGAGAGAAACCCGCTCCACAGAGCCATCTAGTGGCATGATTTGCAACTACAGTGTGACAGTTGACATTGCGATTTACAGTGGTAAATATTGACAAGCGTGACCAAAACAATCGTGAGAATAAGTAAGGATGGGGGACAGAGGCAAGATTTCTTTAATGTAGATATGTCTAAATTTAAAACTGGAAAGAGAGCTCGACAGTAAATCCCTGCACACAAGTAATTTTTAATTAAATCATAATTTTGAAAGTCCAAGCTCGGCATTATATCAAACCCAGTTAGTGGTTGTTGGTCGTCCGCGATTGGTGGGAAGCCCCTTCCTCTCATTAGATGGTTTTGACCCGACGTTGCCCCTCGACCACCCCACCTTGCTGCTGGGGTCAGGGCTGGGGGGGGGTGTCGGGCTGGCAGGACGGGTGACTCACTTTGAAGGCCTCCAGTTCCAGCAGGGAGTTGTTGATCTTTGCAATGGTGGGAAATGGATTCAGGTCCACCTTGAACCTGCTGGCGAGAGGACAAGGCATCGTCTTGAGCCGCCTGATTGAACCACACAGCCTCGGCGCCGATTGGAAAATTCATTTCAAATGGGGCGGGACCCCTGGAAAGATTCGCCGCACAGTGAATTCCTAATCCCATGCTGTGGTTTCGGGAGTGGATGGGTAGGGGTGGGATAAGGTGATGAGCAGATACCAGACGCCTCCCGTCAGATCGGCAGGGAGAGTCACCTCTCCCGCTCAGTTACTCACACACCTCCAGTGAGAGCTAGGTGGCCCACACACACACCTCCTGTCAGATCGGCAGGGGAAAGAGTCACCTCTCCCGCTCAGTTACTCACACACCTCCAGTGAGAGCTAGGTGGCCCACACACACACCTCCCGTGAGAGCTAGGTGGCCCACCCACACACCTCCCAGTTAAGAGACTGCTGATAGAGGCCGAGGGGAAGCGCACCCAGTCGCACCCAGTTATACAAGAGAAGGCCAGAGAAAAAAAGAACTTGTATTTCTATAGCTCAGTTCACCACCTCAGGATGTCCCAAAGCACTTTACAGCCGATGAAGTACTTTTTGGATTGTAGTCACTGTTGTAATGTCGGAGCCAATTTGCACACAGCAAGATCCCACAAACAGCAATGTGATAATGACCAGATAATCTCCTTTTTTTTTTAGTGATGTTGATTGAGGGATAAATATTGGCCAGGACATCAGCGATAACTCCCCGGCTCTTCTTTGAATAGTGCCGCGGGTTCTTTTACCTGAGAGAACACACGGGGCCTCGGTTTAACGTCTCATCCGAAAGACGGCGCCTCCGACAGTGCGGCACTCCCTCAGCACTGCACTGGGAGTGTCGGCCTGGATTTTGTGCTCAAGATTCTGGAATGGAACTTGAACCCACAACGTTCTGACTCAGAGGCGAGAGTGAGCCACGGCTGACACCTGGGCTTAGCAACAGTTTACAGCCCCTGCATCGGCCAACAGGTGAAGGGTGACAGGTGCACTGGCTGGAGATCAGAAGCACGATAACTAGTGACAAGAATAAACCGTGACAGACTAGAGATTTTTTAAACTGCTGTCCAGTTACCAGAGTTAATATCTCCAATTCTTCACCCCGTCGTTAAACAGTGTTGGAGAATACAACCTAGAGGAACAGTCCCGACTGCTTATAGAGGGCGAGTCAGTGCCGACGTGATTTGTCCACTATACACGTTGGAGGGTTTAAATCGAGATGCTACGGCCACCAGATAACGAGTGCTGCCCGAGCCCAGAGGGTGATTATTTGAGTGTAGGGATCGCCCAGTGTTCTCATCCAAGGTCCACACCCCTGGACTCTGCAGCGGGATCACTGCACAGGCTCGGCCACAGCTGAGATCCTGCCTGCTGCCAGGTGGAGAGGAGCACGGGCATCAGCGCCACGGAGGAAGAATCAGCCTGGGGAGCCAGATTAAGGGCCATGTGGGAGGGATGAGGAGGGTCCTCCAAGGGAAGGAGGCCACAGCTGTTGCGGGAGAGTCGGGGTGAGCGAACCAGTTGATGAGGATTCAGTGCCGGGGGAAAAGGAGAGAGACTGAACACTCTCAGACAATAGCAATGCCCGTTACTACCCGAAATACTCGCAGCGCTTAACGCCATGTGAACGCAACTCTAAACTGGACTTTAATGCAAGTGGATAATGGTTAGTGCATTTTGATCATAGGAGCAGGAGGAGGCCATTCAGCCCCTCGAGCCTGCTCCGCCATTCAATGAGATCGTGGCTGATCCGACCTAACTCCATATACCCGCCTTTGCCCCATATCCCTTAATACCTTTGGTTAACAGAAATCTGTCAATCTCAGATTTAAAATTAACAATTAATCTAGCATCAATTGCCGTTTGCGGAAGAGAGTTCCAAACTTCTCCCACCCTTTGTGTGCAGAAGTGTTTCCTAATTTCACTCCTGAAAGGTCTGGCTCTAATTTTTAGACTATGCCCCCTAGTCCTAGAGTCCCCAACCAGTGGAAATAGTTTCTCTCTATCTACCCTATCAGTTCCCCTTAATATCTTGACAACTTTGATCAGATCACCCCTTAACCTTCTAAATTCTGGGGAATACAACCCTAATTTGTGTAATCTCTCCTCGTAATTTAACCCTTGGAGTCCGGGTATCATTCTGGTAAACCTACACTGCACTCCCTCCAAGGCCAATATATCCTTCCTAAGGTGTGGTGCCCAGAACTGCTCACAGTGCTCCAGGTGTGGTCTAACCAGGGTTTTGTATAGCTGCAGCATAACTTCTACCCCCTTGTATTCTAGTCCTCTAGATATAAAGGCCAGCATTCCATTAGCCTTTTTGATTATTTTCTGTACCTGTTCATGACACTTTAAATGATCTATGGACCTGGACCACCAAGCCTCTTTGGACCTCCACTGTTTTTAGCCTTTTACCATTTCGAAAGTGCCCTGTTCTATCCTTTTTAGGTCCAAAGTGGATGACCTCACATTTGCCTACATTGAAATACATTTGCAACAGTTTTGCCTGTTCACTTAATCTGTCGATATCCCTTTGTAATTTTATGCTTTCATCTACACTGCCTACAATTCCACCTGGTGTTGTGCGACTTCTCATTTTTGTCCACCCCAGTCCAACACCGGCATCTCCGCATCATGACCTATCTTTGTGTCATCGGCAAGTTTGGATATATGACTTTCTATGCCATCATCTAAGTCGTTAATAAATAGCGAATAGTTGAGGCCCCAACATAGATCCCTGTGGGACACCACTAGTCACCTCCTGCCAATTTGAGTTCCTACCCATTATCCCGACTGCCTGTCTCCTGCCGCTCAGCCAATTTCCTAACCAGGTCAATAATTTGCCCTCAATTCCATGGGCTTCTATTTAGTTAACAGTCTCTTATGTGGGACTTTATCAAATGCCTTCTGGAAGTCCATATAAATAACATCAATAGACATTCCCCTGTCCACTACTTTAGTCACCTCCTCAAAAAATTCAATCAGGTTTGTCAGGCATGACCTACCTTTCACAAATCCATGCTGGCTCTCTCTGATAGTCACCCTATCCTTAATTATAGACTCTAGCAATTTCTCGACAACAGATGTTAGGCTAACCTGGTCTATAATTCCCTGGTTTCCCTCTCTCACCATTCTTAAATGGCAGAGTGACAGGCACAATTTTACAATCTAAAGGAACGGTTCCTGAATCAAGAGAAGTTTGGAAGATTATAGTTAGGGCAATGTTCTCACCCACTCCCTTTAAAACCCTGGGATGGAAACCATCTGGTCCTGGGGATTTGTCACTCTTTAGTGCCATTATTTTCTTCATTACTGCTTTTTACTGACTTTAATTTTATTGAGTCCCTGATTCAGTATTAGTCTCCTTGGGATTTCTGACATGCTATCCTCTTCCTCTACTGCAAATACTGACGCAAAGTAATTATTCAACATGTCTGCCATTTCATATCATTGACAATATCACCGCTTTCAGTTTTTAAGGGGCCAACATTGCTCCTGACTACCCTCTTTTTCCTAATATAATTGTAAAAATTCTTGTTTTGATTTTGATATCCCTTGCAAGTTTCCTTTCATACTCCCTTTTTGTAGCTCTATCTGTTTTGTGACCCTTTGCTGTTCTTTGTATCTTTCCCATTCGCCAGAATCTGTTTTCTTTGTTGCATTTTTGTATGCTTTTTCTTTTAGTTTTATGCTGTCCCTTACCTCTTTAGTCATCCATAGCTGTTTCTTTTGGCAAGTGGAACTCTTGCCCCTCAGGGGTATAAACTGGCTCTGTATCACATTAAATTCTTTTTTGAACATCTCCCACTGATCTTCTGTCATTTTATCCATTAACAGATTTGCCCCGTTTACTGTGGACAGTCTCTGTCTTATCCCTTTGAAGTCAGCCTTACCCAAATCTAGAATCTTAGTAGCTGTTTTGTGTTTCTCCCTTTCAAACGCTGTGTAGAACTCGATCAAGTTATGATCGCTATTGGATAAATGTTGACGCACAGTTAGGCTGTTAACTAAATTTGGCTCATTACTCATTACTAAATCTAATATGGCTTGCCCCCTTGTTGCCTCTAGGACCGGTTTAAACATGGGCCTTTTAAGTAGCGGGAACTATAAGAACATAAGAATTAGGAGCAGGAGTCGGCCATACGGCCCCTCGAGCCTGCTCCGCCATTCAATAAGATCATGGCTGATCTTCGACCTCAACTCCACTTTCCTGCCCGATCTCCATATCCCTTAATTCCTCTGGAGTCCAAAAATCTATCTTATGAATATACTCAACGACTGAGCATCCACAGCACTTTGGGGCAGAGAATTCCAAAGATTCACAGCCCTATGCTAATGAGGAAAGATTGGATAGGCTGGGGTTGTTTTCTTTGGAACAGAGGAGGCTGAGGGGAGACCTAATTGAGGTGTATAACATTATGAGGGGCCTAGATAGAGTGGATAGAGAGGACCTATTTCCCTTAGCAGAAGGGTCAATAATCAGGGGGAATAGATTTAAAGTAATTAGTCGGAGGTTTAGAGGGGAGTTGAGGAGAACTTTTTTCACCCAGAGGGTGGTGGGGGTCTGGAACTCACTGCCTGAAAGGGTGGTACAGGCAGAGATCCTCAACACATTTAAAAAGTACTTGGATATGCACTTGAAGTGTCATAACCTACAAGGCTACGGACCAAGTGCTGGAAAGTGGGATTAGGCTGGATAGCTCTTTGTCGGCCGGCACGGACAATATGGGCCGAATGGCCTCCTTCTGTGCTGTAAATTTCTATGATTCTATACCCCACAACTATACCCCTGGCCAAGTGCTCTGGGCGGGTCGGTTAGTTCAGTTCGACTGCTTCTGTTTTGTATGGGTTACAGTTTTAATTTCCACAGGAATAACTGGAAGTCGACAGCTGCTGAACAAACCCTTACCTCAAAGCGTTGTACACCTGTGGGACCAGGCACAGGTCTGCCATCGTCACCTGTAACAGAAGAGGCCTGCGTCACAAGATCAAACCAGACAGGAGGTTCGGGTAAACGCTCCACCAGAAACAAATGTACATTCATCCAGCATCCCATCACATCTTACAATGTCAGCCGTGGCTCAGTGGGCAGCTCCCCTGCCTCCGAATCAGAAGGTTGTGGGTTCATGTCCCACTCTAGACACTTGAGCACAAAATTCTAGGCGGACACTCCCACTGCAGTACTGAGGGAGTGCTGCACTGTCGGTGGTGCCGTCTTTTGGATGAGATGTTAAACCGAGGCTCCGTCTGCTGTCTCAGGTGGACATAAAAGATTCCATGGCACTATTTCGAAGAAGAGCAGGAGAGTTATCCCCGGTGTCCTGGGGCCAATATTTATCCCTCAACCAACATCACTAAAAACAGATTATCTGATCGTTATCACATTGCTGTCTGTGGGATCTTGCTGTGTGCAAACTGGCTGCTGCGTTTCCTACATTACAACAGTGACTACACTTCAAAAAGTTCTTCATTGGCTGTAAAGTGCTTTGGGACGTCCTGAGGTCGTGAAAGGCAAAAGTTCTTTCTTTCAAAGCCTCTGCGTGCAATAAATTACTTTGAAGTGCACCAAACAAATGATATTTATATAGCGCCTTTAACATAGTAAAAGCAAAGGTCGTGTAGGTAACTGTGACAGCCTAGCCCGCAGCTGGAGGAATGATCAGTTGATCTGTTTCTGGTGGTGTTGGTTGAGGGAGGAGTGTTGACCAGGACATCAGCCCCTGCTCTTCAAACACGGCCGTGGGATCTTTAATGTGCACCTGAACCACAGCAACAAGCAGGTGGGGCCTCGGTTTAACATCTCATCTGAAGTATGGCATCTCTGACAGTGCAGCACTCCCTCAGTACCGTCCCTCCGACAGTGCGGCGCTCCCTCAGTACTGCCCCTCCGACAGTGCAGCACTCCCTCAGTACTGCCCCTCCGACAGTGCAGCGCTCCCTCAGCATTGCCCCGACAGTGCGGCACTCACTCAGTACTGCCCCTCTGACAGTGCAGCGCTCCCTCAGTACTGCCCCTCCGACAGTGCAGCGCTCCCTCAGTACTGCCCCTCCGACAGTGCAGCGCTCCCTCAGTACTGCCCCTCCGACAGTGCTGCGCTCCCTCGGTACTGCTCCTCCGACAGTGCAGCGCTCCCTCAGTACTGCTCCTCCGACAGTGCAGCACTCCCTCAGTACTGCCCCTCCGACAGTGCAGCACTCCCTCAGTACTGCCCCTCCGACAGTGCAGCTCTCCCTCAGTACTGCCCCTCCGACAGTACAGCGCTCCCTCAGTACTGCCCTCGACAGTGCAGCGCTCCCTCAGTACTGCCACAGTGTCATACTGAATTGTGGGCTGAAGTCTCTGGAGTGCAAGTTACCCACGCAGGGAGAGCAATGCAGAACCCCACCGGAGCGACACTCAAAATCACCCCCTGCCTCAGGACTGAGCCCGTACACCAACTAGCCCTGTTATAAATTCCTCTTTCTCCCATGCAACCGCTCTCCCCAAACACTATGCGATCTCCCCCCACCCGCCCAGCTCCATCTCCACAACAGGAGCACTATTCGACACTTTGAACTCTGTGTATAAACCACGAGCAACAACCAAAGTTTCTGGTAGCAGCGTCTCTGGGGGCTCGGTGGGTACATACACCGCCCAGTGTGGTACTGAGCAGGAAGGTCCCTGGTTGGCGAGCAGTTTACTGATAGTCGGGGGGTGGGGGGGGGGGGTCGCTCAGTGTCCGTGGGTTGGGGGAGGAAATCAGCCAAGGCTCCTGATCACTGTTGGGCGAGAACAGGATCGGACTTGATGTGATACCCTCTGCAGTTGACTAGCCGGTGTTTCGGATTGCGCATGAAGAATGGCGACTTGGGCAAGACAACCAGCATCTGGGAACCTTAGCCGCAGCAGGCATCGGAGGGTGGGAGGAGAGAGCGGGGGGGTGGAGGGGAGAATGGGAGGGGAGCCATCACAAGAGCGTATGCAGGGAAACCTGATGCACTCTGGAATGAGCTTCCAGCTGGGCGAGCTGCTGGGGAAGTGGCAACACCATTGGGAAATCAAGCGGCTTCATCAACCCAACAACCCAAACTTAATGCCGGGGGGTGGGGGGGGGGGGGGGGGGGGGGGGGGAGTGACCGCCCCTAGGGCCCAGGTGACTCGACCTTAAATACAAGATATTGCTTGATGTCCTTGGCCCAGTGCAGGTTGGGCCCATTAACGCAGTCAGTGCTCGCCCTGAACTGTGCAAGTGGAGTTCGGCCGAGTCATCGACCTGAAATCTTCTTGCGCCATCTGAAACAGACATCCCATTGGAAGCTCGCTTGTACACACCTCATCGCCGACACAGTATCGCCCGGCCGTCTGTTGCAGGAGTCTCTCCAGAGCTGGAAAACAAGCGCAAATTAGCAGAAGAGGCTGGAGCGGCGCGAGGTCAGTAAAACAACAACAACTTGCATTTAGATAACGCCTTTAATGTAGTAAAATGTCCCAAGGTGCTTCACAGGAGTGTTATCAAACGAAATTTGACACCGAGCCACATAAGGAGATATCAGGACAGTTAAAGAGGTAGATTTTAAAGAGCGTCTTAAAGGAAGAGAGAATTAGAGAGGCGGAAAGGTTTAGGGAGGGAATTCCAGAGCTTGGGGCCTAGGCAACTGAAGGCACGGCCACCAATGGTGGAGCGATGGAAATCGGGGATGTGCAAGAGGCCAGAATTGGAGGAGCGCAGAGATCTTGGAGGGCTGGACGGGCGAGGCCATGGAGGGATTTGAAAACAAGGATGAGAATTTTAAAATCGAGGCGTTGCCGGACCGGGAGCCAATGTAGGTCAGCGAGCACAGGAGGCGATGGGTGAACGGGACTTGGTGCGAGTTGGGACACGGGCAGCAGAGTTTTGGATGAGCTCAAGTTTAAGGAGGGTGCAAGGTGGGAGGCCGGCCAGAGTCGAGAGGTAACGAAGGCCTGGATGAGGGTTTCAGCAGCAGATAAGCTGAGGCAAGGGCGGAGACGAGCAATATTACGAGGTGGCAGTCTTGATGATGGATGGTCTAGAGGTGATAAAGGCATGGATGAGCTGAGGCAGGGGTGGAGACCGGTGATGTTACGGAGCTGGAAGTAGGCGGTATTGGTGCTGGATGGGTTAAAATGTTACACAGCACCCGTCTGGTGTAATTAGTCTGTGGGGACGTCAGTCTTGCCTCACCTTGGAAGCCATTGATGATGAAGTGTTGGGCCCAGTCAAGCTTCTTCTCATCTCCTACCCTCTGCAACACGTACAGGTTCTGGAAAAATTGGAGAGAGCAAGTCAGCAGCAGGCACGTTTGTACCGACGGTGAAACCAAACGAACCTCATCCCGACCCGACCGACTGACCTGACCAGCCCAGGCTCTGAGGTTTATCCAGGAACCCACAATCTGAGCAAAGTGTGCCCGAGCCCGAGACAGTGAGTGTGAGCAGGAGAACGACCCATGGGCGATCTCACAGAGGAACCCGCTGCCTGAAACGCAGACGATCGAGAGCGCGAGGGGTTCGCCGGACAGGGGAACGAGCGACCGGCGCCAGACGAGGGAAAACCCAAAAGCAACAAGAGTTCAAAACAACTGGTTCCCGAAACCAAAGCCGTACCTGCAGGGGTTGGATTCCGGAGGTGATGTGGTCGGAAATCATCCGGACTTGGGCACGTTTCTTGGCATCCTCGGGGAGCAGCCGTGGACCAGGCCTGGTCTCATCCAGGTACTGGATTATAGCCAGCTACCCTCGGGAGAGAAAGTTACTGGTCATGAAGATAACTACAAACCGATTCTATAAATACAGAGGGACTTGGGAGTGAGCTGCAGACTGGAGTCTTTTACAGAGAAATAACAGCATGGAAACAACTCCTACACAGGCTGATAAAGGAGACGGGAGACTCTCGGTCCCGCTGATTATGGTCACAGTCTGATAAAGGAGACTCTTGGTCCCGCTGGTTAGAGTCAGTCTGATAAAGGAGACTCTCAGTCCCACTGGTTAGAGTCACAGTCTGATAAAGGAGACTCTCAGTCCCACTGGTTAGAGTCACAAGCTGCCAAGAGTAATGTCTGAGTGATCCAGTAAACCTGTGGAAATCATATTTTTCCGCAGAAACTTTTGGTGACTAAGTGTTACTGAAAGTTAATCAGTAACACACTCGGTGTACACCGGGAGTTAAACTTCATAGGGGGAGCTTTAGGAACAATTTTGTGCATTTTAATTTTATGAATTGGTAAGCATTTATGTTTGAGAAACGGAGCCATCTAATCAATGAAAATAAACACCACACCGGGAGATAGCTCGTGTCGCAGTATCTCTAACACTGTCAGCAGTGGCTCAGTGGGTAGCACTCTCGCCTCTGAGTCAGAAGGTTGTGGGCTCAAGCACCCACTCGAGACTTGAGCACAAAAATCCAGGCTGACACTCCCAGTGCAGTACTGAGGGAGGGCCGCACTGTCGGAGGTCCAAACTTCAGATGAGACATTAAACCAAGACCCCGTCTGCCTGTTGTGTGTGCCAATGGAAGTTAAAGATTCCATTGCCCTATTCAAAGAAGAACGGGGAGCTCACCCAGTGTCCTGGCCAACATTCCTCCCTCAAGTGAAAAAAATGCTTTAACAGCTGGAGTTCATCCGGGTACGGTAGCATAGTGCTTACTTTACTGGGCTAGTAATTCAGAGACCTGGACTAATGGTCAGGAGACGTGAGTCCAAATCCCACCACGGCAGCTGGGGAATTTAAATTCAGTTAATTAAATAAATCTGGAATAAAAAGCTAATATCAGTAATGGTAACCATGAAACTACTGGATTGTCGTAAAAACCCATCTGGTTCACTAATGTTCTTTAGGGAAGGAAATCTGCCGTCCTTACCTGGTCTGGCCTATATGTGACTCCAGACCCACAGCAATGTGGTTGACTCTTAACTGCCCTCTGAAATGGCCGAGCAAGCCACTCAGTTGTATCAAACCGCTAGGAAAACGTTCACCACACGGACTGCAGCAGTTCAAGAAGGCAGCTCACCATCACCTTCTCAAGGGCAACCAGGGATGGGCAATAAATGCTGGCCTTGCCAGCGACACCGACATTCCATGAATAAAAAAAGGATTGTATCCAATTCTGGGCACCATATTGTAGGAAGGGTGTCAAGACCTTGGAGAGGGTGCAGAGGAGATTTACTGGAATGGTACCAGGAATGAGGGACTTCAGTTATGTGGAGAGACTGGAGAACCTGGGGTTGTTCTCCTGAGAGCAGAGAAGGTTGAGAGGAGATTTGATAGAGGTGTTCAAAATCATGAAGGGTTTTGATCGAGTAAATAAGGAGAAACTTTCCACTGGCAGGAGGGTCAGTAACCCGAGGACACAGATTTAAGATAATTGGCAAAAGAACCAGAGGGGAGGAGAGGAGACATTTTTTTACACGAGTTGCTATGATCTGGAATACACTGCCTGAAAGGGTGATGGAAGCAGATTCAATAGTAACTTTCAAAAGGGAATTGGATAAATATTTGAAGGGGAAAAAATTGCAGGGAAATGGGGAAAGAGCGGGGGAGTGGGTCTAATTGAACAGCTCTTTCAAAGAGCCGGCACAGGAATGATGGGCCGAATGGCCTCCTTCTGTGCTGTAAGATTCTATGATTCTAACATGATTCATCTCGTTGCTGTTTGTGGGATCTTGCTGCGCGCAGAATGGCTGTTAACATTTATCTACAGAATAAAAATTCACTGCAGTTCATTGTACGCGAGACACTGAGGTGTTCGAGAGAGGTGCGAGGTCCAATCTTCGATCAGTTGTGTGCTGCCAGTGATTGCTTTCATTTGGATTCACCATTTTTGGTGGGTACAAGACAGCTCAGATTTCAAGTTAAACATTTACACAGACAGATAATAGGCCTTGAAATCCTGTCCCCAGTAAACAGCTGAAAAACTTTAATCAGTAACAGAAACTTATCTCTTCTCTACCCTCGCCGCCCCCACCAACCCCCCCAGAACAAAACCAAATAACATTTACCGACTGGGAGAGGGTGATCCCATCGATAGAGAGCGCTGGGACCTGCTTCATGGGATTAAGGGCCTTGAACACATCGACATGCTGCAGAGAGGAGAAAACACTGATTAAAATGGAATTTAGCCAAGATTATCTAAGACAGTGTAATGGTGCCGATACACTCCTAATCCCACACAATAGAGTTAGGCGTTGGCTGCAGATGTTAGCTGTGTACAGAGGGTAGAGTCTCTCCCACTCTCAGATATACCACCACCACCTCATCCCCCCAAGGTAGACGGCAATCTCTCTCAATCAGACAGCCCCTCCCCTCCAAGGTAGACTCAAGTGCAGTACTGAGGGACAGTACTGAGGGAGCGCTGCACTGTCGGAGGGCAGTACTGAGGGAGTGCTGCACTGTCGGAGGGGCAGTACTGAGGGAGCGCAGCACTGTCGGAGGAGCAGTACTGAGGGAGTGCTGCACTGTCGGAGGGGCAGTACTGAGGGAGTGCTGCACTGTCGGAGGGGCAGTACTGAGGGAGCGCAGCACTGTCGGAGGAGCAGTACTGAGGGAGTGCTGCACTGTCGGAGGGGCAGTACTGAGGGAGCGCAGCACTGTCGGAGGAGCAGTACTGAGGGAGTGCTGCACTGTCGGAGGGGCAGTACTGAGGGAGCGCTGCATTGTCTGAGGGACAGTACTGAGGGAGCGCTGCACAGTTGGAGGAGCAGTACTGAGGGAGCGCTGCATTGTCGGAGGGGCAGTACTGAGGGAGTGCTGCACTGTCGGAGGGGCAGTGCTGAGGGAGTGCTGCACTGACGGAGGGACAGTACTGAGGGAGCGCAGCACTATCGGAGGGGCGGTACTGAGGGAGTGCTGCACTGTCGGAGGGGCAGTACTGAGGGAGCGCTGCACTGTCGGAGGGGCAGTGCTGAGGGAGTGCTGCACTGTCGGAGGGGCAGCGCTGAGGGAGCGCAGCACTGTCAGAGGGGCAGTGCTGAGGGAGGGCTGCACTGTCGGAGGGGTAGTACTGAGGGAGCACTGCACTGTCGGAGGGGCAGTACTGAGGGAGTGCTGCAATGTCGGAGGTGCCGTCTTTCAGATGAGACGTTAAACCGAGGCCCCGTCTGCCCTCTCGGGTGGACATAAAAGATCCTGCGCACTATTTCGAAGAGGAGCAGGGGAGTTCTCCCCGGTGTCCTGGGACAATATTTATCCCTCAACCAATCTCACTAAAAACAGATTATCTGGTCATTATCACATTGCTGTTTTTGGGATCTTGCTGTGTGAAATTTGGCTGCCGCGTTTCCTACATTACAACAGTGACTTCATTGGCTGTAAAGCACTTTGGGACGTCCTGAGGTTGTGAAAGGCGCTATAAAAATGCAAGTCTGTCTTTCTAGACTGGGGGGGGGGGGGGGGGGTGCGGTGGGCGAGAAGAAGTCTGTGTTTCACACAGTTTTGTGGGTTAAGGGAGTTTGTGCAGTTAATTGACCTTGTAACATCCTTTATAATATCAAAAAAATTAAATTATAACATGGCTGTATTATCACTGGGCCTTGTATATATTCAGCATTTTCTAAAAACCATGCGGTGCTTTGTTTTAAAATGTTTTACATTATAAAAGCTGCTAGTTACAGAGAAAGGAGCTAAATTCTAGGTGGGATGGGAGTGGGGACTACCTGCAATGGCACAGAAACACAACCAGTACATGACAGACGTGGTGAAAGGCTGGAACTGTACCTGCTGCCCTCCGTCTTTAACCAGATTGACAGCGACCTGCTCATACTCGACTCCCTTGAAAGCAAGAGCTAAGTGGACAGAGGGACAGGAAAGAAAAGTTTTAGAAACTCTCAATGCAAACAAGTTTGAGAAGTTTCACTTCCACCCCCTCCCCTCCCCCACCGAGTTGATTAAAATCAAGGTCGATCATACAGCGAGCTGAGAAGTTTTTAAAAAAAGTTTTCCAAATTTTAATGATCGCTGCAATTGATGCAGGATCGGATCAATCATCTACACAAGTTTAATTTCTGCAAAAGCCCGACACACACACAATCCCGGGATTTCCAAACACAGCCTGTTGTTAGATTCTCACCAATTCGCACCCTCCATGAGCAGGAACTCCTGAAGTACGTGTACAGCACAGGCTGGAAAAAAACAGCACAGAAATAACAGTTAGAATCAAACTCATTAACAGAGAGTCTGCACTCATATGGACAGACACACACACACATATGGACAGAGACACACATGGACAGAGACAGACACACGGACAGAGAGAGAGACACGCAGACAGAGACAGAGACACACGGACAGAGACAGACACACAGACAGAGACAGAGACACGCACACACACACAGATAGACACAAGATATACACAGAGACACACACACAGACACACACTCTGGAAGCTGCATTGTCCTGATGAATTCTGTTGCTGCTTCTCTCCAGACACTAACTTTAACTGTTGATGCCATCTCCCTGCTGCGACCGGGTCCTTGCTCATCAACACTCTCCTCCCTCTTAAAGTGACAAATATGGTTGTGCAACCAAAATTAAAATGTGTGCAGGGGTCCAGCGTCAAAACCAACCAATCATGAACCACCACAACGTACTCCACCTTAAAATCTACACACTGATATTTGTCAGATGACGAGAAACCTTTCTCTCGTCATAGATAAAAGATTTAAGCGATTTAAGACAGAACAGGAGAAACTTTTTTTTTTACATACACAACAGGGATTTGAGGCTGTGGAATGTAAGGCTGGAGTTAATGATTGAAGCAGAGATCATGTCAACATAGGGTTAGACTGGTGGTTGAAGGGACATACAATCATAGAAATTTATGGCACAAAAGGTAGCCATTTGGTCCATCGTGTCTGCGTCGGTTGAAAAAGAGCGATCTAGCCTAATCCCACTTTCCAGCTCTTGGTCTGTAGCCCTGTAAGTTATGGCACTTCAAGCACTTTTTAAATGTGATGAGCGTTTCTGCCTCTACCACCCTTTCAGGCAGTGCATTCCAGATCCCCACCGCCCTCTGGGTGAAAAAAATTTCTCAACTCCCCTCCAATCCTTCTATCAATTACTTTAACTCTATGCCCCCATGTTGTTGACCTCTCTGCTAAGGGAAATAGGTCCTTCCTATCCACTCTATCTCGGCCCCTTATAATCTTGTACACCTCAATTAAATCTCCCCTCAGCCTCCTCTGTTCCAAAGAAAACCCCAGCCTATCCAATCTTTCCTCATAGCTAAAATTCTCCAGTCCTGGCAACATCCTCGTAAATCTCCTCTGTACACTCTCGAGTGCAATCACATCCTTCCTGTAATGTGGTGACCAGAACTGCACGCAGTACTCTAACTGTGGCCTAACTAGTGTTTTATACAGTTCAAGCATAACCTCCCTGCTCTTATATTCTATGCCTCAGCAAATAAAGGAAAGTATCCCGTATGCCTTCTTAACCACCTTATCTACCTGTCCTACTGCCTTCAGGGATCTGCGGACATGCACTCCAAGTCCCTCTATTCCTTGGAGACAGGGAATTAGGACTACTGCTTGTGTGAAGGATAAACACCAACATGGACTGGTTGGACCGAATGGCCTGTTTCCGTGTCGTAATTTCTATCTAATTCAAAATGTAGTGACTACTGATATTTCCATCCCTCCTGTACCCCAACTCTCCCACTGAAGCCCATCCCTCCTGTACCCCAACTCTCCCACTGAAGCCCATCCCTCCTGTACCCCAACTCTCCCATTGAAGCCCATCCCTCCTGTACCCAAACTCTCCCATTGAAGCCCATCCCTCCTGTACCACAACTCTCCCATTGAAGCCCATCCCTCCTGTACCCAAACTCTCCCATTGAAGCCCATCCCTCCTGTACCACAACTCTCCCATTGAAGCCCATCCCTCCTGTACCACAACTCTCCCATTGAAGCCCATCCCTCCTGTACCTCAACTCTCCCACTGAAGCCCATCCCTCCTGTACCTCAACTCTTCCATTGAAGCCCATCCCTCCTGTACCTCAACTCTCCCATTGAAGTCCATCCCCCCTGTACCCCAACTCTCCCATTGAAGCCCATCCCTCCTGTACTCCAACTCTCCCACTGAAGTCCATCCCCCCTGTACCCCAACTCTCCCATTGGAGCCCATCCCTCCTGTTCCCCAACTCTCCCACTGAATCCCATCCCTCCTGTTCCCCAACTCTCCCATTGCCCATCCCTCCTGTACCCCTACTCTCCCATTGAAGCCCATCCCCCCTGTACCACAACACTCCCATTGCAGCCCATCCCTCCTGTACCCCAACTCTCCCACTGAAACCCATCCCTCCTGTTCCCCAACTCTCCCACTGAATCCCATCCCTCCTGTTCCCCAACTCTCCCATTGAAGCCCATCCCTCCTGTACCCCAACTCTCCCACTGAAGCCCATCCCTCCTGTACCCCAACTCTCCCACTGAAGCCCATCCCTCCTGTACCCCAACTCTCCCATTGAACCCCATCCCTCCTGTTCCCCAACTCTCCCATTGAAGCCCATCCCTCCTGTACCCCAACTCTCCCATTGAAGCCCATCTCACCAGTTCCCAAGCTGTCATGCCACATCACTTTTAACCAGATTGCAATGGGGAACCTCACTAACTTATGTGATGCTAGCAAATGAAGTTTCCTGCTAGAGATTTAAAAAACTGCAAAAGCTGGACATTTGATTTAAAAGCACAGAATGCTGGAAATACACGCCATCTAAAAAGCGGAAGTTACATGGAGCCCTGTCCAGTTTCAAAGAAACATAGGAACAGGAGTAGGTCATTCTGCCCCTTGAGCCTGTTCTGCCATTCAAATAGGTCACAGCTGATCTGTACCTCAACCCCATTTATTCGCCTTTGCTCCATATCGCTTGATATCCTTACTCAACAAAAATCTATTGATCTCAGCTATGAAAGCCCCAGATGACCCCCAGCATTCAGCCTATTGGAGGAGTTCCAGATTTCCACTAGCCTTTGTGTGAACAGGTGCTTCCTGACATTACCCCTGAACGGCCTGGCTCTAATTTGAAGATTATGCCCTCCCGTTCACGATTCCCCCACCAGAGGAAATAGTTTCTCTCCACCTAACTCATCGAGTCCTTTTGACATTTTAAACACCTCGATCAGATCACCCCTCAATCTTCTAAACTCATGGGAATACAAGTCAGGTCTATGTAACCTGTCCTCATAATTTAACCCTTTTAGCCCCGGTATCATTCTGGTGAATCTGCGCTGCACCCCCACCAAGGCCAATATATCCTTCCTGAGGTGCGGGGCCCAGAACTCCCGATGGGTTTTGACCAGAGCTCTGCACAGCTGAAGCATCACTTCAAACACGTCAAAGTGCTTCACAGACACTGTGCAGAAACTGTCGTTGAGGCAAAGGGTTCCACCTGTAACATCGACCCAGCTTTTCTCTTTTCAGATGGTGACTAGCCTGCAGTGCATTTCCATACTTAACTTTTGTTAGCTGCAGATTTGCAGGCAAGTGCTGCACTAATCCAGGTGAAACAGCGATTTACTTGTACTTCCTGCAATTTAGTATACTGTATTCGCTGCTCACGATGTGGACTCCTCTACATTGGGGAGACCAAACGCAGATTGGGTGACCGCTTTGCGGAACACCTCCGTTCAGTCCGTAAGGGGGACCCCGAGCTCCCGGTGGCCTGTCACTTTAATTCACCGCTTCACTCCCACTCTGACCTCACCGTCCTCGGCCTATTACACTGTTCCATGGAAGCGCAGCGTAAGCTCGAGGAACAGCACCTCATCTTTCGTTTAGGCACGCTACAGCCCTCTGGACTTAATATCGAGTTCAACAATTTTAGATCATAACCTCAGCTCCAATCACATTTATATTTTATTTTTTCCACCCTTTTATTTGTCCCTCCCCACCTTTTTTTTTCCTCCTAGAAGCTGGCAGCTGTCCTTCATTCTGCCAGTGGATTTCACACTTCATTCAGCCTTAATCTGTCACATTAACACCACCTCTCGCCTTGCATATCTCTTAATGTCTCTTAATGTCTCTTCATCTCCTCCTTTGTTCCTTTATCCCCTCCCTCTTTTCCCAGCTTTACCCTGGCCTTAAATCTATTTGATTTCCGGCTCTTCACAGTTCTGATGAAAGGTCATCGACCTGAAACGTTAACTCTCTTTCTCTCTCCACGGATGCTGCCTGGCCTGCTGAGTTTTTCCAGCGTTTTCTGTTGTTATTTCTGCACTAACACATGTCTGCCATTAGAGCCCCTCAGTGCACTATGTAAAGTGACGAACAGGAAAGTGTGCACAAGAATAATTCAGTCACGACTGTATAAAGGCCATTTGGCCCATTACCCATCTAGTACTCTGACTCTCGCGTTGAAGCCCATCCTTCTCGTATCATCCAACCATAGAAGTTTACAGCACAGAAAGAGACCATTCTGCCCATCGTGCCAGTGCTAGTGCCAGCTGTTTGCGCGATGAATCCAAAGCTAATCCCACTGCCTCGCTCTCTATGGCTTCACTGTCCTTTCTAGCAGAGAGACTGGAGAAGCTGGGCTTGGGGTTGTTCTCCTTAGAGCACAGAAGGTTGAAGGGAGATTTAATAGAGGCGTTCAAAATTATGAGGTGTTTTGACAGAGTAGATCGGGAGAAACTGTTTCCACTGGTGGGAGGGTCGGTAACCAGAGGACACAGATTTAAAATAATTGCCATAAAAGCCAGAGGGGGTGGGGAAGAGGAGGTCAGTTTTTTTTTTTACGCAGCGAGTTGTTGTGATCTGGAATGCGCTGCCTGAAAGGGCGGTGGAAGCAGATTCAATGGTAACTTTCAAATTGGATATATATTTAAAAAGGAAAGATTTGCAGGGCTATGGGGAAAGAGCAGGGGGGAGTGGGATTAATCGGATCGCTCTTTCAAAGAGCCGGCACAGGCACGATGGGCCGAATGGCCTCCTTCTGTGTTGTATGATTTTCTGATAATAGGGCACCCAAAACTGCACACAGCAATAACTGTAGCCCAGCTAGAATGTGATTGATTCTTTACTCTTGTACTCAATGCCCCCATTTATAAAACCCTGAATGTTGTTGCCCTTTTTCATGGATTAATCTACCTGCACTCACATTCTCAAGGAATTGTGTATTTGAACCTCTCTCTGTTCATCCACATCCTCCAGAGTCTTTCTGTTGAGTGCAAACTCCTTTTCCTTGTTTTTTCTCCCAACATGTATCACCTCATACTGCTCCACATTAAACTCAACCTGTCTCTCTCTTCCTGAAGTCTTTTACAATCCTCCTCACTGTTTGACAAAACTCCTACTATTGTGCCATCAGCAAATTGTGATTGTATCTCCTATACAGAAGTCCAAATCATCGATATATACCAGCAACTGACCCCGGGATACTCCACTTCCAACCCAAGCCGCACTCATTTACCCTAATTCTGATTCCTGTCCGTCAACCAGCTTTCTCTCTGAGCTGCTACATTTCCTCTTACACTAGGCGTGTGAATCTAACAAGCCTCTTGTGAGGCATCTTATCCAATGCCTTCTATAAATCCATCTACTGCCATCAATCCAGTCAGTCACTTCTTTAAACAAACATTACATTTGTCAAACATCACCTGCCTTTAACAATTCTGTGCTGGCTGCCCTGCAGCAACCAATGCATTTCTAAACGCTTACTACTTCTACAGCGTATCTTGAATCAGGGATGAGTGTGCCTATAACTGAGGTTAAACTATCTGGCCGTTTACACCGTTTCTCCAGAGATTCCACTGAAGTTATGGTGGGTTAAGGGGAGAGACACCCCCCCTTCCCCCAAGGAAATTCTACACCATCTGGTTTACCCATGCCTCCTTTCTTCAACAAGGTCTTACATTGGACACTCTCCAGTCCCACGGCACAATTTTGCATATTTGAAGTTTAAAAAAATTTGCTTACAACCTTTGTCTCTGCTCTAACTTCTTTCAAAAGCCTAGTACCCTAACTTCCAAAGAAGCCCCTCCCTCCCACTAACACTCAACTCTCCCATCGAAGCCATCTCTCTAGTACATTAACTCTCCCATTAAAGCCAATCCCTCTGGTACATTAACTCTCCCATTGAAGCCCATCGCTCTGGTATATTGATGGGGCTGTAATTGGCTGGATTGGATTTGTCCTGCTTTTTGTGGACAGGACATAACTGGGCAATTTTCCACTTTGTCGGGTAGATGCCTGTGTTGTAGCTGTACTGGAACAGCTTGGCTAGAGGCGCGGCTAGTTCTGTGGCACAGGATGTTGTCAGGACCCGTAGCCTTTGCTGTGGATTGAAGGATATTGGGAGGAGAGTAGGTAAGGCTGAGATCTAACAAAGGCGCTTCCTTGGGTCTAATGGCTGTTTAAGCTTCCAGGTATACCTAGGATGAGGACAAACTCTCTGGCTAGCCCATGCTGGGTACACACCTGCATCTTTTTCCATTCCACTCTCCAGTGTCTCCATCCACCTGCGGCTCTTCACATCTGACTGTCCGTCTCGCACCTTGTTCCGCAGGAGATGATGATGGAGCTGGATTTCTTTAACACACTGCCACACGTCCCTTCAAGATAAACCAATCAAAGGTTTGCTATCCCAGATCTCGAGTACATATATTTTAGTTGTAAAAGAAAATCCCACCCTTCCAACTATTGCCCCCTCCTGATAGAGGTACAGTTCTACAGACACTGGGAGCTGTCTTGTATCTTATCCAATTGGATATATTTGATAGAATCATACAGCATAGAAGGAAGTCATTCAGCCCATCATGCCTGTGCCGGCTCTTTGAAAGAGCTATCTAATTAGTCCCATTGTGGGAGCCTAGTATCAATGGCGTATTCAACCACAGGGAGCTCAATTCTGTCCTCACCTGCTGTGCATACACACCTGTGGACGAATTAGCAGCAGGAACCCTGGCTCTTTCCCATGGGCAATAGGGGCGATTGTAGCGCCCCAAAAAGCGGGTGGGATGGACAGACATGGGACGTCCCAAAGTGCTTCACAGCCAATTAAGTATTTTTGAAGTGTAGTCACTGTTGTAATGTAGGTATCGTGGCAATTTGTGCACAGCAAGCTCCCACAAACAGCAATGTGATAAATTAACAGAGTATCTGTTTTAGTGATACAATAGCAAAATACTGCGGATGCTGGAAATCTGAAATAACAACAGAAAACGCTGGAAATACTCAGCAGGCCAGACAGCATCCGTGGAGAGAGAAACAGAGTTAACGTTTCAGGTCTGGGACCCTTCATCATGAGTTCTGATGAAGGGTCCCAGACCTGAAACGTTAACTCTGTTTCTCTCTCCACGGATGCTGCCTGGTCTGCTGAGTATTTCCAGCATTTTCTGTTGTTATATCTGTTTTAGTGATGTTGATTAAGGGATAAATATTGACCCCAGGACACCGGGGCGAACTCCCCTGCTCTTCTTCAAAATAGTGCCATGAGAGGGGAGAGGGGGCCTCGGTTTAACGTCTCAGCTGAAAGACAGCACTTCTAACAGTGCAGCACTCCCTCAGTACTGCACTGGGAGTGTCAGCCTGGATTTTTGTGCTCAAGTCTCTGAAACGGGACTTGAACCCACAACCTTCTGACTCAGAGGCGAGAGTGCTGCCCACTGAGCCACGACTAACTCAGCACAGACTGGGAATGAAGCCTGGGATCTTTGTACTCAGGGTACGAAATGTCATCCCATCTCCCTCTGCCCCCCAGACACCAACAGACCCACCTACTTACCAGTAAGCTGCGTGTTTTAGCTGGTTAAATTCAAGCATTCCACTTGTGTCTACTTTTAAACTGACCACTGGTGTGGCCTAGCAAGCACACTCTGGCAAGGCCGGCATTTATTGCGCATCCCTAGCTGTCCTGAGAAGGTGGTGGTGGGCCTTCTTCTTGGACCGCTGCAGTCCGTGTGGCTTGCTCGGCCACTTCAGGGGGCAGTTAAGAGTCAACCACGTTAGTGTGGGGACTGGAGTTATATATGGGCTCAGACCGGGTAAAGATGGCAGGTTTCCTTCCCTAAAGGACATTAGTGAACCAGTTGGGTTTTTACGACAATCCGACAGCTTCATGGTCACTTTTACTGAGACTAGCTTTTAATTTCCAGATTGTTTAAAAGTGAATTAAAATTCTCAAATTGCCCATGGTGGGATCTGAACTCGTGTTCTCTGGGTTACTGGTCCAGTAACTGAACCGATTAGACAGAGAGAAGCAGGTTAACGTCCTGGTATAAAGGAATGCATTGCACTGTAGTGTTGGTATCTGGTAGGGACTTCGAAACATAGGAACCGGAAGTAAATATGGGCTGAGACATGAGAAATTATAATGGGGAGTAAGGAAATGGCAGAGAAATTAAACAAATACTTTGTGTCTGTCTTCACGGAAGATGCAAAAAACCTCCCGGGAATAGGGGAGAACCAAGGGTCTAGCGAGAATGAGGAACTGAAAGAAACGAGTATTAGTAAAAAAATGGTACTGGAGAAATTAATGGGACTGAAAGCCACTAAATCCCCTGGACCTGATGGCCTACATCCTAGGGTTTTGAAAGAGGTGGCTATAGAGATAGTGGATGCATTGGTTTTCATCTTCCAAAATTCCATTGATTCTAGAACGGTTCCCGCAGATTGGAAGGTAGCAAATGTAACCCCACTATTTAAGAAAGGAGGGAGAGAGAAAACGGGGAACTACAGACCAGTTAGCCTGACATCTGTAGTAGGGAAAATGCTCGAATCTATTATTAAGGACATGGTAACAGGGCACTTAGAAAATAATAATAGGATTGGGCAGAGTCAACACGGATTTATGAAAGGGAAATCGTGTTTGATGAATCTGAAGGATAGATAAGGGGGAACCAGTGCATGTGGTGTATTTGGATTTTCAGAAGGCATTTGATAAAGTGCCACACAAGAGGCTATTAAACAAAATTAGGGCACATGGGATTGGGGATAATAGACTAGCATGGATTGAGGATTGGTTAATGGACAGAAAACAGAGAAGAGGAATAAACGAGTCATTTTCGGGTTGGCAGGCTGTAACTAGTGGGGTACCGCAAGGATCAGTGCTCGGGCCTCAGCTATTCACAATCTACATCAATGATTTGGATGAGGGGACTAAATGTAATATATCCAAGTTTGCTGATGATACAAAGCTAGGTGGGAATGTAAGTTGTGAGGAGGATGCAAAGAGGCTTCAAGGGGATATTGACAGGCTAAGTGAGTGGGCAAGAGCATAGCAAATGGAATATAATGTAGAGAAATGTGAAGCTAACCACTTTGGTAGGAAAAATAGAAAAGCAGAGTATTTTTTAAATGGAGAGAGATTGGGAAATGTTGGTGTTTAGAGGGACCCGGGGTCCTTGTACACGAATCACTGAAAGTTAACATTGCAGGTACAGCAAGCAAGTAGGAAAGCAAATGGTATGTTGGCCTTTATTACAAGAGGATTTGAGTATAAGAGCAAAGACGTCTTACTGTGATTATATAGGGCCCTGGTGAGACCACACCTGGAGTACTGTGTACAGTTTTGGTCTCCTTACCTAAGGAAGGATATAATTGCCATAGAGGAGTGCATGAAGGTTCACCAGACTGATTCCTGGGATGGGGGGATTGTCCTGAGGAGAAATTGAGTAGACTGGGCCTATATTCTCTGGAATTTAGAAGAACGAGAGGTGATCTCATTGAAACATACAAAATTCTTACAGGGCTTGACAGATGCAGGGAGGATGTTTCCCCTGGCTGGGGAGTCTAGAACCAGGGGTCACAGTCTCAGAATAAGGGGTCGGCCATTTAGGACTGAGATGAGGAGAAATTTCTTCACTGAGGGTGGTGAATCTTTGGAATTCTCTACCCCAGAGGGCTGTGGAGGCTCATTCATTGAGTATATTCAAGGCAGAGATCGATAGATTTTTGGAGATTAAGGGAATCAAGGGATATGGGGATAGTGCAGGAAAGTGGAGTTGAGGTAGATGATCAGACATGATCTTATTGAATGGCGGAGCAGGCTCGAGGGGCCGAATGGCCGACTCCTGCTCCTATTTCTTTTGTTCTTATGTAGGAGGAGGCCATTCAGCCCTTCAATGAGATCATGGCTGATCTATGCCGATTGTAAAGATCTCTCCCACTCGTTTTAGTTACTTCATAAAAACCATTTCAGAACAATATTGTGAAATTGTGTTTTTCCCCCTTCTGCATGCAGCCATGTTTTGGGTGCATCAGTCGGTGAGCAGCATGATTGAGTCAGTGAGGGGAGGAAAGGGTTAACTAGCTGTTTTTTTTTTATGACAACCTGACAGCTTATAAATGACCAGGTTTCTTGAATTCAATTTTCCAATTTGCCAGGGTGGGACTTGAACTCTCAGTCTCTTGGGTTTGCTAGTCCTGTATCTTAACCACTAGACTACTGCATTCAATATTAGTAGCAACCGCATCAACAGGATCATGTCATGCGACATTAATAACAAATGTGTTAATGGAATCGAATGAAATTCCTCAGTTGTTTGTTTTACCCAATTAATTTAGTGCCTCCATTCAAGGGATGGAGAGAGGAGTCCCACACGACTGTGCTAACACACTCATTACTAATGTCTTAAGCCACACATCAATTTATGGGATACTGAGAATTTCTACAAGTCGCATGGGCGGGTTCCCAGCACGATCGCAGTCAGTCCCGCCTGTCCTTGTATAAATGCTCAGTCATGCTCGATCACTGCTTCTGTCTTGGTTAGATAGCACTGCTGAAAACTACTGTGCTTCCTATGTCCCATCCTACACACACAGCTCAAGGTCTAAACCACTTCCATTATCTAAATGTCGAAATAGTATGCGAGGCCCCATTTAACACACTGGTTTGTCTGGATCTAATATACTCCTGGTCAGTGAATTTAACCGCTCCAGTGCTAAATTTAACTTAATAGCCTCATTTTGATATCAATCGTACCAAAATCCTTCTGTGGAGAAATAATTAGAAATCCCAAAAAGTAACAGGAGGACTAGCGTCTCTGGATGGAGGGGCCGAATGGCCTTCCTCATCCAGCTATATTGTTTGACCCTGTGAAAATATGGCCACCTAAAAAAAAAATTGGAACACTCAGCAAACCACAAATATACAAAACAAAGTATTTATGTTGGGTAAGGGCATCAAGGGGTATGGATCAAAGGCGGGTAAATGGAGTACAATACAGACCAGGCATGATCTAATGGAATGGCGGAACAGGCTTGAGGGGCCAAATGGCCTACTCCTGTTACTATAAGGAACAGTTACACAGGACAGGAAAGACCTGTACCAGCCTTTAGTGTCTGATAGAACAGTACTCTCGTTTTACCAACAATATCTGGGACTGGGACACTTTGCTCTTCCTGTTTGGAGGTCGATGAAGGCACTGGTGAAGCCAGCATCTCCGTGACAACAGGAGTGCGGGGGGGTCAGGGGTAACTGTACACAGCATGTAGTTGTGGTGGTGAGGAGAAATTTCTTCACTCAAAGGGTTGTGAGGGCTGTGGATGCTCAGTCGTTGAGTATACTCAAGACAGAGATTGATAGATTTTTGGATGTTAAGGGATATGGGGATAGTGCAGGAAAGTGGAGTTGAGGTAGATCGGCCATGATCTTATTGATTGACTGAGCAGGCTTGAAAGGCTGAATGGCCTACTCCTGCTCCTATTTCTTATGTTCTCATTGCCTACTCTCTGCAGTTCTTGTACACTGAGTGAGTGACTCTCATAACTGCAGAGATAAGCTTGTACCACTATCTACCTAGCACACCAGTATTTGTGTGGCTGGAAATGCTGCTTAAAACTAGTTCCCAATCTGCACTACCTGTATTTCCTTCTCTTCATTTTTCTCCATCTTCTCCTAAAGTTGGTGACTTGGAAGGATATATTGATAGGGTGAGATGAAGTATGGTGGAGGAGGCTCGTGTGGAGCATGAACACCAGCACGGACCTGTTGGGCCCAATGGCTTGTTTGTGTGCTGTAAATACTATGTATTCCTGAGGTTAAGATTCCCTGAATGGGGCATTTTTTATTCATGAGCCGAGACACCTTCACATCCTGTCAGGAGTCACCCAGTGATAGTGGTTATGAGCAGGTAATTCCTGGAGACTTGCGAGAATGCCAAATAGGCGGGCCTGGTTGGGGATATTTCAGGGACTCAGCACCGACCAAATATTAAACTCCAGGACCAGATCATGCAGTACATTTACCCAGTGTGGTTGTGGGGAACCCAGGAATATGGGCAAGTTCAGGATAGTTTAGTAAAATGTAGACTCGGCAAGGCCACCTAAGAAACTAATGTGGATGAAGTTCATTAAAAAAATACCTTTTATTACATTGAAAGTGTACAATGAAAGTGCACTTTAATGGGATTGGACAGGAAAGCAAAAAGAGCTGGCATTTCTATAGCGCCTTTCGGACCATAGGATGTCCTACAGCGCTTTACAGCCAATAAAGTACTTTTGAAGTGTAGTCACTGTTTTAAAGTAGGAAACGCGGCAACCAATTTGCACAGCGCAAACTCCCACAAACAGCAATGTGTTAATGACTAGATCATCTATTTTAGACATTGGTTGAGGGATAAATGGTGGACAGGACACCAGGGAGAACTCCCCTGCTCTTCTAATAATGCTGAGAGATTTTCTACATCCACCCGAGGGGATAGATGGAGCCTCGGTTTAACATCTCACCGGTAAGACGGCACCTCTAACAATGCAGCACTCCCTCAGTACTGCAATGGGAGTGCAGACCTGGATTATGTGTTCAAGACTCTGGGGTGGGGCTTGAACCCAGGACCTTCTGACTCAGAGGTGAGAGTGCTGACCACTGAGCCACAGCTAACTCAGCACAGACTGAGGTTTGTGCCTGGGATCTTCCTTCTTGGTGTATATTTCTTGGTGTATAAGAACACAAGCTCAGACCAGCAGCAGATTATATGCTCAAGTCTCAAGTGGGGCATGACCCATGAGGTGAAGCGAGAGTGCTACCACTGAACCAAAGCTGCAACCTTAAGGAGTTAGCATGCATTGTACCAGGAACCATAAACCGGAGGTTTTTAAGGATTTTGAAAGGATTGGGTAGATAGAGAAAACCTTTTTCCGCTGGTGGGGGAATCTAGGACAAGGGGACTGAATGCAGTAGATGGACTGGTCAGCTGGCCAGAAAAGTGGCAAATGGAATTCAAACCAGAGAAGTGCAAGGTAAAGCATTTGGGGAGGGCTAACACGACAAGGGAATACACAATAAATGGTAGGATACTGAGAAGAGGATCAGTGGGACCTTGGAGTGCATGTCCACAGATCCCTGAAGATGGCAGGACAGGGTAGAGAAGATGGCAGGACAGGGTAGATAAGGTGGTTAAGAAGGCATACAGGATACTTTACTTTATTAGCTGAGGCATAGAATATAAGAGCAGGGAGGTTATGCTTGAACTGTATAGAATAGTTAGGCCACAGCTAGAGTACTGCGTACAATTCTGGTCACCACATTACAGGAAAGAGGTGATTGCACTAGAGAGGGTACAGAGGAGATTTACAAGGATGTTGCCAGGACTGGAGAATTTTAGCTATGAGGAAAGATTAGATAAGCTGGGGTTGTTTTCTTTGGAGCAGAGGAGGCGGAGGGGAGATTTAATTGTGTATAAAATTATGAGGGGCCTAGATAGAGTGGGTAGGAAGGACCTATTTCCCTTAGCAGACATCAATAATTGGTGGCATAGATTTAAAGTAATTAGTAGAAGGACTAGAGCAGAGTTGAGAACTTTTTTCCACAGAGGGTGGTGGGGGTCTGGAACTGCCTGAAAGGGTGGCAGAGGCAGAAACCCTCATCACATTTTTAAAAAGTACTTGGATATGCACTTGAAGAGCCGTGACCTACTGGGCTACGGACCAAGGGCTGGAAAGTGGGATTAGGCTGGGTAGCTCTTTTTCGGCCTCCTTCCGTGCCGTAAATTTCTACGCTAACAAGCTCAATTAATAATTTTAAATATACAAGATTGAAAATTATTTTTGCTGTCCAAGTGTGCAAAAGGATAAATGGAGCCAGGGCTGGTGGATGGAGTCAAGAGGCAGATCAGCCAGGATCTGATTGAATAGCGGTAACAGGCTCGAGGGGCTGAATGGTCTGTGAGGCAGTGAGCGCCATGCTTATCGAAACATATAAGATTGTGAGAGGGCTTGATCGGGTGGATGCGGGGAGGATGTTTCCACTGATGGGCGAGACTAGAACTAGGGGGCATAATCTTAGAATAAGGGGCTGCTGTTTCAAAACTGAGATGAGGAGAAACTTCTTCACTCAGAGGGTAGTAAATCTATGGAATTTGCTACCTCAGAGAGCTGTGGAAGCTGCGACATTAAATAAATTTAAAACAGAGATAGACAGTTTCCTAGCTGATAAGGGAATTAAGGGTTATGGGGAGCGGGCAGGGAAGTGGACGTGAGTCTAGGTTCGGATCAGCCATGATCCTATTGAATGGCGGAGCAGGCCCGAAGGGTCGTATGGCCGACTCCTGCTCCTACTTCTTATGTTCTTAGGTTCTATGCTGGAGCTGATGGCCAGGGAGGAACCTGGAGCTCTGGGCGACCATTGGTGGGCGGGAGGCTGGCTGGGATCCCAGTAATAAACTTTGCAAAATATAAATGTGTGCTGGGAGTCTGAAACAAAGGAAGGAAGGGAGGCTTTAAATAGGCAGCATCGAGGAAAAGAATCATACTTTGGGCGGAGGTCCTGGGTGAGGGAGCAGTTGCCATGGGAACCCCGGACCCTCGCAACCGTTGCTAAGGGGTGGTGGGGAAGGACCGTCAACCCGGGCCCTCGCTGCCAGAGGAGCGCAGCGCACACCGAGGCCTCTCTGCACAGCGACGCTCCGCCACAAGCTCTCCATACCTGCAGCGCTCACACCACCCGCCTCCAAGGCACAGACAGCGATCAAACTAAACCGCCAGGCCCTGAACCTAAGCTCGCCGGCCTTGACCCCGGAAACAGAAAGCTCATCACCGCCCGTGATTGACGTGACTCTCGTCCAATCGCGTCGCTCCCTTGGCTTCCCCTCGCAGCCAATCGGGGAGGCGGAGGGCGGAGCTTACTCACTTTTAATGGAAAAAAGAAAAACAAATTAGACCGAAGACGCTCGGTATTTTGTCGTTGATTTAATTTGCGGGAGTTAATGTGATTTATTTTACGCGAGTTAAAAAGAAAAGATTTACTGTGAACGGCCAAACTCCACGCGCGGAGGGGCGGGGGAGTTCGTTCTGCGCGCTGTTATAGGCTGCAGGGATTTGATTGACGCGATCTTTGTCCAACCGAAATGTAAGGCGCTGTGAGTGATGTTCGAATTGACCAATGGGGATTTGGTGAAGGGCGGGCGCTGCTCACAGATGACCAATGGGCGCCGTGTAGAAGCGGCTGTGCGGTGAGCCGGGTGAGTGAGGGGGATTGACGGCCCCCGGCAGACATGTACTCGCTGCTGAGGATCTCGTGTCGGACAGCGGCTCGGCGGGCGGTGGTGCAGGCCCCAAGGCGGTACCTGAGTGAAGGCACGGCGGGCGGAGGAGGAGGCGGCGGTGCTGCCGCCGAGGAGGGGCAGGGCGGCGCGACCGCCACCCGTCAGCGGCTGGAGGGCCTGGTGAGGAAGGACAAGGTGGTGGTGTTTATCAAGGGCACCCCGGCCCAGCCGATGTGCGGCTTCAGCAACGCCGTGGTGCAGATCCTGCGGATGCACGGGGTGGAGGAGTACGGGTCCTACAACGTGCTGGAGGATCAGGAGATTCGGCAAGGTGAGGGTTGGGGGGCGGCGGCGGGAGGATACCGGGGTGGGGGGGAGAGAGAGAGGGGCGATACCGGGGGGGGGGGGAGAGAGGGGCGATACGGGGGGGCGGGGGGAGAGAGAGAGGCGATACCGGGGGGGGGGGGGGGGGGAGAGAGGGGCGATACCGGGGGCGGCGGCGGCGGCGGGGGGGGGGGGGGGAGAGGGGCGATACGGGGGGGAGGGGGGAAGAGAGAGAGAGGCGATACGGGGGGGGAGGGGGGAAGAGAGAGAGAGGCGATACGGGGGGGGAGGGGGGAAGAGAGAGAGAGGCGATACGGGGGGGGAGGGGGGAGAGAGAGAGAGGCGATACGGGGGGGGAGGGGGGAAGAGAGAGAGAGGCGATACGGGGGGGGAGGGGGGAAGAGAGAGAGAGGCGATACGGGGGGGGAGGGGGGAAGAGAGAGAGAGGCGATACGGGGGGGGAGGGGGGAAGAGAGAGAGAGGCGATACGGGGGGGGAGGGGGGAGAGAGAGAGAGGCGATACGGGGGGGAGGGGGGGAGGAGAGAGGCGATACGGGGGGGAGGAGGAGGAGAGAGGCGATACGGGGGGGAGGAGGAGGAGAGAGGCGATACGGGGGGGGAGGGGGGAGAGAGAGAGAGGCGATACGGGGGGGGAGGGGGGGAGAGAGAGAGAGGCGATACGGGGGGGAGGGGGGGAGGAGAGAGGCGATACGGGGGGGAGGAGGAGGAGAGAGGCGATACGGGGGGGAGGAGGAGGAGAGAGGCGATACGGGGGGGAGGAGGAGGAGAGAGGCGATACGGGGGGGGGAGGAGGAGAGAGGCGATACGGGGGGGGGAGGAGGAGAGAGGCGATACGGGGGGGGGAGGAGGAGAGAGGCGATACGGGGCGGGGAGGAGGAGAGAGGCGATACGGGGGGGGGGGGAGGAGAGGAGAGGTGGATACCGGGGGGAGGAGAGAGGGGATACCGGGGGGAGGAGGGAGGGGATACCGGGGGGAGGAGGGAGGGGATACCGGGGGGAGGAGGGAGGGGATACCGGGGGGAGGGGAGGGGGGATACCGGGGGGAGGAGGGAGGGATACCGGGGGGAGGAGGGAGGGGATACCGGGGGGAGGGGAGGGGGGATACCGGGGGGAGGGGCGGGAGGATACCGGGGGGAGGGGCGGGAGAGGGGCGATACCGGGGGGAGGGGGTTAGAGAGGCGAAGCGGGGGGGGGGTGCGGGGGAGAGAGGGGATACCGGGGGGAGGCGCGGGGGAGAGAGGGGATACCGGGGGGAGAGAGGGGATACCGGGGGGCGGCGGGGAGAGAGGGGATACCGGGGGGCGGCGGGGGAGAGAGGGGATACCGGGGGGAGAGAGGGGATACCGGGGGGCGGCGGGGGAGAGAGGGGATACCGGGGGGCGGCGGGGGAGAGAGGGGATACCGGGGGGCGGCGGGGGAGAGAGGGGATACCGGGGGGAGGCGGGGGAGAGAGGGGATACCGGGGGGCGGCGGGGGGGAGAGAGGGGATACCGGGGGGCGGCGGGGGAGAGAGGGGATACCGGGGGGCGGCGGGGGAGAGAGGGGATACCGGGGGAGGTGGGGGAGAGAGGCGATACAAAGGGAGGGGGGCGGGAGAGGGATACGGGAGGAGGGGAGAGGGGATGCGGGGGTTCTCGTGGAGAATTGGGGTTGGGCAAGGATTGTGAATAATACAAGGTGTCATGAAGAATCATAAAGTTGGTGGAAGATCACCCAGTGGGCATGAGATCCCCACCACGCAGTCAAGTAAAATGCTGAAGTTTACAGCCAAAACTGGAGGGTAGAAGTTGGCGAAAACCATTCTTAAACCTCCAGTGAGCTGGCCTGAGATACCCAGAGTGCCGAGTCTGGTTCTAAAGGAGATGGTGAGAAGGATCATAAAGCTCCTCCCCAGCATCAAAGGTCTGCACTATGAAGAAAAGATGGAGACACTTTATCTGTGAAACCTTGAAGTGTAGAAACTGTTATGTAGATAAGTGCAGCCATTTTATGCACAGCAAATTCCCACAAATAGAGATGGGATGAAAGAAAGAACTTGCATTTATATAGCGCATTTCACAACCTCATGATGTCCCAAAGTGCTTTCGAAGTAGTTCTCCAAGAGTGATGAACACATGGAATGGACGGCCAGATGGAGCAGTGGAGGCTAAATCCCTTCAACTGATGGATGTTGCAATGGGAAAACTTAGGGCCATTCTGGATGGATAAACTAAGCCAGATAAATGGACTTATCTGAATATCTCCTTGTGTGGCTCAAATTTTGTGTGACAATCGCTCCTGTGATGCGCCTTGGGATGTTTTACTACATTAAAGGTGCTATATAAATACAAGTTGTTATCCTTCTGTAATTGTGAATGGAATTTGCATGTGCTTTCAAAGATTCTATGATTCTATCACTTTACAATGATATGAGGGCGTCATATTTGTTCTGTTATCCTGTTAGATTTCGGAACAAGAGTAGGCCATTCAGCCCCTTGAACCTGTTACACCATTCATTTAGGTACAGTAGTAGTTTATCCAATCGTGTTTCAGAAGATGCTTCCACGTATTTGAGCTTTTTGTTGGATAATTGTATTCAGAAATATTTGTTTGACTAGCTCCGAGATGGATGTTCCTGTTTCCCTGCAGGTCAGTTGGACTGGTAGACTCGCTGGGGAGGCTGTAATATCTCAGTCTGCTCAGCCCTACGCACAGTGACAAAATAGGCGATATGGAGCAAAGGCGGGTAAATGGGGTTGTACAGCTCAGCCATGATCTGATTGAATGGCGGAGCAGGCTGGAGGGGCTGAATGGCCTCATCTGTTCTATCAAATGACAAGTTTTTGTCTCTGCTTCCTTATTTGGAAGCTCCACCCTAGAAACAGTGCTTCCTGAACGAGCCGTTTACTGGTTTGTACCCATAATCAGCACCTGTGAAGAGACGCTCGGTCACTCGACCAGGAAACCCCGACTGGTTCGATGAGAACGACCAAGAGATCCAGGAGCTAATAAGCTGCAAACGCAAGGCATTCCTGATCTGGAAACAGCAACAGAACTCAAGAGCAAGAAAGCAGCTCTACAGACGCCTGAAGGCCGAGGTCCAACAAAAAACTCGCGACCTAAAGAACAGATGGTGGGTGGAGAAAGCGCAGGAGATCCAGCAGCTAGCCGACAACCATGACGTGCGTGGATTCTTTAGCGCAGTCAAGACCATCTACGGCCCAAGGCCCTACCCCACTGCGGGCCACGAACGGAGAGGTACTCATCAAGGACAGAGAGGCAGTCACTGCCCGCTGGAAGGAGCACTTCGAAGATCTCCTTAACCGAGACTCTGTCTTCGACGCAAGTGTCCTCAACTCCATCCCTCAGCATGCTACCCGCCACCATCTCAGCACAACCCCGGCCCAGCATGAGGTTGAAAAGGCCATTCGACAACTGAAGAACAACAAGGCCTCCGGAGCAGATGGAATCCCCGCCGAGGCACTAAAGCATAGCTGAGAAGCACTACTGGCGTGAATTCATGAACTCATTTCTCTTATCTGGAAGGAGGAGAGCATGCCAGGGGATCTCAGACGCCGTAATTGTGACCATCTTCAAGAAAGGTGACGAGTCCGATTGCGGTAATTACAGAGGAGTTTCCCTGCTGTCTGCCACAGGGAAAGTCATCGCAAGAATCCTCCTCAATCGCCTTCTCCCAGTAGCCGAAGAGCTCTTCCCAGAGTCGCAATGCGGATTCCGCCCACTAAGAGGCACAATGGACATGATCTTCACCGCGCGTCAATTATAAGAGAAATACAGGGAACAGCACCAACTGCTGTACATGCCCGCTTTTGATCTCACAAAAGCCTTCGACACTGTCAACTGTGAGGGATTATGGCGTGTCCTCCTCAAATTCGGGTGCCCTCAAAAGTTTGTCACCATCCTCTGCCTGCTTCACGACGACATGCAAGCCGTGATCCTGACCAACGGTTCCACCACAGACCCAATTCATGTACGAACCAGGGTCAAGCAAGGCTGTGTCATCGCACCAACGCTCTTCTCGATCTTCCTTGCTGCAATTCTCCATCTCACCCTCAGTAAGCTCCCCGCTGGAGTGGAGCTAATTTACAGAACAAACGGGAAACTGTTCAACCTCCGTCGCCTCCAGTCCAGATCCAAGGTCGTCCCTTCCTCTGTCGTCGAATTACAGTATGCAGACGACGCTTGCGTCTGCGCTCACTCGGAGGTCGAACTCCAAACCATCGTCAACACCTTCACCGACGCGTACGAGAGCATAGGCCTTACACTAAACATCCGTAAGACAAAGGTCCTCTACCAACTTGCCCCCGCCACACAGTACTGCCCCCTGATTATCAAAATCTACGACAAGGCCTTGGAAAACTTGGACCACTTTCCATACCTCTGGAGCCTACTGTCAACAAGGGCAGACGTCGATGACTAAGTCCAACACTGCCTTCAGTGTGCGAGTGCAGCCTTTGGTCGCCTGAGGAAGAGAGTGTTTGAAGACCAGGACCTCAAACCCGGCACTAAGCTCATGGTCTACAGAGCAGCAGTGATACCCGCCTTGCTGTATGCCTCCGAGACATGGACCATTGTCAGTAGGCACCTCAAAGCACTGGAGAGGTACCGCCAACGCTGCTTCTGCAAGATCCAGCAAATCCATTGGCAGGATAGGCGCATCAACGTCAGTGTTCTCGCTCAGGCCAACATCCCCAGCATCGAAGCTTTGACCACGCTCGATCAGCTCCGATGGACGGGTCACATTGTCCGCATGCCCGATACGAGACTCCCAAAACAAGTGCTCTACTCGGAGCTCCGGCACGGCAAGAGAGCCCCAGGTGGGCAGAGGAAATGCTTCAAGGACACCCTCAAAGCCTCCTTGAAGAAGTGCAACATCCCCACCGACACCTGGGAATCCCTGGTCCAAGACCGCACAAAGTGGAGGAGAAGCATCCAGGAAGGCGTCGAACACCTCGAGTCTCTTCGCCGGGAGCAAGCGGAAGCCAAGCGCAGGCAGCGCAAGGAGCGCACGACAACCCAAGCACCCCACCCACCCACCCCTTCAACCACCATCTGCCCCACCTGTGACAGAGACTGTAGGTCCCGCATTGGACTCATCAGTCACCTGCGAACTCATTTTTAATGTGGAAGCAAGTCATCCTCGGTTCCGAGGGACTGCCTAAGAAGATGATGTCTTTGTCTCGTGGAAACTTGAATTATTCCTCAGGATTAAACTTTTCTATTCCACTTAATATCTTGTAGCTCTCCGTAAGATGACCTTCTTGCAGGACTGAAGGGGGCTGGGCTTTCCGAACATTGTCCCCATAGCTCAGTCCTCTGACATCCGGGAACCCCCTCGTTGTCCTTCTCGGCACTGCTTCCAGGGCTTGGATGTTTCACGAGTGCCTCGATTACTAGCACTGACTACAATACTATACTCGAGGAGTGAGCACTCCCTGGCTTCAGTGCCATGTCCTCAAGTGCTTTCCGCTGATTGGGCAATTTATCTTGGTTAAATTCTCTTTACTTTGTTAATTGCTGTTTTGCAATGACTGGTGGTGGTCATTATTGAGTCTGCTATTGCTCCTGGATCACTGTTCGCCTCGCCCCTAGTTAGTTAAGTACTATTTATTATGTTCCCGTTTTATCTTCCACAGTCCTGCCCACTTCCAAGCGCTGTCTAGGTCGCGCTGTAAATCATCAGGCTCTGCTGACCCCACTTTGCTTATCCGTGAATTTGGCCAGAAATGTTTAACTGGATCACCCAAAGGATAATCGAGTCATGGAATAAGGATTGGAGCAGACAGTGCAAATGGGTTCAAGAGACAATTAGCTGGAATATGATGAGAAAGTGGGTCGGTCGGTGAGGTTAATCTATCAAAGGAGACGGGCTGATTGATTCTAACTGGGAATGAATCCAGAGGAAGTGGTCAAACTGAGAGACTCACGTAACCAAAACAGTCCTTGTGGTTTAAAATCAGTTGATCCCTTACTATTTGTTTACAGCCTGAAACTTACTCCTGGGTGTACAGCCCTTTCCAAACCCCCCGACCCCTAGCACTCGGACCCTTGAGGCGCGGGCAGCTCTGTCCTTTTTACCTCATTATTTCTTCTTTGTTGATTTGCCCTGTTTGAATGATAATCCAATGGACATTTAAGGAAGGAGCAGAAACATATCCGTAGTAGAGTTGGATTGTTACTGATCCTACTGCCTGCATCAATTTAATAAATAACAATTCCTTTAAATTGATCTGCCTGCGTGTTTGTATTTAGAATTAAAATGTTGATCCACAGCGGCAATCCAGCGATTCACGGTTTGAATTGTGGAGTAGTAAATTGATGAGTCACTGTGTCTCGGCTGGGAAGTGGCACTGAGTCAGAAGGTTCCTGGTTTGATTCTTGGTCTGTGCTGAGTTAGCTGATCCCAATTAGCCTCAAGTGCCCCGGGCTAGGGAGAAGGAAATCAGCTGGGATTCCCACTGCTGACTGCTATTCAACCAGGACGTGCTTTGTGGACATGGATGAGAACTGGGCTTGTCTGTGATGCCCTCAATAGTCGAATAGCCTCCTGACATTCTCAGTCTAGGCTCATGAGGAGATGATCACTTGTGTGAGGCCGTGGTGTCGGGCAGCACCTAGAGAGAGTGATTTTAATAGTTGGTCGCACTCTTGCCTCTGAGTCAGAAGGTTGTGGGTTGAAGTCCCACTCCAGAGACTTGAGCACAAAAATCTAGACTGACACTCCAGTGCTGTCCTGAGGGAGTGCTGCACTGTTGGAGGTGCCATCTTTCGGATGAGACATTAAATCAAGATCCCATTGCACTATTTCGAAGAAGAGCAGGGACGGTTCTCCCCGGTGTCCTGGCCAATATTTATCCCTCAATCAACATCACAAAAATAGATTATCTGGTCATTATCACATTGCTGTTTGTGGGAGCTTGCTGTGCACAAATTGGCTGCCGCGTTGCCCACATTACAACAGTGACTACACTTCAAAAGTACTTATTTGGCTGTAAAGCACCTTAGGACATCCTGAGGTGGTTAAGGGCGCTTTAGAAATGCAAATCTTTTTAAGGATAGGAGAGAGGTTTCTTCAGCCTTGTTGGACAAATCCAAACTGACATTCCTGTTGGCCCCCTTGCTGCATGCCTCTCTCTAGTAGACACATGTCCCCACCCCTCTTGAATGATTTGTCAGCTCTACTGTGTGGAAATTTATTCACTATTCCTGCTCAGCTCAAGATATCTGTTACATCTGCTTCCTCAGAAGGTCTCCTAGTGTCGTTTTTTGTCAAGGGTCACAATCCCAGGCAGTATCTTGTGTGTATGAACTACATTCAGAAATACTGCGATGCTGTGATGAGACGCAGTGATGGTACTCTGGTCTGGGCCTGCGATTCCTGGCACGTTGAGCTCTTGATTTCAGCTCAGTTGTAGGGGGTCGTGCCTGACTGCAGACTGGACACTGGCTCTGAAGAAGGGGGGGAAATGAAAACGACAGGATCAGTAGTTCTGTTAATGCAGCCCTTCCTCTTGCTGTAACCCTGCCACCTAAAGCAAGAGTGTCCAGACTGCAGCCCATGGCCACGTGTGGCCCCCGAGCCCTAGCTGTCAGACCCTTGAAGCCCAAGCATCTCTGCCCTTTTTACCTCCTATTATTTCTTCTTTGTTGATTTGCCCTGTTTGAATTTCATGAGCCTGGAGTTTTGGAAGGGCTGTTCTTGGCGCTAAAACAAAAGCAAAATACTGTGGATGCTGGAAATCTGAAAAAAAAAACTGTAGGAAATACTCAGCAGGTCAGGCAGCCTCTGGAGAGAGAAACAGAGTTAACGTTTCTGGTCGATGACCTATCGTCAGAACACATCTTCCTCTCCCCTTTCAGATTCCGAAGGGACCATTCACTGACACCCTGGCCCACTCTTCCATCACCACTAATGCCCCCCGCCTCTGTACTTGCTTATAAACTTTTAAATCTTTAACTTCTTCCAGTTCTGATGAAAGGTCATCGACCTGAAACGTTAACTCTGTTTCTCTCTCTACAGATGCTGCCTGGCCTGCTGAGTATTTCAAGCATTTTCTCTCTTTATTTCTGTTCTTAATGCTGTTGCCTCACTGGGGGATAAATCCTAAATCAGAGAACAGAGATATGTTGGTATCAGTAACTCAACTACCTCCTCTTTCACTATGACTTTGGTAGCATCTTCCTTGGTGAAGACAGATGCAAAGTACTCATTTAGTACCTCAACCATGCCTTCTGCCTCCATGTGTAGGTCTCCTTTTTGGTCCCAAATCGGCCCCGTCCCTCCCATTTATTTATATGCCTATAGAAGACTTTTGGATTCCCTTTTATGTTAGCTGCCAGTCTATTCTCATACTTTCTCTTTGCCCCTCATTTCCTTTTTCACTTCCCCTCTGAACTTTCTATATTCAGCCTGGTTCTCACTTGTATTCTCAACCTGACCTCTGTCATACGCCCCCTTATTCTGCTTCATCTTACTCTCTATCTCTCGTCATCCAGTGAGCTCTGGCTTTAGTTGCCCTATCTTTCCCCCCTCGTGGGAATGTACCTCGACTGTATCCGAACCATCTCCTCTTTAAAGGCAGCCCATTGTTCGATTGCAGTTTTGCCTGCCAATCTTTGATTCCAAATTACCCGGGCCAGATCCGTTCTCAACCCTCTGAAATTGTCCTTCCTCCAATTAAGTATTTTTACTTTAGATTGCTCCCTGTCCTTTTCCATAGCTAATCTAAACCTTATGATACTATGATCACTGTTCCCTAAATGTTCCACTACTGACACTTGCTCCACTTGACCCACCTCATTCCCCAGAACCAGATCCAGCAATGCCTCCTTCCTCGTTGGGCCAGAAACGTACTGATCAAGAAAGTTCTCTTTAACACACTTCAGAAATGTTTCCCCCCACTCTGTCCATTACACTATATTGGGATAATGAAGTCCCCATTATCACTAATCTATAGTTCTTGCACCTCTCTAATTTCCATGCAAGTTTGCTCCTCTATATTCTTCCCACTAGTTGGCAGCCTATAGAATACACCTAGTCATGTAATGGCAGCTCTATTGTTTCTCAACTCTAACCAAATAGATTTTGTCCTTGATCCCTCCAGGGCATGCTCTCTCTCCAGCACTGTAATATTCTCCTTAATCAATACTGCCACCCCACCTCCTTTCTTTCCTTCCCTATCTTTCCTGAACACCTTATATCCAGGAATATTTAGTACCCAATCCTGCCCTTTTTTGAGCCAGGTCTCCGTTATCGCCACAACATCATAAGAAATAAAGTTGGCCATTTGGCCCTTCGAGCCTGCTCCACCATTCAATAATATCATGGCTGATCATCTACCTCAACTCCACTTTCCTGAACTATCCCCATATCCCTTGATTCCCTTAATTTTCAAAAATCTATTGATCTCTGACTTGAATATACTCAATGACTGAACCTCCACAGCCCTCTGGGGTAGAGAATTCCAAAGATTCACCACCCTCTGAGTGAAGAAATTTCTCCTCATCTCAGTCCTAAATGGCTAACCCCTTATTCTGAGACTGAGCCCTGGTTCTAGACTCCCCAGCCAGGGGAAACATCCTCCCTGCATCTACCCTGTCAAGCCCTGTAAGAATTTTGTATGTTTCAATGAGATCACCTCTCATTCTTCTAAACTCTAGAGAATATAGGCCCAGTCTACTCAATCTCTCCTCATAGGACAGTCCCCCCATCCCAGGAATCAGTCTGGTGAACCTTCGTTGCACTCCCTCTGTGGCAAGTATATCCTTCCTTAGGTAAGGAGACCAAAACTGTACACAATACGCCAGGTGTGGTCTCACCAGGGCCCTATATAATTGCAGTAAGTTGTCTTTGCTCTTGTACTCAAATCTTCTTGTAATAAAGGCCAACATACCATTTGCTTTCTTAATTGCTTGGTGTACCTGCATGTTAACTTTCAGTGGTTCGTGTACAAGGACACTCAGGTCCCTCTGAACACCAACATTTCCCAATCTCCCACCATTTAAAAATACTCTGTTTTTATATTTTTTCTACCAAAGTGGATAACATTATTTCCCCACATTATATTCCATTTGCCATGTTCTTGCCCACTCCCTTAGCCTGTTTATATCCCCTTGAAGCCTCCTTGCAACCTCCTCACAACTTACATTCCCACCCAGCTTTGTATCATCAGCAAACTTGGATATATTACATTTGGTCCCCTCATTCAAATCATTGATGTAGATTGTGAATAGCTGAGGCCCAAGCACTGATCCTTGCGGTACCCCACTAGTTACAGCCTGCCAACCTGAAAATGACCTGTTTATTCCTGCTCTTTTTTGTTTGTTAACCAATCCTCAATCCATGCTAGTACATTACCCCCCAATCCCATGTGCCCTAATTTTGTTTAATAACCTCTTGTGTGGCACCTTATCGAATGCCTTCTGAAAATCCAAATACACCACATGCACTGGCTCCCCCTTATTCTGCTAGTTACAACCTCAAAAAAAAAAAAAGTCTAATAGATTTGTCAAACATGATTTCCCTTTCATAAATCCGTGTTGACTCTGCCCAATCCTATTTTTTAAATGCCCTGTTACCACGTCCTTAATAATGGATTCTAGCATTTTCCCTACTACTGATGTCAGGCTAACTGGTCTGTAGTTCCCCGTTTTCTCTCTTCCCTCCTTTCTTACAATTGCTACCTTCCAATCCGCGAGAACCGTTCCAGAATCTATGGAATTTTGGAAAATGACAACCAATGCATCCACTATCTCTATAGCCACCTCTTTCAAAACCCTTTGTTACTCTCTGTGTTCCTTCCTGACCCACTCTGCTTATTTTTACCCGAAAACTCTGCTCTAGAGCCTTGATATTTCTCTTGCTGCTTTTAAATTTACTCTTTCCTGAATCTTCCCACCCCCCATATTCCCATGTGGCTATTTGTGCCTGCAGCTCACCAACTTTATTTTCCACGCTTTGTGCATTTACACACATGCACTGTAAACCTGTCTTAGACCACCTTGTATTCTCTCAGTCTGACCCCACCTAGTACCACACTATTTCTTACTCTAGTGCTATCTGTCTCTCCCAATCTTTTGTGCACCTTGTTTCTCTTTTCTAATGCTACATCCTGGTGCCCATCCCCCAGCCAAATTAGTTTAAACCCTCCCCAACAGCACTAGCAAACTCCCCCGTGAGGACATTAGTCCCGGCTCTGTTGAGGTGCAACCCGTCCGGCCTATACAGGTCCCACCTCCCCCAGAACTGGTCACAATGACCCAGAAATCGAAAGCCCTCCCTCCTCTAATTTCGATACTCACTAGCCTGTGGCACCGGGAGTAATCTGGAGATTACTACCTTTTGAGGTCCTGCTTTTTAATCTCTTCCTAGCTCCTTAAAATCTGCCTGCAGGACCTCATCCCTCTTTCTACCTGTGTTGTTGATACCGATATGGACCACGACCTCTGGCTGTTCACTCTCTCCCCCCCCCCCCCCCCCCCCCCCCCCCCCTCAGTATGTCCTGCAGCTGCTCAGTGACATCCTTGACCCTGGCACCAGGGAGGCAACAAACCATCATGGAATCACGTCTGCGGCCACAGAAATGCCTGTCTGTTCCCATAACTATTGAATCTCCTATCACTATTGCTTTCCCGATCTTCTCCTAACCGCCCCCCCTGGTTACAGCTGAGCCACCCGTGGTGCCGTGGACTTGGCTCTGGCTGTACTTCCCAGAGGAACCATCGCCCTCACCCGGTTAGAGAGTGAGATGCATTCAGGGAACTGTTGCACTACCTGCCTGGTCCTCCTTGTCTGTCTGGCGGTCACCCATTCCCTCTCTGCCTGCACACTCTTGTGCTGCGTAGTGACCACCTCCTGAAACGTGCTATCCACAAAGCTCTCGGCCTCACTGATGCACCGCAGTGACGCCCGCTGCCGCTCAAGCTCCGAAACCGGGAGCTCGAGCTCCTCCAGCCGACGACACTTCCTGCACATGTGGTTGTCCAGGACACGGGAAGCATCCTGGAGTTCCCACATGGCACAAGATGTGCATTCCACAGGACTGAGGTGCGCTCTGCCTTACCTCTATTTAATACACTATTAACTAACTTAACAGAAAAAAAACTCGACTTTATATAAAAAAAAAATCACAAGCTACTCACCAATTTGTTGTTTTCTTTTCAGCTCCTTCCCTTGTGCTGACGTCACTTACCGCGCTCCCTGACGTTTGCGCTCTGGGCTCTCGGGCCTACCTTTATCTCCGGCCGCTCATCTCTCCTCCTTCCCACTCTCTCCAAATTCCCATCTCTAGCACTCTGTTTAGAAGCACTCAGTTTAGGATCACTATGGGCCGTCACACCCAGCACAGGGATAGAGGAACCTAGATATTGATGAGCACGAGATGTCTATCTTATGACTCCTCATTCAGCCTGGTTATTTGTTTTGTCCTTTGTGTGTCAGCCATGGCTCAGTGGGTAGCAGTCTCTCTTGTCTCTGAGTCAGAAGGTTGTGGGTTCCAGTCCCACTCCAGAGACTTGAGCAGAAAAATCTAGGCTGACACTCCAGGGCAGTACTGAGAGAGTCCAGCTCTATCGAAGGTGCCATCTTTCGGATGAGACGTTAAATCGAGGCCCCCTCTGCTCTCTAAAGTGGACGTAAAAGATCCCATTGCATTATTTTGAAGAGGAGCCAGGGAGTTCTACCCGGTGTCCTGGGCCAATATTTATCCCTCAATCAACATCACTAAAACAGTTTATCTGGCCATTATCACATTGCTGTTTGTGGGAGCTTGCTGTGCGCAAATTGGCTGCCACGTTTCCTACATTACAACAGTGACTACACTTCAAAAAGTACTTCATTGGCTGTAAAGCGTGATTTTGAGGTCCAGTGGTCGTGAAAGGCACTATATAAATGCAAGTCTTTCTTTTCTTTGAAACAGGTATTAAAAACTATTCCAACTGGCCGACTATCCCTCAGATTTACTTTGACGGTGAATTTGTGGGCGGATGCGACATTCTACTACAGATGCACCAGAACGGGGACCTCGTGGAGGAACTGAAGAAACTTGGCATCCGCTCTGCACTTTTAGACACAGAGAAAGAGGACACAAAATAGAAGAGACCAGCGCCCAGAATCAACAGGGCCTCTGTCCTGACTCTTATCTCATGGTGTGGGTGGCGTGTTGGTTTTATATTAAGTATTACTGTGTCGCTGAGGGATCTTGGCGAAGGCGGGATGGATTAGGAGCTCGATTGAGAGGCTGGTGTTCGTACGCTAATGTCGTGGACCCCTTCAGCCGTGGCCCTCATGGACAAAATAAAATGGTGAAACAGGTTAACCATATACGCACAATTGTGGTTTTCAATTCCTTGAATTGTTTAGAATCAATAAAATGCATTATGTGATTTGTCTTTTTAAATTTGAGAGCTGTTTTGACAGGTGCTTAAAGCCAGCGACTAGTGTGATCAGCGAGGGCTTGTGTTAAATGTCAACCGAATCATCGGCAACAGAGTGAGTACGGTCAGATAATGAGAGTAGTGTGTTGCAGCGTGTTTGAGGCACTGACTCTTCACAACGAGAACTTTGGTTTCAGTCCGCCTCAGGCTGATGGGTTGAAGTGTTCCCCCCCCCCCCCCCGGCCTGCTCTGCGGGTTGCAGGAGCCCTGCAGTCAGGTAGTTGCAACATAGTTGGTTGTGAGCATGGCACAACAGCACAAAACCGCCTGTAATTCAGTACCAATGGACAGTATGTTTCCTGTTGCATTCAGATGCCATGAGGTTGGCTGATGTCATGGTGCAGCAGGGGATGCTCTTCTAGACTTGGTGTAGAGGGAGCTTTACACTGTATCTAACTCGTGCTGTACCTGCCCTGGGAGTGTTTGATGGGACAGTGTAGAGGGAGCTTTACTCTGTATCTAACCCCGTGCTGTACCTGCCCTGGGAGTGTTTGATGGGACAGTGTCGAGGGAGCTTTACTCTGTATCTAACCCGTGCTGTACCTGCCCTGGGAGTGTTTGATGGGACAGTGTCGAGGGAGCTTTACTCTGTATCTAACCCCGTGCTGTACCTGCCCTGGGAGTGTTTGATGGGACAGTGTCGAGGGAGCTTTACTCTGTATCTAACCCGTGCTGTACCTGCCCTGGGAGTGTTTGATGGGACAGTGTCGAGGGAGCTTTACTCTGTATCTAACCCGTGCTGTACCTGCCCTGGGAGTGTTTGATGGGACAGTGTAGAGGGAGCTTTACTCTGTATCTAACCCGTGCTGTACCTGCCCTGGGAGTGTTTGATGGGACAGTGTAGAGGGAGCTTTACTCTGTATCTAACCAATGCTGTACCTGCCCTGGGTGTGTTTGATGGGACAGTGTAGAGGGAGCTTTACTCTGTATCTAACCTGTGCTGTACCTGCCCTGGGAGTGTTTGATGGGACAGTGTAGAGCAGGGCTGGGCAATTATTTGGGTTGGAGAGCCACTTAACAAGTTTTGGTAAGCTGTTGAGGGCCACACACCAATGTTTCTGTTAAGCTGTGCAGTGGTCTGGAGGTCCCACGCAGGCTGCTCAGCGGCTTTTAAATTAATAGCTGTGTAATTAGTACAGTAATGAGCAAAATTAAATTGCTCACCAATTGCCTAACGAGCAGAGGGTGTTAAGTTTGTATATAAATCTGTTATCTAATTTACTAATTATCAGTTAGTGTGTATATATGTCAGTTAAATAAATGAGATAATTAAAATGGTAATTACTAAACATCAGTTTTGCATTAGCTAGTGAGGTGGTAGTTAATAACTGGTTAACAGCTATCCTCTATCAGTACCCCATCACTGGGGGTTGGGCCTGGGCTGGAGGGACGGGCCTGCACCCTCCCCGCTGCTGCACTCTCCGCTCTCCACCGGTTATGGGGCCGTGCTGCTGTCGGTAAAAAGCCCTCCCCCGGGGAGCCGTAGCCCAAGCCGCCACTCCTGGCCGCCTTCTGTTGACCTCAGACGCTAGTCTCTGTACCTTTGCCTCCCGTCTCTAAGGCCCTTTGCTAGAGTCCCCTGCTGCTTTGGAGATACTGACCCCCCACCTGGCGTTGTGGGGCGGGACCAGGTGTGTCGGATGTTCGGCCTCTAAGCCAGGCCTTGGCGGGCCGGACAGAATCCATTGGTGGGCAGGATATGGCCCGCGGGCCGTATTTTGCCTGCCACTGGTGTAGAGGGAGCTTTACTCTATCTAACCCGTGCTGTACCTGCCCTGGGAGTGCACAGTGGAATGTTTGCCTTCACAGCAGTTGATCACTTACCTTGGACACAATCAGAAAAAGTAGTGGTGCAATTACCTGTTGGGTTAGGTGGACTTTGTGGTAGGATCAAAGCAATGGCATTTTGATGAAAAGGGGGAAGAGACGCGTTGCTGGACAGCGAGTGTGGGACACCAACCTGCTACAGCATCGAGCCCTACTGTGAATTGACCCTGGCAGAGTCACTATTCCACCCTGGGTAAGTGTTGAGTGGAGGCTGAGCATCTTTGCACAAGGTGGGTGTGACCTGCCTATACACCATCTGGCAGCTACTTGGGAGCTGGCAATGGCGGAACGGATTGGCCTGTGCTGTTGTGATTTGTCTTAATTTGTATGCTGGGGTGGGGAAATAAACCATTCTCATTCTTAAGTGAACATGGGGAATAGGAACAGGAGAACTGCCATTCAGCCCCTCAAACCTGCTTCATGGGAACAGGAGGAAGCCAGTTCAGCTCCTTGAGCCTCTTACATAGAACATAAGAAATAGGAGCAGGAATAAACCATGTGGCCCCTCGAGCCTGCTCTGCCACTCAATAAGATCATGGCTGACCTTCGACCTCCACTCCACTTTCCCACCTGATCCCCATGTCCCTTGATTCCCTTAGAGTCCAAAAATCTTTCGATCTCAGTCTTCAATATCCACTGCCCTCTGGGGTACAGAATTCCAAAGATTCACCACCCTCTGAGTGAAGAAATATCTCCTCATCTCAGTCCTAAATGGCCGAACCCCTTATTCTGAGACTGTGACCCCTGGTTCTAGACTCCCCAGCCAGGGGAAACATCCTCCCTGCATCTACCCTGTCAAGCCCTGTAAGAATTTTATATGTTTCAATGAGATCACACCTCATTCTTCTAAACTCTAGGGAATATAGGCTAGGCTGAGGATCAAATGGGAAAGAATTCATAATCAGAAATATAAACTGATTGTTTAGTTGCATGGGAATGTTCAGAAGCTAAAAAGATGATTGCAGTCACAGTTACATGTCCCATATTAATCTCGCTCTCTTAGCCTGAACAACCTTTGATTTCTTTATTTACCTGTCTGCTAGCTTTTCAATGATTTGTGCACTTGGACTCCCCAGTCTCTGCTTCTCCACAGTTCCAGTTTCTCATCATTTAGAAAATGCTCCAATTCATCTTTCTTGGGTCCAAAGTGGATGACCTCACACTTGCCCACATTGACCTGCATTTACTGTAGTTTTGCCCACTCACTTAATCTGTGCCATTGCAGATTCCTGCTCCCATTTGCACTACTTACTGTCCTACCTTAGTGCCATCTGCAAACTTGGATAGACAGCTCTCCCTTTCTTCACCCAAGTCATTAATAACAACAACAACTTGTATTTATATAGTGCCTTTAACGTAGTAAAATGTCCCAAGGCGCTTTACAGGAGTATTATAAGACAAAAAATTTGACACCGAGCCACATAAGGAGAAATTAGAGCAGGTGACCAAAAGCTTAGTCAGAGGTAGGTTTTAAGGAGCGTCTTAAAGGAGGAGAGAGAGGTAGAGAGGTGGACCGGTTTAGGGAGGGAATTCCAGAGCTTAGGGCCTCGGCAGCAGAAGGCACGGCCACCAAAGGTTGAGCGATTGATAGATGATTCATTGACAGATGATTCCGAACCAGAGTAGGTAGAATTAACAAAAGAATTACAACTTCCGCTTCAATACATTAACCTCCTTAAACATTTTGGTAAATACCAGTCTGTTACTCACTCCTGGGCTAGGTTCCCTCTAAGCTGCGCAGTAATGGGAATGGTCCAGTGCAGGCCGCTCACTGGCTTCACCGTTGTAAATACCGTGCATGCGTGGAAATTTAAAGAGACCGCGCACTAAAAGAAACAGGCCGTGCAGAACAAAGCGTAGCTTACAGGGAACGTTGCTCCTGGGTATCTGTTCAATATATAACCCCCCCCCATTAGATCCCAGCCTGTAACTCACGCCTGGGTATCTGTTCTATATATGAACCCCTTGATTAGATTCCCGTCTGTAACTCATAAGAACAGGAGTAGGCCATTCCGCTCCTCGAGCCTGTTCTGCCATTCAATTAGATCATGGCTGATCTGTATCTTCACTCCATTTAGCCGCCTTGGTTCCGTAACACTTGATACCCTTGCCTAACAAAGTTCTATTAATCTCAGTTTCAAAACTTCTGTGGATCCCCAGCCTCAACAGCTTTTTTGGGGTGAGTGTTCCAGATTGCCACTACCCTTTGTGTGAAGAAGTACTTTCTGACACCACCCCTGAATGGCCTAGCTCTAATTTTAAGGTAACGCCCCCTTGTTCTGGATTCCTCTACTGAAGGAAATAGATTTATGGGCTAATAAGTGGCAAGTAACATTCTAGTCACACAAGTACCAGGCAATGACTATCTCCAACAAGAAAGAGTCTAACCGCCACCCCTTGCTGGCATTACCATCACCGAATCCCACACCATCAACATCCTGGGGGTCGCTGTTGACCTGAAACTTAACTGGAACATAAATACTGTGGCTACAAGAGCAGGTCAGAGGCTGGGTATTCTGCGGTGAGTGTCTCGCCACCTAACTCCCCAAAGCCTTTCCACTATCTACAAGGCACAAGTCAGCAGTGTGATGGAATACTCTCCACTGGCCTGGATGAGTGCAGCTCCAACAACATTCAAGAAGCTCGACACCATCAAGGACCAAGCAGCCCGCTTGATTGGCGCCTTATCCACCACCTTAAAGATTCACTCCCTCCACCACCGGCGCACCGTGGCTGCAGTGTGTACCATCTACAAGCTGCACTGCAGCAACTCACACAGGCTTCTTCGGCAGCACCTCCCAAACCCGCAACCTCTACCACCTAGAAGGACAAGGGCAGTAGGCGCATAGGAACACCACCACCTCCAAGTTCCCCTCTAAGTCACACACCATCCTGGCTTAGAAATATATCGCTGTTCTTTCATCGTCACTGGGTCAAAACCCTGGAACTACCTACCTAACAGCACTGTGGGAGCACCTTCACCACACAGACTGCAGCGGTTCAAGAAGGCGGCTCACCACCAGCTTCACGAGGGCAGTTAGAGATGGGCAATAAATGCTGGCCTTGCCAGTGACGCCCACATCCCAAGAGTGAATTAAAAAAAAAGTTTCTCTCTTTCCACTCTATCAACTCCTTTAATCATCTTCAATGCTTCAATTAGATTACCACTTAACTCACTGTGGGGCACCTGATTTCAATGGAAATGAAAGTTAGGCAGGCCATTGTTTCCCCTAATTTCTTTTTGGGGTGTAGTCGCTTTTAACGGGTTGCGCAGCCCATTTAAAATTTTGAGAGTGCGCAAAAATCTCCCATTGAAAAGCCGGTGGGCGCGCCCTGTGTGAGACCCCCAGCCGTGCAGCTTAGCGGGAACGTTGGGGCAGGTTCTATAACTGGCGGGTGAATCCACTCTCATTTTAACACCCAAGTGCTGAGGGTGCGAATCACCCCAGTTGTTCCATGCGCCTCTTGGGTCTCTGTTCATACCCTCCCCGATTGTGGGATGTCGCTCCGAGCTAGAATTTTAGCTGTCCAGCAAGGCAGGGAACTGGTGTGCAGAGGCAGGAATATCCCCGTGTCCGCACAGGAGGTGAAAATGAAATTATACTAATTATTAGAGGTAATGGTCGCCTAGTCATTTCCCCCTCCTCCGGTGAGGCCCCTCAACATGTTGGAGGGTTAGCAAGCGCAGCCCCGCTCCCCGAAACCCATCTCTCTGGGATGCGGAGTGGGACATCGTTCCTGAGAGTTGTCCACGGGTGGAATTTGTTCGTGGCCCTTGGAGCTAATACTATTAAGACTGTAGCAAAACATCATGGAAAATTTCAGAGTGAAAATCCTTCCTGGTAAAATGCAATGGAATTCTCATCCTGGAAAGTGTCAGCCAAAAATAACTACAGACGTGGTGAATTCCATAAAAGTAGTTAGGACTGCGATGCAGAAACTGTATTGCCTGGGATTTCTGGTCACACTCCTACTATTAACATAGAAACATAGAAACTAGGAGCAGGAGTAGGCCATTCGGCCCGTCGAGCCTACTCCACCATTCAATACGATCATGGCTGATCATCCAAATCCAGTACCTTGTCCCTGCTTTCTCACACAGAATCCCCACATCGAGCTTGCACCTATCCCACCCTATCCCCGTAACCCCACGTATTTAATTCCCCCTAACATATCCCATCCTATCCCCATAACCCCACATATTTAATCCTCCCCTAACACTAAGGGTCAATTTATCATAGCCAAATCAACCTAACCCGCACATTTTTGGACTGTGGGAGGAAACCGGAGCACCCGGAGGAAACCCACGCAGACACGGGGAGAATGTGCAAACTCCACACAGACAGTCACCCGGGTCCCTGGCGCTGTGAGGCACCAGTGCTAACCACTATGCCACCGTGTTATACTGAGACTGTCAGTAAAACTGATACAGGAACTCGTAGTCTGCAGTGTGTTGCGCAGACTATATCCCACAGTGTTTCACAGTCAGGAGTGTGTTACGCAGAGGATAACCCACAACAACAGCTTGCATTTATATAGCACTGTAAACATAGCAAAACGTCCCAAGGCGCCTCACGAGCATTATCAATCAAGATTTGACACACAAGCCAAAGAAGGAGTTATAAGGACAGGTGACCCAAAGCTTGATCAAAGAGGTAAGTATTAAAGGAGGAAAGAGAGGCAGAGAGGTTTAGGGAGAGAATTCAAGAGCTTGGGGCCGAGGAGGCTGAAAGCACGGCTACCAATGGTAGTGATTAAAATCAGGGATTTGCAAGATGCCAGAATTGGAGGAGCGCAGCGATCTCAAAGGGTTGTGGGGCTGTAGGTGGTTACAGAGATAGGGAGCGGCGAGGCCGTGGAGGGAATTGAAAACAAGGATGGGAATTTTAAAATTCAGGCATTGCAGGACTGGGAGCCAATGTAGCTCAGCGAGCAGAGGGGTGATGGTGAGCTGGACTTGGTGCGAGTTAGGATACAGGCAGCAGAGTTTTGGATAAGCACAAGTTTATGTAGGGTGGATGATGGGAGGCCGGCCAGGAAAACATTGGAAAAGTCAAGTCTAGAGATAACTGAGGCACGGATGAGGGTTTCAGCAGCAGATTTGCTGGAGCGGGGCGGAGACGGGCGATGTTACAGAGTTCGAAGTAGGTAGTTTTGGTGATGGAGCGGATATGTGCTCGGAAATTCATCTCAGGGGTCCAACACAATGCCAAGGTTGTGAACGGTCTGGTTCAGGTTCAGACAGTTGCCAGGGAGAGAGATGGAATCGGTGGCCAGGGAATGGAGCATGTGGCGGAGACCAAAGACAATGGGCTGGATTTTCATTGACCCGTGGAGGCGGGTTTGGAGGCGTGTGGGGGGTTAAAATTGCGAAAACTGGCGGGCGGGCGGGCACAAGTCCGCCTCCATCCCACCTCCACGCAATTTTCATTAAATCGTGTCTGTTGGTCCTGACTCTGTCCCGCCTTTAAGAGGCGGGATAGGTTGTTAAGGCCCTTAACAAACACTAAATTGGCTCTATAATGCCATTTTGAAAGGCCTTTGTGATTTTAACCCTTGTTCTACGTGAAGCACGCCTGTTCTGAACCACGATTGTGAAACCTGGCGGGAGCCCATTTGGATATGGATAGTGCTGGCTGGCTGTGGGGATGCATATGTGGATGGATGTATATATGGATGGATGGAGAGGAGACATATCTGGGAGTGGTGGTGTAAAAATATCTCGGCGCAGACTTAGGACTGCTGCTGCTCATTTTGCAGGTCCTCTCACAGCAAAGGCCACGCAGTGTTTGAAGACCTTCAATGCAGCAGCAATGATGACATCATCAGAGGCGACTTTCAGACTGAAAACACTAATTGGTTCATGGGTTCCCACATGCTGGAACTCAATTACCCAATTAGGTGAAAATTGCATCAATCTCCCACATCCAATTGCAGTCGGGTGGATATCACGAAAAGTGGATGACACGACCCCAACCCGCCCCAGTATCAAAATCCAGCCCAATGGCTTTGGTCTTCCACAGTCAAGAGTGTGTAACACAGAGGATAACCCACAGTCGGCAGTCTGTTACACAGAATAACCCACAGTCTGCAGTGTGTTACACAGAGGATAACCCACAGTCGGCAGTCTGTTACACAGAATAACCCACAGTCTGCAGTCTGTTACACAGAATAACCCACAGTCGGCAGTCTGTTACACAGAATAACCCACAGTCTGCAGTCTGTTACACAGAATAACCCACAGTCTGCAGTCAGTTACACAGAATAACCCACAGTCTGCAGTCAGTTACACAGAATAACCCACAGTCGGCAGTCTGTTACACAGAATAACCCACAGTCTGCAGTCTGTTACACAGAATAACCCACAGTCGGCAGTCTGTTACACAGAATAACCCACAGTCTGCAGTCTGTTACACAGAATAACCCACAATCTGCAGTCAGTTACACAGAATAACCCACAGTCTGCAGTCAGTTACACAGAATAACCCACAGTCTGCAGTCAGTTACACAGAATAACCCACAGTCTGCAGTCAGTTACACAGAATAACCCACAGTCTGCAGTGTGTTACACAGAATAACCCACAGTCGGCAGTCAGTTACACAGAATACCCCCCAGTCGGCAGTCAGTTACACAGAATAACCCACAGTCGGCAGTCAGTTACACAGAATAACCCCCAGTCGGCAGTCAGTTACACAGAATAACCCATAGTCGGCAGTCAGTTACACAGAATAACCCACAGTCGGCAGTCAGTTACACAGAATACCCCACAGTCAGCAGTCTGTTACACAGAATACCCCACAGTCTGCAGTCTGTTGCACAGAATAACCCACAGTCTGCAGTCAGTTACACAGAATAACCCACAGTCTGCAGTCTGTTACACAAAATAACCCACAGTCTGCAGTCAGTTAACACACAGAATAACCCAGTCAGGAGGAGTGTGTTGCACAGAGAATAACCCACAGTCAGGAGGCGTGTGTTGCACAGAGGATAACCCAGTCAGGAGGCGTGTGTTGCACAGAGGATAACCCACAGTCAGGAGGCGTGTGTTGCACAGAGAATAACCCACAGTCAGGAGGCGTGTGTTGCACACACAATAACCCACAGTCAGGAGGCGTGTGTTGCACACACAATAACCCACAGTCAGGAGGCGTGTGTTGCACAGAGGATAACCCACAGTCAGGAGGCGTGTGTTGCACAGAGGATAACCCACAGTCAGGAGGCGTGTGTTGCACAGAGGATAACCCACAGTCAGGAGGCGTGTGTTGCACAGAAAATAACCCACAGTCAGGAGGCGTGTGTTGCACAGAGGATAACCCACAGTCAGGAGGCGTGTGTTGCACAGAGAATAACCCACAGTCAGGAGGCGTGTGTTGCACAGAAAATAACCCACAGTCAGGAGGCGTGTGTTGCACACACAATAACCCACAGTCAGGAGGAGTGTGTTGCACAGAGGATAACCCACAGTCAGGAGGAGTGTGTTGCACAGAGGATAACCCACAGTCAGGAGGCGTGTGTTGCGCACACAATAACCCACAGTCAGGAGGAGTGTGTTGCACAGAGGATAACCCACAGTCAGGAGGCGTGTGTTGCACTAAGGATAACCCACAACAACAACAGCTTGCATTTATATAATACCTTACACGTAGCAAAACGTCCCACGGCGCTTTACAAGCATTATCAATCAAAATTTGGCACCGAGCCACCTTCTAAAGGGCAATTCGGGATGGGCAATAAATGCTGGCCCTGCCAGCGACGCCCACATTCCATAAACGAATAAAAAGCAGGAGATATAAGGACAGGTGACCAAAAGCTTGGTCAAAGAGATAGGTATTAAAGAAGGAGAGAGGTGGGGAGGTTTAGGGAGGGAATTCCAGTGCTTAGGGCCGAGGCAGCTGAAAGCACGGCCGCCAATGGTGGAGCGTTTAAAATCAGAGATGCCTGGTGGCCAGGGAATGGATCATGTGGCAGGGACCAAAGACAATGGCTTCGGTCTTCCACAGTCAGGAGTGTGTTATACAGAGGATAACCCACAGTCTGCAGTGTGTTACACAGAATAACCCACAGTCAGGAGTGTGTTACACAGAATAACTCAGGCTGTAGTGTTGTGTGGGTTGTCTCAGTGTGTTCAGGATTATTTCAGTGGTACAGATGATATTTGTGGCCTGTGATGATGGACATACAAAATGCCAGGGGAGGATCAAACAATGTGTGTGGCACAGCTGAACAGCACAGAAGTTCTAAAGACAGGAGGGTGGATTTACCCAGCTCATAACAAGGTCACATTCACTTCACAGTAACAGAATCGTCTGACCTGGGACTGTCATGACCTTTTCCCCATTTCGTTGCTGCTCAACTTTGCCGTGTTGATGTCAAAGCTCGGGACAGCTGGTTTGTTCTCGATTCCTCTCCCAAATTACGGCTTCACTGGGCCGCGGTGTGTGCACTCGACATCTTGGCTACTATATCGGGAGGGAGTGAAGGTGCACAACAGGAGCGGCCCAGGGCAAGTATAAACTCAAGCGGTCGTAGCGCAACTTTTAAATTTAAGCAAGGCAAACTTCAAAGGTACGAGACATAAAGTGACCACAATAAACTGGGCTGAACTGTTAAAGACTTGCATGTATACAGCGCCTTTCACGATCTCAGGTCGTCCCAAAGTGATTTTCAGCCAAGTTAAGTACTTTTGAAGTGTAATCACTGTTGTAATGTGGGAAATGCAACAGGCAATTTGCGCAGAGCAAGCTCCCACAAACAGCAATGTGATAATGACCAGATAATCTATTTTTAGTGGTGTTGGTTGAGGGATAAATATTGGCCAGGACACTGGGGCGAACTCCTCTATTCTTCTTCGAAATCGTGCCATGGGATCTTTTACGACCACCTGAGAGGGCAGCCGTCTCACCCGAAAGACGGCCCCTCTGACAGTGCAGCACTCCATCAGTACTGCACTGGGAGTGTCAGCCTGTAAACCTGCAGACAAACAGTGGTGCTACAAAACCCAAGACATACCCCTAAAAGGCAAAGGCTCCCACTGTGTAGTTTAGCAACCACAGTCAACAGATGAGGTAAGATGTAGTATCAAGATAAAAGAAAAGGCTAACACAAATGGGAGGAAAATCCATGGACCGGGAGAGCTATAAGAAGCAAGAAAGGGATACAAAAAAATAATAAGCAGTGCAAAAAGGGAACGTAAACAAAAACTTGTAAGGGTTTTCAAATAGTTTTATAAATATATTAAAGAGAGAGAGAGCAGTGAACGGAAATGTGGGTCAATTAAAGACAGACGCAGCCAGAAATTGACACGAGAGAAGGTGAAAAGGTTTATGGAGAGTTCTAAACAACGGATGAAAGATTGACCTCGGATGGTGAAATGGAAAAAGTTGGAAGAGCAGTAATCGTGAGGAGGGGACCTGTACCCCAGTGAGAGTCAGTACCTTCAGGAGAGGAGGGGACCCGTACCCCAGTGAGAGTCAACACCTTCAGGAGAGGAGGGGACCCGTACCCCAGTGAGAGTCAGCGCTTTCAGGAGAGGAGGGGACCTGTACCCCAGTGAGAGTCAGCACCTTCAGGAGAGGAGGGGACCTGCACCCCAGTGAATGTCAGCACCTTCAGGAGAGGAGGGGACCTGCACCCCAGTGAGTGTCAGCACCTTCAGGAGAGGAGGGGACCAGTACCCCAGTGAGAGTCAGCACCTTCAGGAGAGGAGGGGACTTGTACCCCAGTGAAAGTCAGCACCTTCAGGAGAGGAGAGGATTGTACTCCAGTGAGAGTCAGCACCTTCAGGAGAGGAGGGGACCCGTACCCCAGTGAGAGTCAGCACCTTCAGGAGAGGAGGGGACCTGTACCCCAGTGAGAGTCAGCACCTTCAGGAGAGGAGGGGACTGAACCCCAGTGAGAGTCAGCACCTTCAGGAGAGGAGGGGACCCGTACCCCAGTGACAGTCAGCACCTTCAGGAGAGGAGGGGACCTGTACCCCAGTGAGAGTCAGCACCTTCAGGAGAGGAGGGGACCTGTACCCCAGTGAGAGTCAGCACCTTCAGGAGAGGAGGGGACCCGTACCCCAGTGAGAGTCAGCACCTTCAGGAGAGGAGGGGACTCGTATTCCAGTGAGACTCAGCACCTTCTGGAGAGGAGGGGACCCGTACCCCAGTGAGAGTCAGCACCTTCAGGAGAGGAGGGGACCTGTACCCCAGTAAGAGTCAGCACCTTCAGGAGAGGAGGGGACCCGTACCCCAGTGAGAGTCAGCACCTTCAGGAGAGGAGGGGAGGTAACAGGATGAATTGCCCTGAATTTGTGGAGGATTCCTGCTTCTCCATGTCTGTGCTGCTCGGAAATCAAATCTATTTATCCCTGGAATGAATGGGCTCCCAGGTAGTGTCGGATATCGAGCTGAGCATTGTCAGTCTGCGTGAAAATCGGCCTCGGGCACAAGGGCTGACGTTACATCTCAGCAGAGTTCCTGAATCAAGCAGCACTTAAACTGGAAGCTGACGCGGAAAATTATTTGTACCGACTAATCAACAGTGATTGACTCCATTACCGTTGTAAAATGTGAGTGCTGGGACGGGAGAAGGCGAACTCGATAGATCTTGGTCTTTTCTCGTCTAGCAATTCCTATGTGGGAGCCGGGTTGCACTGTGGAACGGAGAGGTTAGCAGAGAGAGAGAGAAGCCAGGAGATGTTCCAGAGGCTGTTTTGTTTTGGAAAACAGTCAGAGAACCAAAAGAAAAGGGAAAGTCTGCAGGTTGTGGGTGGATTTCAGTGGCACACTGATAGTTTGTTTAATGTAAGAATGTCTAAATGAAGTTGTCTCTGGATCGGAGCCAAGTGGGTAGATCATTTATAGACACAATAGCGACTGACAAGAAAAAAATCAATTGAGATATTTTGTGCTGGGTGGAGCCAGCCTTGTCGGGGCTGGTGTTGGCGCGCTGGAGATTTCTTTCCACTCGGCATAGTCCTGCAGTGGAGCAGGTAGCTCGGTGCCGAGGTGTTCGCTCCGGAACCTGTCGGGAAGCAGGAGTGGGATTCGGGAGCGATCCCGTGTTTTTAAAAAATCGGCCCGTTTTATTTCCTTCTTTCTGCGCCGTTGATCAAGTTCCCGGGTTTTCCCACGCCAGGTCCTCTCCTCCCCAGGACCGCGGGACGGGAAGGATGTCGTCTGCAGGTGGTGCAGGAACCGCGGAGGGAGAGGAAGGGGTCGACATCAACAGCCTGAAGTGCATGCTGCAAGGTAAGAGACCTCGGCGTCAGGGGGGAGGGGAGGGGGCAGGGGGTGTGGAGGGGGCGGGGGTTATAAGTTTGCCTCGGTCATTGCCGAATCGGCAGCCGGAATGGAAATAAATTGGTTGCCAGCTCGTTAACGCCCATTTTAACGCTAGCGAATGTTAATGCCTTCAAACTCTGCTCAGCAATCACAGCCAATCACTCTTGAATGATGTTATATTTGCCGCGGGAGAAATGAGGATGACGGGAGGGAGAGAGGGAGGCAGGGGAAGAGATTGTGGCGGGGTGAGTGTGGAGGGCTGGGGGGAGAGAGGGAGGCAGGGGAGAGTGGAGGGCTGGGGGGAGAGAGGGAGGCAGGGGAGAGTGGAGGGCTGGGGGGAGAGAGGGAGGCAGGGGAAGAGATTGTGGCGGGGGAGTGTGGACGGTTAGGGCGGAGAGAGGGAGGCAGGGGAAGAGATTGGGGCGGGGGAGAGAGGGAGGCAGGGGAGAGTGGAGGGCTGGGGGCAGTGTGGAGGGCTGGGGGGAGAGTGGAGGGCTGGGGGGAGAGTGGAGGGCTGGGGGGAGAGAGGGAGGCAGGGGAAGAGATTGGGGCGGGGGAGAGTGGAGGGCTGGGGTGGGGGAGAGAGGGAGGCAGAAACCTGCCGATTGACCCTCCCCGTTTCATGTTTAGGAATTTCTGTTTGTGAGAAAAACAGTTTTCAGATTTGCCAGCGTGAATCTGATGATTGACCGCGAGTTGTGCCGGTGAAGCAAGAGAGGTGACGAAAGGGGAGAGGTGGAGAGGAGGGTGCCTGAGCAGGAAATGGGCCGATAGCAAATGCACGGCCCGCTTTGCACCCGATTTTCTTTTCCACTGATCAGAAAAGAATGTTGGGCACGTTGTAAAATGGGCTGGCCATTCGCTATCAGCCCGTTCACCGATCACCAATTCCACCGATCACCAGTTCCACCGATCACCGGTTCCACCGATCACCGGTTCCACCGATCACCGGTTCCACCCCGCAATGTATCACCACTCCTGCTTTTGAGCTGCTTGTTTTATTTTCCATATTATGCAAATGGCCCCTATTTGCATCCTCAGATCTGGACGGAAATGCCATCTAAATATGCTCTGTCCACGTGAGGAGACCGTGAGGGAGAAACGAACCCGGGGCACATCCACACACTCGCTCGCAATGCTGGCCGGAAATACCCCAATGCACATGTACTACACACAGAGCAGGAAAGGCCCAGGCTCCATCCCCGGCCTGTGCTGGGCTCGCTGATCCCAGGCGAGGTGGTACTGAGACCAGACACAGAGCAGGAAAGGCCCAGGCTCCATCCCCGGCCTGTACTGAGCTCGCTGACCCCAGGCCGGGGGAGGACGGGCGGTGGGTGGTGGTGATAGAGGTGCTACAACTGGTCTCAGGGTCCCCTGGGTTAGGAAGGGAAAAAATGAGCCAGGGCTCTCGCTTTTGATCATTGTCCAGTGATTTCTGCATCAAGTGGGAAAGACAGAAAGAGCTTGCATTGATATAGCTGCTTTCATGACTTCAGGATGTCCCAAAGCGCTTTACAGCCAATGAAGTACTTTTGAAATATAGTCACTGTTTTAATGTAGTGTGTGTGTGTTTATACTCGCACTCCTGTCCGACCTTCCACCCTCCGTAAACTTGAGCTCATCCAAAACCCAGCTGCCCCGTGTCCTAACTCACACCAAGTCCCGTTCACCCATCACCCCTGTGCTCGCTGACTGACATTGGCTCCCGTCCGGCAACACCTCAGTTTTAAAATTCTCATCCTTGTGTTCAAATCCCTCCAGGGCCTCGGCCCTTCCTATCTCTGTAACTTCCTCCAGCCCTAAAACCCTCCGAGATCTCTGCGCTCCTCCAATTCTGGCCTCTTGCCCATCCCTGATTTTAATCACTCCACCATTGGCGGCCGTGCCTTCAGCCGCCCAGGGCATAAGCTCTGGAATTCCCGCCCTAAACCTCTCTACCTCTCTCTCCTCCTTTAAGACACTCCTTAAAAACTACCTCTTGCACCAAGCTTTTGGTTACCTGTCCTAATATCTCCTTATGTGGCTCAGTGTCAAATCTTGTTTGATAACGCTCCTGTGAAGCGCTCTGGGACGTTTTACTACATTAAAGGCGCTATATACATGCAAGTTGTTGCTGCTGTATGTGTGTCCGCTTGTGTGTGTCTATGTGTGTCTGTGTCTCTGTGCGTGTGTGTCTGAGTCTGTGTATTTATGTCTGTGTGTGTGTTTGTGTCTCTGTGTGTGTCTGTGAGTATGTGCATGTGTATCTGTGAGTGTGTGACTGAGAGTGTATATCTGTGAGTGTGTGACTGAGAGTGTATATCTGTGAGTGTGTGACTGAGAGTGTATATCTGTGAGTGTGTGACTGAGAGTGTATATGTCTGCGTGTGAGTGTCGGGTGAGGTCAGCATTGGTCGGCTGTCCACGGTTAAACCTCCTGCCGAAACTCACTGTCTGGGCTCTCACACAAAGAATGGGCAGACATTGTGTGGGCGGGTGGCCAGTGAGAGGAGGGGAGAGGAATGCGGTGAGTGAGCCCCAGTCCTCTGCATGACCAGCTCCTGCTCTGCCAGGGGGAGAGCCTGAGACTCTCCCCGCACAGACAGCGGGGACGTCTCCCGCCCGCCTCACCGGCAACGGCCTGATGAGCAGTCACACTGGGAGCCTGGCAACTGAGTCTTGCATCACCACCCGGGGGAGGGGGGAGGGGCAAGGGATGGGAGGGGAAATAAAATAAAAATAGCTTCATAAACACAGAAGAAAAGAAACAAAGCAGGCCGGTTAGACGTAACGAAGAATTCATTGACACTCACGCCTGTTTAATTGAACTGGTTCCTGTTGCAGATTATTACACTGGGAGGTGGGCAGGAGCTGGACAGAGGCTGTGAGGGGGATCAGGGAGGAAGTGTCACACGCTGTGTGTGACACCCAACTAAAACACACACAATTTTGTGATGAAGGTTCTGGTGAACTCTACTCCCCTCCCGCTGGATCCCAGCTCGCTGCAACTCGCCTGATCCCAAAGAACTAAAGCCACACCCTTCATTCATTCATTCAGCAGAGGCCTGTGGATCACGTACAGAGAGAGTCGGGTCAGAGTCCAGAGCTGGGCAGGGCAGGGGAGCTGGGAGGGGATGGGCAGGAGAGGAGAGGAGAAGGGAAGAAGAGGAGGAGGGAAGGGGAAGGAGAGGGGGAGAGAAGGCACAGGGGGGAAGTGAAGGGAGGGAAGAGGAGGAGAGGTGAGGGGAGGAGAGGGGATGGGGAAAGGAGGGAAGGGGAGGGACAGAAGGGGAAGGTGAGGGTGAGGTGGGGAGGGGGGAGAGGGAGCGGAAGGGGAGAGGGAAGGGAGGAGCAGGGGATGGGAGGGGAGGGGAAATGTTTAGGGACCTTTGCCTCAGTTGAAAATTAATTGAAAACTTCAGCAATTAATGTGCCTTCTGTTTTTAAAAACTCCTGGAATACGGTGTTAGTTTTAGAAATCTTCGGATGGTTAACTTGAAACTAGGACCCGTTGGGTAACCTTGAGGGAAGGGGGAAAGCTCGGGTAACGATTTATAGATCTCCAGCCACTCGGTAATGTAGCAGTTTATCTTTATAGAGGAGATTGGCAGACGGCAGAGAGAGACGGAGACTAGTGAAATGGGTTAAATTGGCGCCCAAGCCTCGGCAATCAAAGTTCAGCGGTTGCCTCTAACACACCCTCCCCTCCCATGTTTAACCTGTATAGACATGGAACAGAATCAGCTTCACCTCTCTGTGGGCTGGCCCGTTTATTCTGTTGCCAATGGCGACATAAGTAAATACACAGGAGGTGCACACACTTGGCTGATTGAGATGGAAAATCATTTGTATGCGACAGTCTGACTCCCTCTCACTGTGCAGGGGCTCCACTCACTGACAGCTCAGAGATTTATTCAACAGCTGGTTCAGTTATATGAATTTTCTAACCAGGATGGGACAGTTAGATACAGAGTGAAGCTCCCTCTACACTGTCCCATCAAACACTCCCAGGGCAGGTACAGCACAGGTTAGATACAGAGTAAAGCTCCCTCTACACTGTCCCATCAAACACTCCCAGGGCAGGTACAGCATGGGTTAGATACAGAGTAAAGCTCCCTCTACACTGTCCCATCAAACACTCCCAAGGCAGGTACAGCACGGGTTAGATAGAGAGTAAAGCTCCCTCTACACTATCCCATCAAACACTCCCAGGGCAGGTACAGCACGGGTTAGATACAGAGTAAAGCTCCCTCTACACTATCCCATCAAACACTCCCAGGGCAGGTACAGCACGGGTTAGATACAGAGTAAAGCTCCCTCTACACTATCCCATCAAACACTCCCAGGGCAGGTACAGCACGGGTTAGATACAGAGTAAAGCTCCCTCTACACTGTCCCATCAAACACTCGCAGGGCAGGTACAGCACAGGTTAGATACAGAGTAAAGCTCCCTCTACACTGTCCCATCAAACACTCCCAGGGCAGGTACAGCACAGGTTAGATACAGAGTAAAGCTCCCTCTACACTGTCCCATCAAACACTCCCAGGGCAGCTACAGCACGGGTTAGATACAGAGTAAAGCTCCCTCGACACTGTCCCATCAAACACTCCCAGGGCAGGTACAGCACGGGTTAGATACAGAGTAAAGCTCCCTCTACACTGTCCCATCAAACACTCCCAAGGCAGGTACAGCACGGGTTAGATAGAGAGTAAAGCTCCCTCTACACTATCCCATCAAACACTCCCAGGGCAGGTACAGCACGGGTTAGATACAGAGTAAAGCTCCCTCTACACTATCCCATCAAACACTCCCAGGGCAGGTACAGCACGGGTTAGATACAGAGTAAAGCTCCCTCTACACTATCCCATCAAACACTCCCAGGGCAGGTACAGCACGGGTTAGATACAGAGTAAAGCTCCCTCTACACTGTCCCATCAAACACTCGCAGGGCAGGTACAGCACAGGTTAGATACAGAGTAAAGCTCCCTCTACACTGTCCCATCAAACACTCCCAGGGCAGGTACAGCACGGGTTAGATACAGAGTAAAGCTCCCTCGACACTGTCCCATCAAACACTCCCAGGGCAGGTACAGCACGGGTTAGATACAGAGTAAAGCTCCCTCTACACTGTCCCATCAAACACTCCCAAGGCAGGTACAGCACGGGTTAGATAGAGAGTAAAGCTCCCTCTACACTATCCCATCAAACACTCCCAGGGCAGGTACAGCACGGGTTAGATACAGAGTAAAGCTCCCTCTACACTGTCCCATCAAACACTCCCAGGGCAGGTACAGCACGGGTTAGATACAGAGTAAAGCTCCCTCTACACTATCCCATCAAACACTCCCAGGGCAGGTACAGCACGGGTTAGATACAGAGTAAAGCTCCCTCTACACTGTCCCATCAAACACTCGCAGGGCAGGTACAGCACAGGTTAGATACAGAGTAAAGCTCCCTCTACACTGTCCCATCAAACACTCCCAGGGCAGGTACAGCACGGGTTAGATACAGAGTTAAGCGCCTTTAAAGCAGTAAACCGTCCTGAGGCGCTTTACAGGAGTGTTAGCAGGTAAAAAAATGGAAGGATTTCAAAATAATAAAAATGAAAGGCCTTATTGTGGGTGAGCAGCAGGCCCAGTGGGTGAGCTGAGATTCCTGCTCAGGCGGTGTTTTGTTAAAATCACTCACGCTCTAATGCACCTCAACGAAATCATTGGAAATCTGCGAATCCTGGTTTGCCCCTTGTTATTGTTTCGAGTTGCCCGGGGTGTTAAATCATTAACAGTTTCTCTGTCTCATTGAATGTGAAACTGATTGAATCTTTTGTGATTTATTTTATTTTGTTCTTAGGCAACACTGGAAAGGCAGAATTTAGTGCCAAACCCTAGTTGCCCTGAGGGCATCACAACAACAATAACAACTTGTATTTATATAGCGCCTTTAACGTAGTAAAACGTCCCAAGGGGCTGCACAGGAGTATTTTTAGACAAAAAAAAAATTTGATACTGATCCTCATAAGAATAAATTAGGGCAGGTGACCAAAAGCTTGGTCAAAGAGGTAGGTTTTAAGGAGCGTCTTAAAGGAGGAAAGGCAGAGAGGTTTAGGGAGAGAATTCCAGAGCTTAGGTCCTAGGCAACAGAAGGCACAGCCAGCAATGATTATAATCAGGGATGCTCAAGAGGGCAGAATTAGAGGAGTGCAGATATCTCGGGGGGTTGTGGGGCTGAAGGAGATTACAGAGATAGGGAGGGGCGAGGCCATGGAGGAATTTGAAAACAAGGATGAGAATTTTGAAATCGAGGCGCTGCTTAACCGGGAACCAATGTAGGTCAGCGATCACACACCTGATTGAACCACCTAGTGTGGGACTGGAGTCACGTGCAGGCCCAGACCGGGTGAGGATGCCAGGATCTCTCCACTGAAGGCCATCAGTGAACCAGTTGTGTTTTTACAACAATCAGGCTGGCTTCAGGGTCATTTTAGCTGGACCCAGCCCTCAAATCGCCAAATTTAATGACTCCAATGTGCCTCACCCTCGTGGAATTTGACCTCACAATCTCAGGTTTGTTATACAGTGAAGGAACCACTGCACTACTGCCCCCCAGAACCACTGAATTTAGCTTGTGTACTTCTGTAACTCTCATGTCCCCCCATGTTTTACTTGCACACACATGCATGGACACACACATATACGCATACACACATGGGCATGCATAATCGGGAACGGTAGCATAGTGGTTACTTTACTGGGCTAGTAATCTAGAGATCTGGACTAATGATCCGGAGACGTGAGTCCAAATCCCACCACGGCAGCTGGGGAATTTAAATTCAGTTAATTAAATAAATCTGGAATAAAAAGCTAGTATCAGTAATGGTGACCATGAAACTACCGGATTGTCGTAAAAAACCATCTGGTTCACTAATGTTCTTTAGGGAAGGAAATCTGCCGTCCTCACCTGGTCTGGCCTATATGTGACTCCAGACCCACAGCAATGTGGTTGACTCTTAACTGCCCTCTGAAATGGCCTAGCAAGCCACTCAGTTGTAACAAACCGCTATAACAATAATAAGAATAAAACCAGACGGACCACCCGGCATCGACCTAGGCACCGGCTTCGGACACGACAACGGTACACCCAGCCCAGTCGACCCTCCTCACTAACATCTGGGGACTTGTACCAAAATTGGGAGAGCTGTCCCACAGACTAGTCAAGCAACAGCCTGACATAGTCATACTCACAGAATCAAACCTTTCAACCAATGTCCCAGACTCCTCCATCACCATCCCTGGGTATGTCCTGACCCACCGGCAGGACAGATCCACCAGAGGTGGCGGCATATTGGTATTCAGTCGCTGGGAGTTCACAACATTGACTCCGGACCCCATGAAGTCTCATGACTTCAGGTCAAGCATGAGCAAGGAAACCTCCTGCTGATTACCACTTACCGCATTCCCTCAGCTGATGAATCAGTACTCCTCCATGTTGAACACCACTTGGAAGAAGCACTGAGGGTAGCGAGGGCACAGAATGTACTCTGGGTGGGGGACTTCAATGTCCATCACCAAGAGTGGCTCGGTAGCACCACTACTGACCAAGCAGGCCCAGTCCTGAAGGACATAGCTGCCAGACTGGGCCTGGTGAGAGAACCAACACGATATTCAGGCTTGGGCTGATAATTGGCAACTCCAATCTACCTATCGCAGATGCATCTGTCCATGACAGCATTGGTAGCAGTGACCATTGCACAGTCCTTGTGGTGATGAAGTCCCATCTTCACACTGAGGGCACCCTCCATCGTGTTGTGTGGCACTACCACCGTGCTAAATGGGATAGATTCAGAACAGATCAAAACTGGGCATTATGATGCGCTGCGGGCCATCAGCAGCAGCAGAATTGTATTCCACCACAATCTGTAACCTCATGGCCCGGCATATCCCTCACTCTACCATTACCATCAAGCCAGGGGACCAACCCTGGTTCAATGAGGAGTGCAGAAAAGCATGCCAGGAGCAGCACCAGTCGTACCTAAAAATGAGGTGTCAACCTGGGGAAGCTGCAACACAGGACTACATACATGCTAAACAGTAGAAGCAGCATGCTATAGACAGAGCTAAGCGATCCCACAATCAACGGATCAGATCAAAGCTCTGCAGTCCTGCCACATCCAGTCGTGAATGGTGGTGGACAATTAAACAATTAACGGGAGGAGGCGGTTCCATGAATACCCCCATTCTCAATGATGATGGAGCCCAGCACGCGAGTGCAAAAGACAAGGCTGAAGCGTTTGCAACCATCTTCAGCAAGAGGAGCCGAGTGGATAATCCATCTCGACCTCCTCCATCATCACAGAAGCCAGTCTTCAGCCAATTCGATTCACTCCATGTGATATCAAGAAACGGCTGAGCGTACTGGATACAGAAAAGGCTGTGGGCCCCGACAACATCCCGGCTGTCATGCTGAAGACTTGTGCTCCAGAACTAGCCACGCCTCTAGCCAAGCTGTTCCAGTACAGCTTCAACACTAGCATCTACCTGACAATGTGGAAAACTGCCCAGGTATGTCTTGTCCACAAAAAGCAGGACAAATCCAATCCGGCCAAATACTGCCCCATCAGTCTACTCTCAATCATCAGCATAGTGATGGAAGGTGTCGTCGACAGTGCTATCAAGTGGCACTTACTCACCAATAACCTGCTTACCGATGCTCAATTTGGGTTCCGCCAGGACCACTCAGCTCCAAACCTCATTACAGCCTTGGTCCAAACATGGACAAAAGAGCTGAATTCCAGAGGTGAGGTGAGAGTGACTGCCCTTGACATCAAGGCAGCATTTGACCGAGTGTGGCATCAAGGAGTCCTAGTAAAATTGAAGTCACTGGGAATCAGGGTGAAAACTTTCCACTGGCTGGAGTCATACCTAGCACAAAGGAAGATGGTTGTGGTGGTTGGAGGTCAATCATCTCAGCCCCAGGACATCGCTGCAGGAGTTCCTCAGGGCAGTGTCCGAGGCCCAACCATCTTCCTCATCAATGACCTTCCCTCCATCACAAGGTCAGAAGTGGGGATATTCGCTGATGATTGCACAGTGTTCAGTTCCATTCACAGCTCCTCAAATAATGAAGCAGTCCATGCCCGCATGCAGCAAGACCTGGATGACATTCAGGTTTGGGCTGAGAAGTCGCAGGTAACATTCGTGCCACACAAGTGCCAACAAGGAAGTACTGCACTGGGAGTATCGGCCTGGATTATGTGCTCAAGTCTTTGGAGGGAGACTTGAACCCACGACCTTCTGACTCAGAGGCGAGAGTGCAATCCACTGAGCCATGGCTGACAACTACCGATGAATGCAGTGGCCAATGATTCTAACCAACGGGTGATAATCCAAAGGAACCTGGGCAGACAAGGTCAATGGGTACAGAAGTGGCAGATGGAATTCAACACAGATAAGTGTAGAGTGACGAGATTGGGTAGAAGAAGCAAGAAGGTAACGCAGGGAGCACAGTTTGAGGTTAAGGACGTCAAAAGAGGTTTGGACGTATTGGCTGCTCCTTTTCTCATCTTTGAAGCACCTTGGGACAAAGGAGCTAAAAAGTTGTTGTTGTTGTTGTTGTTGTTGTCATTGACAACCAGCTGTCACCTGCTCCTCCCTGTGACCACCAGCCCCACCTTCTGTAATGATAGGGGTGGGTTAGTAAATTCAAGGTTTGGAGCACCTGCCAAACTAGTTAACATTACAGGTAAGTCCAGTTGGGTTGACGGTCTGTCGTATGCCAGGCATTGTTCCTTTGCAGGATTAACAATAATGAGAAGTCGCACAACACCAGGTTATAGTCCAACAGTTTTATTTAAAATTACGAGCTTTCGGAGCTGTTGCCCCTTCGTCAGGTAAAGGTAGCCTACGTACCTTTACCTGACGAAGGGGCAACAGCTCCGAAAGCTCGTAATTTTAAATAAAACTGTTGGACTATAACCTGGTGTTGTGCGACTTCTCATTTTTGTCCACCCCAGTCCAACACCGGCATCTCCGCATCAGGATTAACAATGTATAGGTAACTCCACCCCTTGCTCAGAATTCCTCCCCACCCCACCCTGATTTGTTCCTTTGCCAAAGTGCTTGAGGCCCATTGTGTTGTCACTTTCAGGTTATGGAACATGCCGATCGCATTAGTCACCGTGCTGTGAGGTGGAGATCAAAACACCTTCACCTGAATCCCTGGGTCAGAATCCAACTCACACTCCACCTGCCAATTCTGCCCAGCCACTTTTACATTGGACTTTCTACCCCCATTATTTTTTTTTAACCAGGTCTGGCCTCAGTGAATCCGGCAGGGTTTTTAAATAATTAATTCCTGGGATGTGGGCGTCGCTGGCAAGGCCAGCATTTATTGCCCATCCCTAATTGCCCTTGAGAAGGTGGTGGTGAGCTGCCTTCTTGAACTGCTGCAGTTCGTGTGGTGAAGGTACTCCCACAGTGCTGCTAGGGAGGGAGCTCCAGGATTTTGACCCAGCACCGATGGGAGGCGCTGCCGAAGAAGCCTTGGCGAGTTGCTGCAGTGCATCTTGTAGACGGTACACACTGCAGCCACGGTACGCCGGTGGTGGAGGGAGTGAATGTTTAAGGTGGTGGATGGGGTGCCAATCAAGCGGGCTACTTTGTCCTGGATAGTGTCGAGCTTCTTGAGTGTTGTTGGAGCTGCACTCATCCAGGCAAGTGGAGAGTATTCCATCACAGTCCTTACTTGTGCCTTGTAGATGGTGGAAAGGCTTTGGGGAGTCAGGGTTTCACCAGACCCCCGTGTTGGGAATGGTTGGCAGTGGCATGGATTATCTGTAGATCCACGTTTTCTGTCAACACAAAATAGGGTGATACAGTAAATAGTGTAGATGTGAGCAGAAATTTGCAAAGGGACGTTGATAGATTCAGTGAGTGGGCAAAACCGGTCGATGGAATTCAAAGTGGGAAAATGTGAAGTCATCCACTGTGGACCTAAGAAAGATATTTTCTAAATGGTGCGAAGCTGGGAACAGTGGAGGAGCAGAGAGATTTCGGGGTCCAAGTACAGACATCACTAATAGCTGGTGGACAGGTCAAAAATAATCAAAAAAGACTAATGGAATGTTGGCCTTTATAGCGAGGGGGTTGGAGTACAAATGGGTGGAACTAATGTTACAGTCGTACAGAGCTCTGGTCAGACCCCATCTGGAGTAACTGGGTTCAGTTCTGGGCCCCGCACCTCAGGAAGGATATATTGACCTTGGAGGGGGTGCAGCGCAGATTCACCAGAATGATACCGGGGCTAAAAGGGTTAAATTATGAGGACAGGCTGCGTAAACTAGGCTTGTATACCCTTGTGTGTAGAGAATTAAAAGATGTTTAAGATGATTAAAGGATTTGATAGGGTAGATAGAGAGAAACGATTTCCTCTGGTGGGGGGAGTCCAGAACAAGGGGACATAACCTTAAAATTAGAGCCAGGCTGTTCAGGGGTGATGTCAGGAATCACTTCTTCACACAAAATGTAGTGGAAATCTGGAACTCTGGCCCAAAGTACCTGTTGAGGCTGGGGGTCAAAACTGAGATTGATAGATTTCTGTTAGGCAAGGGTATTAAGGGTTATGGAACCAAGATGGAGTTTAGCCACGATCCAATTGAATGGCGAAACAGACTTGAAGGGTTGAATGGCCTCCTCCTGTTCCTATGTAACAGGTTCAGGGGGGCTGAATGGCCTTCTATTCCTATGTAACAGTTCGAGGGGCTGAATGGCCTCCTTCTGTTCCTATGTAACCGGTTCGAGGGGCTGAATGGCCTCCTCCTGTTTCTATGTAACCGGTTCGAGGGGCTGAATGGCCTCCTCCTGTTCCTATGTAACCAGTTCGAGGGGCTGAATGGCCTCCTCCTGTTCCTATGTAACTGGTTCGAGGGGCTGAATGGCCTCCTCCTGTTCCTATGTAACAGGTTCGAGGGGCTGAATGGCCTCCTCCTGTTCCTATGTAACTGGTTCGAGGGCCTGAATGGCCTCCTCCTGTTCCTATGTAACTGGTTCGAGGGCCTGAATGGCCTCCTCCTGTTCCTATGTAACTGGTTCGAGGGCCTGAATGGCCTCCTCCTGTACCTATGACAAGCAGCTTGTCAGTTCAGCTGGGAAAGTACTACAGTAGGAATCTGATCTATCACGGGCAGGTGGCGCGGTGGGTTTGGAGGTGACCCATTTTCTGCTCGTTGCTGCAACATATTTAAGCTGCTTTTTTCTCAGTCCTTTCCTACCGTTCTCCCCTCATCCCCTGAAGGCATTGCCTCTGCCGGGGAGACTGTTGCACGATCATACAAAACACAGTAACCTGAAGGAGAAACTAACTTCAGCCCAATAGGCATTGTCCTCAATCTTGCACGCATCAAAGCACGAAATGGAAAGCTGCCTGCATTTGAGTGCTTCCATCTCTCCCACAGACATTGCTCCAAGTCATGGATTTCACCTTCAGCTTGGAATATTGCTAGGGCTGGCATCACTGATCTGGGCCACCCAGGAGTCTCTCGCTTGCAACATTTACAAAGCAAAGAAAAGTGAAACTGGGCTGGAGGTTGGGGTGGGGTTCCCTGCTCAGGTAACATTGATGCGGAGATACCGGTGTTGGACTGGGGTGGACAAAAGTGAGAAGTCGCACAACACCAGCCGCTCCGAAAGCTTGTGATTTCAAATAAAACTGTTGGACTATAACCTGGTGTTGTGCGACTTCTCACAGGTAACATTAGTTGTTCAGTGAGCGTGTTGTGTGCTGAGGGGGGCCTGGGGAGGGCCGGGTAACGAAAGGTTTAATCTGCTGACCCCCCCCCGCCCCCCTTTGGATGGAGCGTAAGGCTGAGACACTCTGCCTTGGTGTGTTGTGACTGGGGATCCCAGTGAGCTGATAACAATGATGCCTTTGTACTCTGACCTACTTCTCTCCGTCTGTCCTTGTCCTGTCGATGATTATGTTCATTGTTTACCGTCTGCTGTAGAGGATGGTCTATGAGGGTGTGGGGGGTGGAGTGGGGGAGGGTTAGTGTTTACCACAGCCTGTGCTACGCGTCCCTTACGCTGACCCTGCATTTTAAAAATATTTCTTCTCGGGATGTGGGCGTCGCTGGCAAGGCTGGTTTGCTCGGCCAATTCAGAGGGCAGTTGGTGTGGGACTGGAGTCGCATATAGGCCCAGACCGGTTAAGGACGGCAGGTTTCCTTTCCTAAAGGACATTCGTGAACCAGTTGGGTTTTTATGACAATCTGATAGATTCCTGGTCAATTTTACTGACAAATCAGATTTTTATTTCCAGATTTATTTAAACAGAATTAAAATTCTCAATCTGCTCACGGTGGGATTTGAACTCACGTTCATCTAGTTTATTAGTCCAGGCCCACTGGTTACTGGTCCAGTAACACAACCACTGCAACACCTATTTGGAGCCTCTGTAGGTAACCTCCAGGAGATCTGTGTGTGCAGACTGGGACTGGAATAGGAGGAGGCCATTCAGCCCCTCGAGCCTTTTCCACCCATTCAATTAGATCATGGCTGATCGGTATCTTAACTCCATCTACCCGCCTTGGTTCCGTAATCCTTAATACCCTTGCCCAACTAAAATCTATCAATCTCAGTTTTGAAATTTTCAATTGACCCCCAGCCTCAACAGCTTTTTGGGGGAAGAGAGTTCCAGATTTCCACCACCCTTTGTGTGAAGAAGTGCTGAATTTCGATGTGCCTCTTACACCCTCACTGTGGGAAAGTGTCCTTTAGAGCACTTTGGCCTCTATCTGCTGCCTCCCTGGCTTTGAGCTCAAACTCACTTTATTCACACTTCAGGGCTATCCTAGAATCCTTGGTGCTATTGCAGGGTGTTGGGATTGCTGGGATAGCTTGTCCCCCTGTTGTGTGAGAGGATGCCGCAGCAGGAATCGAGGGAAAGGCAGGTGGTGAGTGGGGTGTGACAGGAGGTGACCACACGGTGAGGGTTTGGCGCCCAGGCTTTGCCCAGATTAGCCCCCGAGTTCAGCGTGGGCTCAGCTTTAGTTAGAAGCACAAGTATTTCAGACAATAGAACAATCGCCGTTAATAGCTCTGGGTTTGCCTGTGACTGGTGTACGAAATGCCTCCAGTACCTCACCCAAATTTGCTTTCTTCATCTATGAGCCTAGTGCCAGTGGGACATTCAACCATGCAAGGCCTCATAGCTGACCCTAAATCCATCTGCACGCGCACACATACACACTTTCCAGCAAGGGTCAACAATCAGGATCAGGACCTCTGGCTCAAACGTTTCCCTCCCTAATCCATGGGCAGGGGGACTGAGGCCAATTGTTACACCCTGACTCCTGCCTGGCTGAGATCAGAGAACTTACCACAGGCCAGGGGATCCAGCCCAGATTTATTCTAAACCACTTATCACGCAATGCTTGTGACTTACGATGCTAAACGTTTATAAAACACTGGTTAGGACCCAGCTGGAGTATTGTGTCCAATTCTGGGCACCGCACTTTAGGAAAGGATGTAAATACCTTAGAGAGGGTGCAGAAGAGATTTACTAGAATGGTACTAGAATTGAGGGACTTGAGTTATGTGGAGAGACGGGAGAAGCTGGGGTTGTTCTCCTTAGAGCAGAGAAGGTTAAGGGGAGATTTAATAGAGATGTTAAAAATTATGAAGGGTTTTGATAGAGTAAATAAAGGGAAACTGTTTCCAGTGGCAGAAAGGTCAGTAGCCAGAGGACACAGATTTAAGGTGATTGGCAAAAGAATCAGGGGCAACATGAGGAAACATTTTTTTAATGCTGCGAGTTGTTGTGATCTGGAATGCGCTGCCTGAAAGGGTGGTGGAAGCAGATTCAATAGTAACTTTCAAACAGAAATTGGATCTGTCTTGAAAAGGAAAAAAAAATTGCAGGGCTATGGGGGAAAGAGCAGGGGGGAGTGGGACTAATTGGAGAGCTCTTTCAAAGAGCCGGCACAGGCATGATGGGCCAAATGGCCTCCTCCTGTGCTATATCATTCTCTGATTCATAAAGGTGACGATTATTTTGATTCGGGAGCATTCAGCATCTGACGACAGGGAGAGAGCAGGAGCTGCCGAAACCTGCTCTTGAGATTCTGGTGAGTGCTGGGCGTTTTAACCACCAGCCACTGAGGAGCTCTGTGCTGCCCATGACAGGTGAATAGCCCTGCTCGCAACAAAAACCCAGAGGGGGGGAAATTTGCCCTGTGTGGAACACTGGCCACTCCTTTCAGGAAACGTGGGCAAGGTACGAGGTGGCGGGTGGGTGTGGTGGAATCATGGAGACCGTGCCTGTGATTTGCCAAAACCCACGGCTGGTAGACAAGGCTCCCAGCTGGTAGCGCTAATTCAAGAAGTGTCCCAAAAGTATCTGGGAAAACATCTCCTCTGCCTCTCCCTATTCAGGTACAGTCACTGGTTGTGTTGGGGATGTTGGGGAGTGAAGAGTTAAGGTTCGGAATGTGTTGTGATTCACCTCCAGTGTTTGTGGCTGGTCAAAAGGATCGATGAGAAGTTGAATATTTACCAAAAGTTACTGAAATTCAACATCATTTTTCATTCCTTCATGTGGTTGTCTGTAAAATAACTCGAGTTGATTGGGTGGAACTGCACCATATTAACAGCACAAACTGATAGCTAATTCCACTGGGACATTTTAACAAATCTTTATTCCGTTCACTTCCATTGTATAGAATCCCAATGGACCAAACCCCTTCCCATTCACTCCCATTGTATAGAATCCCAATGGACCAAACCCCTTCCCATTCACTCCCATTGTATAGAATTCCAATGGACCAAACCCCTTCCCATTCACTCCCATTGTATAGAATCCCAATGGACCAAACCCCTTCCCATTCACTCCCATTGTATAGAATCCCAATGGACCAAACCCCTTCCCATTCACTCCCATTGTATAGATTCCCAATGGACCAAACCCCTTCCCATTCACTCCCATTGTATAGAATCCCAATGGACCAAACCCCTTCCCATTCACTCCCATTGTATAAAATCCCAATGGACCAAACCCCTTCCCATTCACTCCCAGTGTATAGATTCCCAATGGACCAAACCCCTTCCCATTCACTCCCATTGTATAGAATCCCAATGAACCAAACCCCTTCCCATTCACTCCCAGTGCATAGATTCCCAATGGACCAAATCCCTTCACATTCACTCCCATTGTATAGAATCCCAATGAACCAAACCCCTTCCCATTCACTCCCATTGTATAGAATTCCAATGAACCAAACCCCTTCCCATTCACTCCCGGTGTATAGAATTCCAATGGACCAAACCCCTTCCCATTCACTCCCGGTGTATAGAATCCCAATGAACCAAACCCCTTCCCATTCACTCCCATTGTATAGAATCCCAATGGACCAAACCCCTTCCCATTCACTCCCATTGTATAGAATTCCAATGGACCAAACCCCTTCCCATTCACTCCCGGTGTATAGAATCCCAATGAACCAAACCCCTTCCCATTCACTCCCATTGTATAGAATCCCAATGGACCAAACCCCTTCCCATTCACTCCCGGTGTATAGAATCCCAATGGACCAAACCCCTTCCCATTCACTCCCAGTGTATAGATTCCCAATGGACCAAATCCCCTTCCCATTCACACGTGGTCCAAGGATTAAATATTCGCACTTTGCTGCTCTTTCTGCTGACTGCTTTAAGTAGTAGTTGGCCCACGACAGGTCACAGCTTGCAATATATTTGTTGAGCCTTTCCTGTGGTATTAATTGCTGAATGCCTCACGGGATCCGAGTTGCAGACTGATCTGTGGTGGATGGAAACAGACCCAAACAGTGTCTTTTGTTCTCTAATTTCTCCCCGCCCCTGCTCCTGAAGGTGTTGTCTCTTGCTAGGGTATAAGATCTAATGGCCCAGCCACCATCTTGTACCTTGATCGAGCAACATCGGGCAGTGAGTGTCGGCTCGGCATTCAACTGTGGCAGCTGTTACAGTTCTGCCCAACCCTGCCCTCATCCGATGCCCATATCCAGCAAGGAGCATGTGCCCTGGTTCTGCTTCCCATCCCTAGCCCTGGGACCCTAAGACCAATTGCAACAGCCCAACCACTCTAGCTAAGCTCAGCTAACTCAGCCCAGTCTGGGAGTCCAGAGTGAGACCTTCTGGTCTGTATAACTCAAGTTATTCACTGGCTTTACTATACGGACTGTTGGGGGGAGGTGGGGGGGAGGGGCTCGTGGCTACATGTTTATCAAGAGTGAAGTTAGGATTGCCAACTCTGATTGGAAGTATTCCTGGAGGTTTCATCACGTGACCTCCCGCCTCCAACCACCTCTCCCGATCAAACAGCCTTTCTCCCCCCTCAACTAATTCGAGTCATTGGTCACATGTCTAGTTATAACTATCAGGAAAGGCTGAACAGTCTGAGAGTCTTTTTTCTCGAGAAGACTGAGGGGTGAACTTTAAAATTATGAAGGGGTTTGATAGGGTAGACGTAGAGAAGATGTTTTCACTTGTGGGGGAAACCGAAACCAAAACTAGAGGCCATAAATATAAGATAGTCACTAATAAATCCAATAGAGAATTCAAGAGAAACTTCTTTACCCAGAGAGTGGTGAAAATGTGGAGCTCGCTGCCACAAGGAGTGGTTGAGGTGAATGGTATAGATGCATTTAAGGGGAAGCTGGATAAACACATGAGGGAGACAGGAATAGAAGGTTATGCTGATTGGGTGAGATGAAGAGTGGGTGGGAGGAGGCTCGTGTGGAGCAGAAACACCGGCACGGACCAGTTGGGCCGAATGGCCTGTTTCTGTGCTGTAAATTCTGTGTAATAAATGAGTGTTCAAAGAAAATGGAAAAAAACCCTGAAATGTATTTGTTGATCCCCGGGTTTGCTCGTGGCAGGAGGTGAATCTTCAATTCCTGGAGACTCCGGGACAACCTGGAGGGTTGGCAACCCGAGTGTGCAGAAAGAATAACAGTCGAGGTTTGAAGGAAATGAAAGGCCTATGATCACCTTGTGCAGGCTCGCACACGTAGCATGGAGACTAGAGCAAGAGGGTAATCCAACACTGAATGATAGCTGGAATTCCAGCATATTCATTATGGCCTTAAACACATTTACGTACAGCAAAATTTGGAGAGTTTACAGATTCCTGACTTGCAGACTGACTGACTTGCCCCAACTGGATCTAACTGGTTGCTTATTGTAACACTGATGCAGTCCTGGTGGTTATCAAGGGATTATCTCCAAACTTTTATACTGCTATAGTGTAAGCCCCAATTCCCCGCTCAGGCCTGAGTTAAAATTACAGTCGGGTCTCAATGATGTCATTGGGCTGCAACATGCATATGTAAAGAAGGACCATGTTAGCTCCGGGCACGTGCTCAGGAAAGCAGATTAAAATTGCAGATGTTGCGATCATGACGGCTTTCAGACAGGTAAGAGCCAGGGTGATTTTAACTGCCCACCCGCCAGGTTTCTGCTGAGCAAGTAGGGTTAAAATCGCTCCTTGAGTGTCTAGAACAAGGAGACATCCTCTTAAAATTAGAGGAGTGAAATCAGGAAGCACTTTTCCACACAAAGGTTAGTGGAAATCTGGAACTCTCTCCCCCAAAAGGCTGTGGTTGCTGGGGGTCAATTGAAACTTTCAAAACTGAGATCGATAGATTTTTGTTAGGTAAGGGTATCAAGGGATTGCAGAACATAAGAACATAAGAAATAGGAGCAGGAGTAGGCCATTTGGCCCCTCGAGCCTGCTCTGCCATTTAATGAGATCATGGCTGATCTGATCTTGGGCTCAGCTCCATTTCCCTGCCACCTCCCCATAACCCATCACTCCCTTATTGTTCAAAAATCTGTCTATCTCCATCTTAAATATATTCAATGACCCAGCCTCCACAGCTCTCTGGGGCAGAGACCTCCACTATGGAGCTAAGGCGGGTAAATGGAGCTGAGGTACCGATCAGTCATGGTCTAATTGAATGGCCGAGCAGGCTCAAGGGGCTGAATGGCTTCCTGCTGTTCTTAATGTTGCTACTAAGAAGGACCGCACTGGTTTCCAGCGGGTGTTCTTCTCGCCTGCTCAGAACAGCAGGATATTCGGGAAGAGAGTGGGACTCATGGGCGGCTTTAATTGCTCGCCCCTCTGGTTTACACCCCTAGAGTGTCAGAAGGGTAATCCATTGCAGGGTCTTTCACAGTCGGGCTCCTATCCTTGTGCACTCTCCGGCAGGAGTCATTGAATGGTCCCGAGGAGCAGGAACCCTGACTGATCTCCCTCTCGCCAACCCAGTGGTTCTGAAGCTAACTGTGATGTTTAACTGCTGAGATGGGCTAACTCAGCACAGACCTGGGGTGGATCTGTATGAGGAAATGGAGACATGACATAGAATGATACTGCACAGAAGGAGACCATTTGGCCCATCGTGCCTGTGCCAGCTCTTTGAAAAATAGGACTTACACTAATAGTGTAGAGGACAAATTCATGGAATGTATGCAAGATAGTTTTCTAGATCAGTATGTTGCGTAACCAACTGGGGAACAGGCTATTTTAGATCTAGTATTGTGCAACGAGAAAGGGTTAATTAATAACCTTGTAGTAAAGGGGCTTTTAGGGAAGAGTGACCGTAATATGATAGAATTGTATATTCAGTTTGGAAGTGATTTTGTTAAATCCGAAACTAGGGTCTTAAATCTAAACAAAGCAAACTACGTAGGTATGAGGGCGAGTTGGCTATGGTAGATTGGGAAACTACATTAAAAGGTATGATGGTAGACAAGCAATGGCTTCCTGAGTTCCTCAGGACAGTGTCCTCGGCCCAACCATCTTCAGGTGCTTCATCATTGACCTTCCCTCCAACATAAGGTCAGAAATGGCGATGTTCGCTGATGACTGCACAGTGTTCAGAGCCATTCACAACTCCTCAGATAATGAAGCAGTCCACGCCCGCATGCAACAAGACCTGGATGACGTTCAGGCTCGGGCTGATAATTGGCAGGTAACATTCGCGCCACAGAAATGCCAGGCAATGACTATCTCCAACAAGCGAGAGTCTAACCACCGCCCCATGACATTCAATGGCATTACCATCACCGAATCCCCCACCATCAACATCCTGGGGGTCACCATTGACCAGAAACTTAACTGGACCAGCCACATAAATACTGTGGCAACAAGAGCAGGTCAGAAGCTAGGTATTCTGCGGTGAGTGTCTCACCTCCTGACTCCCCAAAGCCTTTCCACCATCTACAAGGCATAAGTAAGAAATGTGATGGAATACTCTCCACTTGCCTGGATGAGTGCAGCTCCAACAACACTCAAGAAGCTCGACATCATCCAGGACAAAGCAGCCCGCTTGATTGGCACCCCATCTACCATCTTAAACATTCACTCCCTCCACCACCGGCGTACTGTGGCTGCAGTGTGTACCATCTACAAGATGCACTGCAGCAACTCGCCAAGGCTTCTTCGGCAGCACGTCCCAAACCCGTGACCTCTTCCACCTAGAAGGACAAGGGCAGGAGGCGCATGGGAACACCACCACCTCCAAGTTCCGCTCCAAGTTACACACCATCCTGACTTAGAAGTATATCGCCGATCCTTCATCGTCGCTGGTCAAAATCCTGGAGCTCCCTACCTAACAGCACTGTGGAGTACCTTCACCACACGGACTGCAGCGGTTCAAGAAGGCGGCTCACCACCACCTTCTCAAGGGCAATTAGGGATGGACAATAAATGCTGGCTTTGCCAGCGACGCCCACATCCCATAAACGAATAAAACATAATTTACAACAAATATACATTCCTTTAAGGCACAAAAACCCCTCTGGAAAAGTGGCTAACAAGAGAAGTTAAAGATAGTATTAAATCAAAGGAAGAGGCTTATAATGTTGCCAAAAAGAGTAGTAAGCCTGAGGATTGGGAGGATTTTAGAATTCAGCAAAGGAGGACCAAAAAATTGATAAAGAAAGGGAAAATAGAATATGAGAGTAAACTAGCAAGAGACATAAAAACAGACTGTAAAAAGGAAAAGATTAGCGAAAGTAAATGTGGGTCCCTTACAGGCTGAACAGGAGAAGTTATAATGGGGAATAACGAAATGGCAGAGAAATTAAACAAATACTTGTCTGTCTTCAAGGGTCTAGCGAGAATGAGGAACTGAAAGAAATTAGTATTGGTAAAAAATAGTGCTGGAGAAATTAATGGGACTGAAAGCCAATACATCCCCTGGACCTGATGGCCTACATCCTAGGGTTTTGAAAGAGGTGGCTATAGATATAGTGGATGCATTGGTTGTCATTTTCCAAAATTCCATAGATTCTGGAACGGTTCCTGCGGATTGGAAGGTAGCAAATGTAACCCCACTATTTAAGAAAGGAGGGAGAGAGAAAACGGGGAACTACAAACTAGTTAGCTTGACATCAGTAGTAGGGAAAATGCTAGAATCTATTATTAAGGACGTGGTAACAGGGCACTTAGAAAATAATAATAGGATTGGGCAGAGTCAGCACAGATTTATGAAAGGGAAATCGTGTTTGACAAATCTGTTAGAGTTTTTTGTGGTTGTAACTAGCAGAATAGATAAGGGAGAACCAGTGGATGTGGTGTATTTGGATTTTCAGAAGGGATTCGATAAGATGCCACACAAGAGGTTATTAAACAAAATTAGGGCTCCTGGGATTGGGGGTAATATACTAGCATGGATTGAGGATTGGTTAACGGACAGAAAACAGAGAGTAGGAATAAACGGGTCACTTTCGGGTTGGCAGGCTGTAACTAGTGGGGTACAGTAAGGATCAGTGCTTGGGCCTCAGCTATTCACAATCTACATAGACATAGAAGATAGGAGCAGGAGTAGGCCATTCAGCCACTCGAGCCTGCTCCGCCATTTAATGAGATCATGGCTGATCATCCAAATTCAGTACCCTGTCCCTGCTTTCTCCCCATATCCCTTGATCCCTTTAGCCTTAAGAAATATATCTATCTCCTTCTTGAATATATTTAATGAATTGGCCTCAACTGCCTTCTGTGGTAGAGAATTCCACAGGTTCACCACTCTCTGGGTGAAGAATTTCCTCCTCATCTCAGTCCTAAATGGCTTACCCCTTATCCTTAGACTGTGACCTCTGGTTCTGGACTCCCCCGCCATCGGGAACATCCTTCCTGCATCTAGTCTGTCTAGTCCTGTTAGAATTTTATAAGTTTCAATGAGATCCCCTCTCATTCTTCTAAACTCTAGCGAATATAAGCCTAATCGACTTAATCTCTCTTCATACGTCATTCCTGCCATCCCAGGTATCAGTCTGGTAAATCTTCGCTGCACTCCCTCCATGACAAGAACATCCTTCCTCAGATAAGGCGACCAAAACTGCACACAGTACTCAAGGTGTGGTCTCACCAAGGCCTTGTACAACTGCAGCAAGACATCCTTGCTCCTGTACTCAAATCCTCTCGCTATGAAGGCCAACATACCATTTGCCTTCTTAACTGCCTGCTGCACCTGCATGCTTACCTTCAGCGACTGGTGCACAAGGACTCCCAGATCTCGTTGCACTTCCCCTTTTCCCAATCTATTGCCGTTCAGATAATAATCTGTCTTCCTGTTTTTGCCACCAAAGTGGATAACCTCGCATTTATCCACATTATACTGCATCTGCCATGCATCTGCCCAATCACCCAACCTGTCCAAATCATACTGGAGTTTCTCTGCATCCTCCTCACAGCACACACACCCACCCAGCTTTGTGTCGTCTGCAAACTAAGAGATATTACATCTAGTTCTCTCTTCTAGATCATTAATATATATTGTGAATAGCTGGGGTCCTAGCACCGATCCCTGTGGTACCCCACTAGTCACTGCCTGCCACTCGGAAAAAGACCCGTTTATTCCAACTCTTTGCTTCCTGTCTGCCAACTAGTTCTCTATCCAAATCAGTACCTTACCCCCAATCCCATGTGCTTTAACTTTGCATGCTAATCTCTTATGTGGGACCTTATCGAAAGCTTCTGAAAGTCCAAATACACCACATCCACTGTTTCTCCCTTATCTATTCTACCAGTTACATCCTCAAAAAATTCCAGTAGATTAGTCAAGCATGATTTCCCTTTTGTAAATCCATGTTGACTTTGTCCGATCCTGTCACTGTTTTCCAAGTGCTCTGCTATTACATCTTTCATAATGGACTCTAGCATTTTGCCCACTACCGATGTCAGGCTTACCGGTCTATAATTCCCCATTTTTTCTCTACCACCTTTTTTAAATAGTGGGGTTACATTAGCTACCCTCCAATCCATGGGAACTGTTTTGGATGGGGGGACCAAATGTAATATATCCAAGTTTGCTGATGATACAAAGCTGGGTGGGAATGTAAGTTGTGAGGAGGATGCAAAGAGGCTTCAAGAGGATATAGGCAGGCTAAGTGAGTGGGCAAGAACATGGCAAATGGAATGGAATGTGGAGAAATGTGAAGTTATCCACTTTGGTATTTTTTAAATGGTGAGAGATTGGGAAATGTTGGTGTTCAGAGGGACCTGGGTGTCCTTGTACTCGAATCACTGAAAGTTAACATGCAGGTACAGCAAGCAATTAGGAAAGCAAATGGTATGTTGGCCTTTATTACAAGAGGATTTGAGTATAATTGTAAAGATGTCTGACAGCAATTATATAGGGCCCTGGTGAGACCACACCTGGCGTATTGTGTACAGTTTTGGTCCCCTTACCTCAGGAAGGATATACTTGCCACAGAGGGGGTGCAACGAAGGTTCATCAGACTGATTCCTGGGATGGGGGAATTGTCCTATGAGGAGAGATTGAGTAGAATAGGCCTATATTCTCTAGAGTTTAGAAGAATGAGAGGTGATCTCATTGAAACATACAAAATTCTTACAGGGCTTGACAGGGTAGATGCAGGGAGGATGTTTCCCCTGACTGGGGAGTCTAGAACCAGGGGTCACAGTCTCAGAATAACGGGTCGGCCATTTAGGACTGAGATGAGGAGAAATTTCTTCACTCAGAGGGTGGTGAATCTTTGGAATTCTCTACCCCAGAGGGCTGTGGAGGCTCAGTCGTTGAGTATATTCAAGACAGAGATCGATAGATTTTTGAAAATTAAGGGAATCAAGGGATATGGGGATAGTGCAGGAAAGTGGGGATGAGGTAGAAGATCAACCATGATCTTATTGAATGGTGGAGCTGGTTCGAAGGGCCAAATGGCCTACTCCCCCTCCTATTTCTTATTTTCTTATTTAGTGTAGTCGCTGTTGTAGTCTAGGAAATGCGGCACCCAATTTGCGCACAGCAAGCTCCCACAAACACGATGTGATAATGACCAGATAATCTGTTTTAGTGATGTTGATTGAGGGATACATATTGACCAGGACACCGGTGATAACTCCCCTGCTCCCCTGGAATCTTTTACGTCCACCTGAGAGAGCAGATAGGGCCTCGGTTTAACATCTCATCCAAAAGACGGCACCTCCGACAGTGCAGCACTCCCTCAGTCCTGCACTGGGATTGTCAGCCTAGATTTTTGTGCTCAAGTTTCTGGAGTGGGACTTGAACCCACAACCTTCATGACTCAGAGCTGAGAGTGCTACCCACTGAGCCACAGTTGTCACTATCCATTAAAAAGCTATCCAATTAGTCTTACTCCCGTGTGGGGAGTGCAGCGAGCTCAGGAGGAACAGCTGACTCTGGACCTCTGGTTCCCAAAGCTCTCGACCACTGGGGTTTTCCTCACCTCATGTCTGGGTCTGTTATAGACTCATTGATAGAGATTGATTGCTGTGATTGGTCAACAACTCCATTATCGTTGGATCGTGCGACTACCAGGATGGTAGAAGGCGAACTAGATGGACCGTGGTCTTCAACCGTCTAACAATTCCTATATTTCTAGTGGGTTTAAAAAAGAGAATTAGAGGGCCGATTTATGCTGAATTTAAAAAAAAATTAGTGGTTTGAACTGATGGATGGCTTTGTATCGTTGTGCAGGAGGGTGGTTATAAAAATGCATCACTTCCCGTTTGAAGTGTAATCTCTCGCACTGTTAATCACACTTTAGGTACTATTTCTGTGCTGTGTGGTCGATGACTGTTGCAGACATCACTGAGCAGAGTTGGCCTGAGGTGGCACGGTAGTTTAGCAGAGGCTGATCTGTCCTGTGAGGGCCAAGATCTGGAATTTGGGATTCTTCATTTCCATTCTTTACGTTGGGATTTGTTTATTTGGAGCTGACACAGTTGGACGTTTAGTGAATAAAATCACTTGGGTGCCAAAGGAAATCACTTACAAAAGTCCCAAGTGGAGAATTTTGGTGAAATGACTGATCAGGATCAGTCTGTGAGTGTTAAATATGTGAATCTGGTGACTAGCTTCTTCCAGTATCACCAGGGTAAGTCTGTCCCTTCGTATCCTGTCGCCGAGGTGGGCCTGTTTGTGTCTTAGTCAGTGTGTGTCTTCCTGTGGTGCAGTTAGGATAAATTTGGCAAATTCACTGGAGAGGATCTCCAAGGTTCTGTACCACTAGCTAACGGCCCCTTTAGAATTAACCTGAATGTCTCTGTTAGCTCTGAGTTCCTCGCCTCCTCTTATGTGCATCCCTCTCGCCAAGCCCCTTGAGTTGAAGAGCCCAGTCTCTATAATACATTCTCTGACCTGCTGCTCCAAAACTGCCTTTTCCCTGGTGCGAGGAGCATGCTTTCAGTCAAAGAATGACAAGGACAAGGTCGGAAGAGAGGTCTGATGGCCAATCCTTCCAGGTAATCTTCCACAGGTGGCACCTTCAAGAACACCAGTGATGGGTCACGCGTGTGTGAGTGCGAGTGAGTGTGTGTGAGTGTGCGAGTGAGCGTGTGTGTGTATGCGAGTGAGCGTGTGTGATTGCGAGTGAGTGTGTGCGAGTGAGCGTGTGTGTGTATGCAAGTGAGCGTGTGTGAGTGCGAGTGAGTGTGTGCGAGTGAGCGTGTGTGTGTATGCGAGTGAGCGTGTGTGAGTGCGAGTGAGAGTGTGAGTGTGCGAGTGAGCGCGTGTGTATGCGAGTGTGTGTGAGTTTGCGAGTGAGCGTGTGTATGCGAGTGAGCGTGTGAGTGCGAGTGAGCGTGTGTGTGTATGCGAGTGAGTGAGTGCGAGTGAGCGTGAGTGCAAGTGAGCGTGTGTGTGTATGCGAGTGAGTGAGTGCGAGTGAGTGTGTGCAAGTGAGCGTGTGTTTGTATGCGAGTGAGTGAGTGTGAGTGAGTGTGTGCGAGTGTGTGTGTATGCGAGTGAGTGTGTCTGTGCGAGTCAATGACTGAGTGTGTGAGCGTGAGTGTGTGTATGTGAGTGAATGACTGAGTGTGTGTATGTGAGTGAGTGTGGGAGTGAGTGTCTCCGTGTCCAGACAGGCATGTAATAAGTTGTTGTTACTGCAGTGAGCTCATTGTGGTGTAAGGATGAATTCTGCTTTCATAACTCTGCGCATGTCTTGTGTTACAGCCGAACATGAACAAATTCAGAATCGTACTTTTACAAACTGGCTTAACGCACAGCTAGCAAAGGTAAGAGAGAAAGAACGGCGGCCTGTGTCTGTTGCATTTCTATAGCGCCTTTCGCAACCTCAGGACGTCCCAAAGCGCTTTACAGCCAATAAAGTACTTTTTGAAGTGCAGTCACTGTTGTAATGTAGGAAACGCGGCAGGGAATTTGCACACAGCAAGCTCCCACGAGCAGCAGTGACATAGATGACCAGATAATCTGTTTTAGTGTGGTTGGTTGACTGATGAATATTGGCCAGGACACCGGGGAGAACTCCCTTGCTTTTCTTCGAAATAGTGCTGTGGGATCTTTTACGAAGGTTTAACATCTCATCCGAAAGACGGCACTCCCTCAGTACTGCACTGAGAACGTCGGCCTAGATTTTGTACTCAAGTCTCTGGAGTGGGGCTTGAACCCACGGCCTTCTGACTCAGGTGAGAGCTCGACCCACTGAGCCACAGCTGACATGTAGAAGGGAGCTGGGTAGCCACGGGCCATGAATTGGAGTAACCTCCTGCGTTTTTTATTCTGACAGCACAAGACTCCGTCTGTTGTCCACGACTTGTACCAGGATCTTCGGGATGGACACAGGCTCCTGGATTTACTTGAGGTTCTCTCAGGACAGCAGCTGGTGAGAAAGAAGCATCGTGATGCGCTAACCCGTGGATAGTTTTAATCGGCCTGCTGCCCCAGTGTGATGTGTAAAGGTCACAACACAGAGACTGAGAAAAGGCCATTCAGCCCTTCAGCCCCGTTCAGTCCCAGGGTCGGCAACTCTTGGTTGAACGTATTCCTGGAGGCTTGATCACGTGACCTCCCGTCTCCAACCACCTCTCCCAATCAATCAGCCTTCTTTCCCCCAACTAGTTCTAGTCAGTGGTCACATGTTTAGTTATAACTATCAGGAAAGATTGGACAGGCTGGGGCTCTTTTCTGTAGAAATGAGAAGGCTGAGAGGCGACCCAATAGAGGTCTTTAAGATTATGAAAGGGTTTGATAGGGTAGACGTAGAGAAGGTGTTTCCACTTGTGGGGGAGACCAGAACTAGGGGCCATCAATATAAGAGAGTCACTAATAAATCCAATAGGGAATTCAGGAGAAACTTCTTTACTCAGAGATATATCCAATATAACTCGGGGAACAGATACACAAATCACTAAAAGTAGCAAAGCAGGTTAATAAGGCCATTAAAAAAAACACTGGGGTTCATTTCTAGAGGGATAGAATTGAAAAGCAGAGAAGTTATGTTAAACTTGTATCGAACCTTGGTTAGACCAGACTTGGAGCACTGTGAGCAGTTCTGGTCTCCATATTATAAAAAGGGTATAGAGGCACTGGAGAAGGTGCAAAAAGGATTTACAAGGATGATACCGGAACTGAGAGGTTAGAACTATCAGGAAAGATTGAACAGGCTGGGGCTTGCTTCTTGAGAAAAGTGAAGTCTGAGGAGGTGACCCGACAGAGGTCTTTAAAATTATGAAGGGGTTTGATAGGGTAGACGCAGAGAAGATGTTTCCACTTGTTGGGGAGACCAGAACTAGGGGCCATCAATATAAGATAGTCAGTAATAAATCCAATAGGGAATTCAGGAGAAACCTCTTCACCCAGAGAGTGGTGAGAATGTGGAACTCGCTCCCACAGGGAGTGGTTGAGGCGAATAGCATCGATGCATTTAAGGGGAAGCTATGGTGATAGGGTGATATGAAGTAGGGGTGGGAGGAGGCTCGTGTGGAGCAGAAACACCGGCACAGACCAGTTGGGCCGAATGGCCTGTTTCTGTGCTGTAAATACTTTGTAATAAATGAGTGTTCAAAGAAAATGTAAAGCACACTGAAAGCGGAGAGCCTGGGCTTTCTGGGGCCAGTGAAGGAGAAAGTGATGGAGATGTTGTGAGGCGCGATGCGGGAGCAGTAATGTGTCTGTGCTCTGTGCCTCTGTAGGACCGCGAGAAAGGACGTTCCAATCCCGCTCACTGGAGGATCAACATCAGAACTGCCCTGAAATTTTTAAGGAAGAAATCGGTCGGTTATTTTCTTTGACTTTATTTTGACGCACTGGGGTGTTTGCTATTCGTCGGAGTTGTGATTGAGCTATTCGGTAACTGCTGCCTGCCTTGATATTACAGATAAAGTTGGTGAACATTAATGTCCCGGACATTGTGGATGGGAAGCCGACCATCATCTTGGGGCTGATCTGGTCCATTATATTGCATTTCCACGTATGTATCTTATCCACTCCTCGGGGACTGAGGGAGGCTCCCACTGCTGGCTCCGTCTGTAAATACACCACCTGCTGCCGCTGTCTAGGGTCACCAACTCTGGTTCGACGTATTCATGGAGGTTTGGTCATGGTGACGTTTGATCATGTGATTAGGATTGCCAATTCTGGTTGGACAGTTTTCTCAAGATTTAATCACATGATCTTCCGCCTCCAACAGCCCTGCCCCCACGCACTCGCCAAAAGGGAACGATTCACTCCCGTCTGGTACTGTGCGGCCCGTGTGTGTCTCAGTGTCTCCTGTACATGTACTGTACACAGCGGGTAAAAGGGAACGATTCACTCCCGTCTGGTACTGTACGGCCCATGTGTGTCTCAGTGTCAGCTCCTGTACATGTACAGTACATAGCGGGTAAAAGGAATGATTCACTCCCGTCTGGTACTGTACGGCCCGTGTGTGTCTCAGTGTCAGCTCCTGTACATGTACTGTACACAGCGGGTAAAAGGGAACGATTCACTCCCGTCTGGTACTGTACAGCCCGTGTGTGTCTCAGTGTCAGCTCCTGTACATGTATAGTACACAGCGGGTAAAAGGAACGATTCACTCCCGTATGGTACTGTACGGCCCGTGTGTGTCTCAGTGTCTCCTGTACATGTACTGTACACAGCAGGTAAAAGGGAACGATTCAGTCCCGTCTGGTACTGTGCGGCCCGTGTGTGTCTCAGTGTCTCCTGTACATGTACAGTATACACTGGGTAAAAGGGAATGATTCACTCCCGTCTGGTACTGTACGGCCCGTGTGTGTCTCAGTGTCAGCTCTTGTACATGTACAGCACACATCGGGTAAAAGGAACGATTCACTCCTGTCTGGTACTGTACGACCCCTGTGTGTCTCAGTGTCAACTCCTGTACAGTACACACAGCAGGTAAAAGGAAACGATTCACTCCCATCTGGTACTGTACGGCCCGTGTGTGTCTCAGTGTCAGCTCCTGTACATGTACAGCACGCAGCGGGTAAAAGGGAATGATTCACTCCCGTATGGTACTGTACGGCCCGTGTGTGTCTCAGTGGCAGCTCTTGTACATGTACTGTACACATCGGGTAAAAGGAATGATTCACTCCTGTCTGGTACTGTACAGTCCATGTGTGTCTCAGTGTCAGCTCTTGTACATGTACTGTACACAGTGGGTAAAAGGGAACGATTCACTCCTGTCTGGTACTGTGTGGCCCGTGTGTGTCTCAGTGTCTCCTGTACATGTACAGCACACACTGGGTAAAAGGGAATGATTCACTCCCGTCTGGTACTGTACGGCCCGTGTGTGTCTCAGTGTCAGCTCTTGTACATGCACTGTACACAGCGGGTAAAAGGGAACGATTCACTCCTGTCTGGTACTGTACGGCCCGTGTGCGTCTCAGTGTCAGCTCCTGTACAGTACACACAGTGGGTAAAAGGAACGATTCACTCCCGTCTGGTACGGTACGGCCCGTGTGTGCGTCTCAGTGTCAGCTCCTGTACATGTACAGTACACAGCGGGTAAAGGTGCATGCTTGGGGTAAAACAGTGACTCTGATGGGGAGTCTGTGTATTTACTAAGGGAGGTTGTACATTATATTCGGCGTAACTGAATTTGATATCACTCTGAACAGATCGAGGAACTCGCGAGCGGACTTCAATTCACCTCCCGACAGACTCACGTGGCGCCTTCGCCCGGCTTTAATTCCTCACCACCAGCAACAGCTCCACGGAAAAGAATATTACCGCTCCACGGAAAATGGAAGGTGCCGGCAAAAAAAGCCTTGCTGCAGTGGGTTCAGGAAAAGGCAATGTAAGGAGCTCATGTTTAAGGGTCAGTGCGATCATACAGCACAGAAGGAGGCCAATCGGCCTATTGTGCTTGTGCCGGCTCTTTGAAAGATCTCTCCGATTAGTCCCACTCCCCCTGCTCTTTCCCCACAGCCCTGCACAGTTTTCCCCATCAAATATATACTGCGTACGGTGAGAGAGTGACCAGTACACTCACTCTGTTTCAGGGGACTGCGTACGGTGAGAGAGTGACCAGTACACTCACTCTGTTTCAGGGGACTGCGTACGGTGAGAGAGTGACCAGTGCTCTCACTCTGTTTCAGGGGACTGCGTACGGTGAGAGAGTGACCAGTGCTCTCACTCTGTTTCAGGGGACTGCGTACGGTGAGAGAGTGACCAGTGCTCTCACTCTGTTTCAGGGGACTGCGTACGGTGAGAGAGTGACCAGTGCTCTCACTCTGTTTCAGGGGACTGCGTACGGTGAGAGAGTGACCAGTACACTCACTCTGTTTCAGGGGACTGCGTACGGTGAGAGAGTGACCAGTACACTCTCTCTGTTTCAGGGGACTGCGTACGGTGAGAGAGTGACCAGTACACTCACTCTGTTTCAGGGGACTGCGTACGGTGAGAGAGTGACCAGTACACTCACTCTGTTTCAGGGGACTGCGTACGGTGAGAGAGTGACCAGTACACTCACTCTGTTTCAGGGGACTGCGTACGGTGAGAGAGTGACCAGTGCTCTCACTCTGTTTCAGGGGACTGCGTACGGTGAGAGAGTGACCAGTGCTCTCACTCTGTTTCAGGGGACTGCGTACGGTGAGAGAGTGACCAGTACACTCACTCTGTTTCAGGGGACTGCGTACGGTGAGAGAGTGACCAGTACACTCACTCTGTTTCAGGGGACTGCGTACGGTGAGAGAGTGACCAGTGCTCTCACTCTGTTTCAGGGGACTGCGTACGGTGAGAGAGTGACCAGTGCTCTCACTCTGTTTCAGGAGACTGCGTACGGTGAGAGAGTGACCAGTACACTCACTCTGTTTCAGGGGACTGCGTACGGTGAGAGAGTGACCAGTACACTCACTCTGTTTCAGGGGACTGCGTACGGTGAGAGAGTGACCAGTACACTCACTCTGTTTCAGGGGACTGCGTACGGTGAGAGAGTGACCAGTACACTCACTCTGTTTCAGGGGACTGCGTACGGTGAGAGAGTGACCAGTACACTCACTCTGTTTCAGGGGACTGCGTACGGTGAGAGAGTGACCAGTACACTCACTCTGTTTTAGGGGACTGCGTACGGTGAGAGAGTGACCAGTACACTCACTCTGTTTCAGGGGTCTGGGCGTCAATGTCCGGGATTTCAGCACCAGTTGGAGGAGCGGCCTGGCTTTCATTGCCGTTATCAATGCCCTTCGACCCGGCCTGCTCAACACGCAGGAGTTAGAGCACAAGTCGGACAAGGAGAATCTGGAAATGGCCTTCCAGGTCGCAGAGCAGGAGCTGAAAATACCCAGACTGCTGGACGCACAAGGTGAGAGCCTTCAGATAGAGAACATACAGACAGAGAGGGTCAGGGCCAAGGGGAGGAAGGGAGGTAGTGAAGGAAGGAAGGAAAGGGAAGGGGAGGGAGGTGGGTGGGTTCGGGTGGTTTATATATAGAATAACAGATACCCGGGAGTGAGTTACAGGCTGGAATCTAATCGAGGGGTTCGGGAGGGTTTCTATATAGAATAACAGATACCCTGGAGTGAGTTACAGGCTGGAATCTAATCGAGGGGTTCGGGAGGGTTTCTATATAGAATAACGGATACCCGGGAGTGAGTTACAGACTGGAATCTAATCGAGGGGTTCGGGAGGGTTTCTATATAGAATAACGGATACCCGGGAGTGAGTTACAGGCTGGAATCTAATCGAGGGGTTCGGGAGGGTTTCTATATAGAATAACGGATACCCTGGAGTGAGTTACAGGCTGGAATCTAATCGAGTGGTTCGGGGGGTTTATATATAGAATAACAGATAACCGGGAGTGAGTTACAGTCTGGAATCTAATCGAGGCGTTTCAGGGGTTTATATATAGAATAACAGATACCCAGGAGTGAGTTACAGGCTGGAATCTAATCGAGTGGTTCGGGGGGCTTATATATAGAATAACAGATACCATGGAGTGAGTTACAGGCTGGAATCTAATCGAGGGATTCGGGGGGGTTTATATATAGAATAACAAATACCCGGGAGTGAGTTGCAGGCTGGAATCTAATCGAGGGGTTTGGAGGGTTTATATATAGAATAACAGATACCCGGGAGTAAGTTACAGGCTGGAATCTAATCGAGTGGTTTGGGGGGTTTATATATAGAATAACAGATACCCAGGAGTGAGTTACAGGCTGGAATCTAATCGAGTGGTTTGGGGGGCTTATATATAGAATAACAGATACCCTGGAGTGAGTTACAGGCTGGAATCTAATCGAGGGATTCGGGGGGTTTATATATAGAATAACAAATACCCAGGAGTGAGTTGCAGGCTGGAATCTAATCGAGGAGTTCGGAGGGTTTATATATAGAATAACGGATACCCGGGAGTGAGTTACATACTGGAATCTAATCGAGGGGTTCGGGGGGTTTATATATAGAATAACAGATACCCGGGAGTGAGTTACAGGCTGGAATCAAATCGAGTGGTTCGGGGGGTTTATATATAGAATAACAGATACCCGGGAGTGTGTTATAGGCTGGAATCTAATCGAGGCGTTTGAGGGGTTTTTATATAGAATAACGGATACCCAGGAGTGAGTTACAGGCTGGAATCTAATCGAGGGGTTCGGGGGGGGGGGTTTATATAGAATAACAGATACCCGGGAGTGAGTTACAGACTGGAATCAAATCGAGTGGTTCGGGGGGTTTATATATAGAATAACAGATACCCGGGAGTGAGTTATAGGCTGGAATCTAATCGAGGCGTTTGAGGGGTTTATATATAGAATAACGGATACCCAGGAGTGAGTTACAGGCTGGAATTTAATTGAGGGGTTCGGGGGATTTATATATAGAATAACAGATACCCGGGAGTGAGTTACAGGCTGGAATCTAATCGAGGGGTTCGGGGGGTTTATATATAGAATAACAAATATCCTGGAGTGAGTTTCTGGCTGGAATCTAATCGAGAGGTTCGGGCGGTTTATATAATCCAGGGGTTTGACGAGGGTGTTTTCCTTCCACAGATTTTGATGCCTGCAATCTCGATGAGAAGTCGATAATAACGTACGTGTCGCAGTTCCTGCAGTATTCCAAGGAGCACGCCACGCCTGAGCATGGAGCGGAGATACGGACACAATCTCATTCTTTGGTAATTGGCAGATCAATCTTCCCCTCGCTGATTGAGAGCTCGTGGCTTCAGTTTACACTTTGCCTCAGTAATAGTTTTGAGACACTGTATTCCTGTCGTATCTTCCAGTCTAAGCGCCTGATTAATGGTTGTTGATTTCTTCCCAGTTTTCTCCCCTCCAGTCTCGGAGGCTAAGGGTACAGTTGTGCAGTGGGTATTGGCCCATAAATCCAGAGGCTTGGCCCAGTAATCCAGAGGCTTGGCCTAGTAATCCAGAGGCCTGGCCTAGTGATCCAGAGGCCTGGCCTAGTAATCCAGAGGCTTGGCCTAGTAATCCAGAGGCCTGGCCTAGTAATCCAGAGGCTTGGCCCAGTAATCCAGAGGCCTGGCCCAGTAATCCAGAGGCCTGGCCTAGTAATCCAGAGGCCTGGCCTAGTAATCCAGAGGCCTGGCCTAGTGATCCAGAGGCTTGGCCTAGTAATCCAGAGGCCTGGCCTAGTGATCCAGAGGCTTGGCCCAATAATCCAGAGGCTTGGCCCAGTAATCCAGAGGCTTGGCCTAGTAATCCAGAGGCCTGGCCTAGTAATCCAGAGGCCTGGCCTAGTAATCCAGAGGCCTGGCCTAGTAATCCAGAGGCTTGGCCTAGTAATCCAGAGGTCTGGCCGAGTGATCCAGAGGCCTGGCCTAGTAATCCAGAGGCTTGGCCTAGTAATCCAGAGGCCTAACCTAGTAATCCAGAGGCCTGGCCTAGTATCCAAAGGCTTGCCTAGTAATCCAGAGGCTTGGCCCAGTAATCCAGAGGCTTGGACTAGTAATCCAGAGAAGGTGAGGTGAGTGAATATCACCAGTCGGCTGGTCTCGAGTCTGACTGTCTCTAAAATTCCTGGGGGAGTGGGTGAGTTCGTCCCTGAGGCAGCATGTTACATTCTACAGGCGAAAGCAAAGAGCTTTTAAAAAAAATGCAAAGAGCTTTTACGTATGATTCACCTAGAATCATAGAATGATACAGCACAGAAGGAGGCCATTCGGCCATCGTGCCTGTGCCAGCTCTTTGAAAGAACAATCCAATTAGTCCCACTCCCCCCTGCTCTTTCCCCGTAGCCCTGCAAATTTCTCCCCTTCAAGTATTTCTCCAATTCCCTTTTGAAAGTTACTGTTGAATCTGCTTCCACCGCCCTTTCAGGCAGCACATTCCAGATCAACTCGCTGTGTAATTTTTTTTCCCATCTCCTCTCTGGTTCTTTTGCCACTCACCTTAAATCAGGCACCAGAACTAGCCGCGCCTCTAGCCAAGCTGTTCCAGTACAGCTACAACACTGGCATCTACCTGACAATGTGGAAAACTGCCCAGGTATGTCCTGTCCACAAAAAGCAGGACAAATCCAATCCGGCCAATTACCGCCCCATCAGTCTACTCTCAGTCATCAGCAAAGTGATGGAAGATGTCGTCGACAGTGCTATCAAGCGGCACTTACTCTTTTTAGGCAGTCCCTCGGAACCGAGGATGACTTGCTTCCACATTAAAAATGAGTTCTCAGGTGACTGATGAGTCCAATGTGGGACCTACAGTCTCTGTCACAGGAGGGGCAGACGTTGGTTGAAGGGGCGGGTGGGTGGGGTGCTTGGGTTGACGTGCGCTACCTTGCGCTGCTTGCGCTTGGCTTCCGCTTGCTCCCGGCGAAGAGACTCGAGGTGTTCGGCGCCTTCCCGGATGCTTCTCCTCCACTTTGTGCGGTCTTGGGCCAGGGATTCCCAGGTGTCAGTGGGGATGTTGCACTTTTTCAAGGAGGCTTTGAGGGTGTCCTTGAAGAGTTTCCTCTGCCCACCTGGGGCTCTCTTGCCGTGTCGGAGCTCCGAGTAGAGCGCTTGTTTTGGGAGTCTCATATCGGGCATGCTGACGATGTGACCCGTCCATCGGAGCTGATCGAGCGTGGTCAAAGCTTCGATGCTGGGGATGTTGGCCTGAGCGAGGACACTGACGTTGGTGCGCCTATCCTGCCAATGGATTTGCAGGATCTTGCGGAGGCAGCGTTGGTGGTACCTCTCCAGTGCTTTGAGGTGCCTGCTGTACATGGCCCATGTCTCTGAGGCATACAGCGGGGTGGGTATCACTGCTGCTCTGTAGACCATGAGCTTAGTGCCGGGTTTGAGGTTCTGGTCTTCAAACACTCTCTTCCTCAGGCGACCGAAGGCTGCACTGGCACACTGAAGGCGGTGTTGGACTTCGTCATCGATGTCTGCCCTTGTTGACAGTAGGCTCCCGAGGTATGGAAAGTGGTCCACGTTGTCCAAGGCCTTGTCGTGGGTTTTGATAATCGGGGGGCAATACACCAATAACCAGCTCACCGATGCTCAGTTTCGGTTCCGCCCGGACCACTCGGCTCCAGACCTTATTACAGCCTTAGTCCAAACATGGGCTAATGAGTTGAATTCCAGAGGTGAGGCGAGAGTGATTGCCCTTGACATCAAGGCAGCATTTGACCGAGTGTGGCATCAAGGAGCCCTAGTAAAATTGAAGTCAATGGGAATCAGTGGTGAAACTCTCCACTGGCTGGAGTCAAACATAGCACAAAGGAAGATGGTTGCAGTTGTTGGAGGAGTTTCTCAGGGCAGTGTCCTAGGCCCAATCATCTTCAGCTGCTTCATCAATGACCTTCCCTCCATCATAAGGTCAGAAGTGGGGCTGTTCGCTGATGATTGCATGGTGTTCAGTTCCATTCGCAATTCCTCAGATAATGAAGCAGTCCAGGCAACACGGTGGCATAGTGGTTAGCACTGTTGCCTCGCAGCGCCAGGGACTCGGGTTCGAATCCGGCCTCGGGTGACTGTCTGTGTGGAGTTTGCACATTCTCCCCGTGTCTGCGTGGGTTTCCTCCGGGTGCTCCGGTTTCCTCCCACAGTCCAAAGATGTGCGGGTTAGGTTGATTTGGCTATGATAAATTGACCCTTAGTGTTAGGGGGATTAAATATGTGGGTTTACGGGGATAGGGTGGGATATGTGTCGGTGCAGGCTCGATGGGCCGAAATGGCTTCTATCTGCACTGTGGGGATTCTGATTCTGTGATGCCCGAATGCAGCAAGACCTGGACAACATTCAGGCTTGGGCTGATAAGTGGCAAACAGTATTTGTACCAGGCAATGACTATCTCCAACAAGTGAGAGTCTAACCACGTCCCCTTGACATTCAACGGCATTACCATCGCTAAATCCCCCAACATCCTGGGGGTCACCATTGACCAGAAAGAGCAGGTCAGAGGCTGGGTATTCTGCGGCGAGTGTCTCACCTCCTGACTCCCCAAAGCCTTTCCACCATCTACAAGGCACAAGTCAGGACTGTGATGGAATACTCTCCACTTGCCTGGATGAGTGCAGCTGCAACAAACACTCAAAAAGCTCGACACCATCCAGGACAAAGCAGCCCACTTGATTGGCACCCCATCCACCACCTTAAGCATTCACGCCCTCCACCACCGGCGTACCGTGGCTGCAGTGTGTACCATCTACAAGATGCACTGCAGCAACTCGCCAAGGCTTCTTCGGCAGCACCTCCCAAACCCGCGACCTCTTCCACCTAGAAGGACAAGGGCAGCAGGCGCATGGGAACACCACCACCTCCAAGTTCCCCTCCAAGTCACACACCATCCTGACTTGGAAATATACTGCAGTTCCTTCATTGTCGCTGGGTCAAAGTCCTGGAACTCCCTTCCTAAAACAGCACTGTGGGAGCTCCTTCACCACACGGACTGCAGCAGTTCAAGAAGGCGGCTCACCACCACCTTCTCAAGGGCAATTAGGGATGGGCAATAAATGCTGGCCTTACCAGCGATGCCTACATCCCAGGAACGAATAAATTAAAAATAAATCTGTGTCCTCTGGTTACCGACCCATCTGCCATTGAAACAGTTTCTCCTTATTTACTCTATCAAAAGCCTTCATGATTTTGAACACCTCTATTAAATTTCCCCTGAACGTTCTCTGCTCTAAGGAGAACAACCCCAGTCGCTGCACATAACTGAAAAGTCCCTCATCCCTGGTACCATTCTAGTAAATCTCCTCTGCAGCCTCTCCAAGGCCTTGACATCCTTCCTAAAGTGTGGTGCCCAGAATTGGCCACAATCCTGCAGCTGGGGCCCAACCAGTGATCCTCTTCATTTCTTCAGAGGCCTCTTCAAACTCTTCAGGAGTGCGTGTGACAGCCCCTCGGGACAAGAGGGAAATGGTGACTAGACTGCTCTGTCTCTCTTTCCTAGGTGGGCACGGAAGTGTTGGGCACCCGGCCAGATCGGGCGGACGAGCACCGCGTGTTGGAGGCTGACGTCACGCGAGATTTCGAAGAATCGAGGAGACAGATAGAAGCCTCCATCCAGAGAGCCGTGCTGTTCCTAGGCGACAGAGGGACGTCAGAGAAACTTATTACCACGCACCAGGTAGAAACTCAGGCAAGCTCCACCGCCATTGGTTGGACTGCTTTCTAGTTCTGTTTCGTTTCGTTACTTTAAACGCCGGGTTACACACACACTCAGTTGTAGTAATGCAGGATCAGGTCTTTATTGAAACCTCATACTACACACAACCAGTATGAGAGCTCAGGGCTTTTCATACTGCACCATTCCAGTATGAGCGAGCTGCTGTTGAGACATCACACTATCCGATTCCAGTGTGAGCTGCTGAACATGTTCCCTTACATTTCTTATACTAAATTTGACCTTTGGTCACTACATTCCATGCATATGCAAACAAATCATGGTCCCGCAAAGATAAGTGCCACAGAATAACAACATAAGCTAAACAACCAGACTCTCAACTCTTCCGACTGTTTTATTGCTGCAATAAAACTTTCCACTCCCTAAAACAGAGTGATCAAATTGACACATTCAGATATGGCTGAATGACTCGTACACATTCTACAATTATCTTTCCTGTGAAGATATCCTTTCTTTAAAATCCTCTTAGCCAATTTACAACCCTTGCTCAGCAAAAAGCTGTTTGAACTTTTAACCGAGCACGTGCTGATATCTCAGACTGCGCGGAAAGAACAGCGAGGTATTCGGGAAATACGGACTTTCACTCCCACAACATCCGCAAGCTCTTGCTTGCGAGCTGGGTCAGAGGTCGTGCCATCGGTTTCAGCTCCGACTCTGACTCCACACAACTTTAAAGAAAAAACATTGGCACTGAAAATACCGGGGCTCGAAGGGTTAAATTATGAGGACAGGTTACATAAACTTGTTTTGTATTCCCTCGAGTTTAGAAGATCAAGGGGTGACCTAATTGAGGTGTTTAAGATGATTAAAGAAGTTGAGAGGGTAGATAAAGAGAAACTATTTTCTCTGGTGGGGGCAGTCCAGAACAAAGGGTTATAAACCTTAAAATTAGAGCCAGGCCGTTCAAGGGGTGATGTCAGAAAGCATTTCTTCACACAAAGGGCAGTGGAAATCTGGAACTCTCTCCCCCAAAAGGCTGTTGAGGCTGGGGGTCAATTGAAAATTTCAGAACTGTGATTGATAGATTTTTGTTGGGTAAGGGTAATAAGGTTACGGAACCAAGGCGGGTTGATGGAGTTAAGATGCAGATTAGCCATAATCTGATTGAATGGCAGCACAGTCTCGAGGGGCTGAATGGCCTCCTCCTGTTCCTATATTCCTAACTCAGCGGGGACGGGGTCCACTGTGCCCACGGTTACACCGGAACGGCCCCCTTTAGCGCAGCGACTGCTGGAGTTTGCGGGGTTAGTGGGCGGCCACCTATTGCCCTCCCCAGCCCTCCCCCCGGGCGCATCCAGTACTCGCATCGCAAGAATCCTCCTCAATCGCCTTCTCCCAGTGGCCGAAGAGCTCCTCCCAGAGTTGCAATGCGGATTCCGCCCACTAAGGGGCACAATGGACATGATCTTCACCGCACATCAATTACAAGAAAAATGCAGGGAACAGCACCAACCGCTGTACATGGCCTTCTTTGATCTCACAAAAGCCTTCGACACTGTCAACCGTGAGGGATTATGGCGTGTCCTCCGCAAATTCGGCTGCCCTCAAAAGTTTGTCACCATCCTCCGCCAGCTTCACGACGACATGCAAGCCATGATCCTGACCAACGGTTCCACCACAGACCCAATTCACGTACGAACTGGGGTCAAGCAAGGCTGTGTCATCGCACCAACGCTCTTCTCGATCTTCCTTGCTGCAATGCTCCATCTCACCCTCAGTAAGCTCCCCGCTGGAGTGGAGCTAATTTACAGAACAAACGGGAAACTGTTCAACCTCCGTCGTCTCCAGTCCAGATCCAAGGTCGTCCCATCCTCTGTCGTCGAATTACAGTATGCAGACGACGCTTGCGTCTGCGCTCACTCGGAGGTCGAACTCCAAACCATCGTCAACACCTTCACCGAAGCGTACGAGAGCATGGGCCTTACACTAAACATCCGTAAGACAAAGGTCCTCTACCAACCTGCCCCCGCCACACAGTACTGCCCCCCGATTATCAAAATCCACGACAAGGCCTCCATACCTCGGGAGCCTACTGTCAACAAGGGCAGACGTCGACGACGAAGTCCAACACCGCCGGTTGACGGTGGATAGGCAATGGCAAACATTCAAAGATCGCATGGATGAACTACAGAATTTGTTCATCCCAGTGTGGCATAAGAATAAAACAAAAAGGGTGACTCAACCGTGGCTAACAAGGGAAATTAGGGATAACATAAGATCCAAGGGGAGGGCATATAAATTGGCCAGAAAAAGCGTCAACCCTGAGGATTGGGAGCAGTTTAGGATTCAACAAAGGAGGACAAAGGGATTAATTAAGAAGGGGAAAATAGAATATGAAAGTAAGCTTGCGGGGAACATAAAAACTGACTGTAACAGCTTTTAATGATATGTGAAGAGAAAAAGATTAGTGAAATCAAGTGTAGGTCCCTTGCAGTCAGAAGCGGGGGAAGTTATAATGGGGAACAAAGAAATTGTCAGACCAATTAAATGCATATTTTGGTTCTGTCTTCACAAAGGAGGACACAAATAACCTCCCAGAGATGTTGGAGAACATACAGTCTGATGAAAGTGAGGAACTGAAAGAAATCAGTATTTGCAGGGAAATGGTGTTAGGGAAATTGATGGGATTGAAGGCCGATAAATCCCCAGGGCCTGATAATCTACATCCTAGGGTACTTAAGGAAGTGGCCCTAGAAATAGTAGCTGCATTGCTGATCATCTTCCAACATTCGATGGAATCTGGAACTGTACCCATGGATTGGAGGGTAGCTAATGTTACCCCACTATTCAAAAAGGGTGGTAGAGAGAAAGCGGGGAATTACAGACCGGTAAGCCTGACATCGGTAGTGGGGAAAATGCTAGAGTCCATTATAAAGGATGTAATAGCTGAGCACTTCAAAAACAGTAACAGGATCGGACGAAGTCAACATGGATTTACAAAAGGTAAATCGTGCTTGACTAATCTACTGGAATTTTTTGAGGATGTAACTGGGAAAATAGATAAGGCAGAACCAGTAGATGTGGTGTATTTGGACTTTCAAAAGGCTTTCAATAAGGTCCCGCATAAGAAATTAGCGTGTAAAGTTAAGGCACATGGGATTGGGGGCAAGGTATTGACTTGGATAGAAAACTGGTTGGCGGACAGAAAGCAGAGAGTAGGAATTAATGGGTCTTTTTCCGAGTGGCAAGCAGTGACCCCAGCTATTCACAATATACATTAATGATCTAGATAAGGGAACTAAATGTAATATCTCCAAGTTTGCAGATGACACAAAGCTGGGTGGGAGTGTGTGCTGTGAGGAGGATACCGAGAAACTCCAGGATGATTTGGACAGGTTGGGTGAGTGGGCAGAAGCGTGGCAGATGCAATATAACGTGGATAAATGCGAGGTTATCCACTTTGGTGTCAAAAACAGAAAGGCAGACTATTATCTGAATGGCAATAGATTGGGAGAAGGGGAAGTGCAACGAGACCTGGGTGTCCTTGTGCACCAGTCACTGAAGGTAAGCATGCAGGTGCAGCAGGTGGTGAAGAAGGCAAATGGTATGTTGGCCTTCATAGCGAAAGGGTTTGAGTACAGGAACAGGGATGTCCTGCTGCAGTTGTACAGGGCCTTGGTGAGACCACACCTTGAGTACTGTGTGCAGTTTTGGTCGCCTTATCTGAGGAAGGATGTTCTTGCCATGGAAGGAGTTCAGCGAAGATTCACAAGGCTGATAACTGGGATGGCAGGAATTACATATGAGGAGAGATTGGGTCGATTGGGCTTATACTCGCTGGAGTATAGAAGAATAAGAGGGGATCTCATCGAAACATATAAAATTCTGACAGGTCTGGACAAAATAGATGCAGGAAGAATGTTCCCGATGGTTGGAGAGTCCAGAACCAGGGGTCATAATCTAAGGATAAGGGGTAAGCCATTTAGGACAGAAATGAGGAAGAATTTCTTCACCCAGAGAGTGGTGAACCTGTGGAATTCTCTACCACAGAAGGTAGTTGAGGCCAAGTCATTAAATATATTCAAGAATGAGTTAGATATATTTCTTAAAGCTAAAGGTATCAAGGGATATGGGGAGAAGGCAGGTACAGGGTACTGAGTTTGGATGATCAGCCATGATCTCATCGAATGGCGGAGCAGGCTCGAGGGGCCGAATGGCCTACTCCTGCTCCTATCTTCTATGTTTCTATGTTTATGCCTTCAGTGTGCGAGTGCAGCCTTCGGTCGCCTGAGGAAGAGAGTGTTTGAAGACCAGGACCTCAAACCCGACACTAAGCTCATGGTCTACAGAGCAGCAGTGATACCCGCCCTGCTGTATGCCTCAGAGACATGGACCATGTACAGCAGGCACCTCAATGCACTGGAGAGGTACCACCAACGCTGCCTCCGCAAGATCCTGCAAATCCATTGGCAGGATAGGCGCACCAACGTCAGTGTTCTCGCTCAGGCCAACATCCCCAGCATTGAATCTTTGACCACGCTCGCTCAGCTCCGATGGACGGGCCACATTGTCCGCATGCTCGATACGAGACTCCCAAAACAAGCGCTCTACTCGGAGCTCCGGCACGGCAAGAGAGCCCCAGGTGGGCAGAGGAAATGTTTCAAGGGCACCCTCAAAGCCTCCTTGAAAAAGTGTAACATCCCCACCGACACCTGGGAATCCCTGGCCCAAGACCACACAAAGTGGAGGAGAAGCATCCGGGAAGGCGCCGAACACCTTGAGTCTCTTCGCCGGGAGCAAGCGGAAGCCAAGCGCAAACAGCGCAAGGAGCGCACGTCAACCCAAGCACCCCACCCACCCGCCCCTTCAACCAGCATCTGCCCCACCTGTGACAGAGACTGTAGGTCCCGCATTGGACTCATCAGTCACCTGAGAACTCATTTTTAATGTGGAAGCAAGTCATCCTCGGTTCCGAGGCACTGCCTAAGAAGAAGTGAGGATCTGGTGCCTGCCCTCCATGGGCTGGGGGAGGGGATGGCCAACTAACCCTGCCCTCCCCCAAACGCCCCCTCCCCTACCATACGAGCGTGTGGTGGAGCGAGGGCACCGGGAGTGTGTTGAGTCGGGGAGCAAGCTGCTTTGTGCCATTTTGAATTCCGGCTACAGTCGGTTTCACCAGCGATGTGGGGATTTTACTGAAGATCTGTTGGCAGTAAATTAATTCTCATCAGGGTTCAATGTTCTTCACAGGAAATATTCAGGAACTTTGATGCTGGGATCTTTGAACATTTTCTGGAAGCGACGGATAAAATAAAAACCATTTTAGCCCCTCAGAAGATACAGTCTGTTGAAGAACTGCAGGAGGAGCTCCGCCGAAAGTGGGAGGTGAGACAATCGGCTAATCTTTTGACTTTGGGCTGCCGCAGCAGAGCCAGTCCCACCAACAGCGCAGATTGCCAATTCGGGCCTTTACAACCAGTCAGAATGTACAGTTTGAACGTAGAATCAAATCACTGTTTACTGGAAATAAAAAAAGTCTTGCATTTCTACAGCGTCTTTCTAGACCTTGGTGAGACCACACCTGGAGTGTTGTGCACAGTTTTGGTCTCCTTACCTAAGGAAGGATATACGTGCCTTAGAGGGCGTGCAACGAAGGTTCACCAGACTGATTCCTGGGATGGGGGGATTGTCCTATGAGGAGAGATTGAGGAGACTAGGCCTATATTCTCTAGAATTTAGAAGAGTGAGAGGTGATCTCATTAAGGGGCTTGACAGGGTAGATGCAAGGAGGCTGTTTCCCCTGGCTGGGAAGTCTAGACCTAGGGGTCACAGTCCCAGAATAAGGGGTCGGCCATTTAGGACTGAGATGAGGAGAAATTTCTTCACTCAGAGGGTGGTGAATCTTTGGAATTCTCTACCCCAGAGGGTTGTGGAGGCTCAGTCATTGGGTATATTCAAGACAGAGATCAATAGATTTTTGGATATTAAGGGAACCAAGGGATATGGGGGTAGTGCGAGTTTTTAGTGATGTTGGTTGAGAGATAAATATTGACCAGGACACCGGGATAACTCCCCTGTTCTTCTTCAAAATATTGCCATGGGATCTTTTACAGGCAGACAGGGCCTTGGTTTAACACCTCAGCTGAAAGACTGCACCTCCGACTGTAGTGTACTGGGATTGTCATCCTGGATTATGCGCTCAAGTCTCCGGAGTGGGACTTGAACCCATATACTTCTGCCTCAGAGGCGAGAGCGGCACTCACTGAGCCACGGCTGACGCCTCGAGGCAGAGCACAAGTCAACCTGGAGTTACTGGAAAGGCATACAGAGGATCAGCCATTGACCAGAGCACAGATTGAGAGGAAAATATCAGCAAAGCTTTGGTGGGAGGTCAAGAGAGCGAGAAAAGCGGACCTTGGTTAGACCACATTCGGAGTGCTGTGCACAGTTCCGGTCTCCATATTACGAAAAGCACATAGAGGCACTGGAGAAGGTGCAAAGAACATTTACCAGGATGATACCGGAACTGGGAGGAACCAATGTTCCCTTTAAGCTGCACGTCCCGCGCAACCAGCGAGCCGGCTTTTTTAAAGAGAAAAAACACGCATGGGCAGAATTTTGAATGGGCCGCACGGGCCAAAAAAAAATTAGGGGAACATTGGTTACAACTATCAGGAAAGATTGAACAGGCTGGGGCTTTTTTCTGTAGAAAGGAGAAGGCTGAGGGGTGACCTGATAGAGGTCTTTAAAATTATGAAGGGGTTTGATAGGGTAGACATACAGAAGATGTTTCCACTTGTGAGGGGAGTCCAAAACCAGGGGTCATAAATATAAGATAGTCACTAAAAAAGAAAGACATGTATTTCTATAGCGCCCTTCATGACCACCGGACGTCCCAAAGCGCTTTACAGCCAATGAAGTACTTTTTGAAGTGTAGTCACTGTTGTAATGTAGGAAATGCGGCAGCCAATTTGCGCACAGCAAGCTCCCACAAACAGCAGTGTGATAACGACCAGATAATCTGTTTTTTAGTGAGGTTGGTTGAGGGATAAATATTGGCCAGGACATCGGGGAGAACTCCCCTGCTCTTCTTCGAAATAGTGCTGTGGGATCTCTTACATCCACCTGAGCGAGCAGACGGAGCCTCGGTTTAACGTCTCATCCGAAAATCCAAAAGGGAATTCAGGAGAAACTTCTTTACCCAGAGAGTGGTGAGAATGTGGAACTCGCTACCACAGGGAGTGGTTGGGGCGAATAGTATAGAGACATTTAAGGGGAGGCACACCAGTGAGAAAGGAATAGAGAGATAAATGAAAGGGTGAGATGAGGTAGGGTGGGAGGAGGCTCTTTTGGAGCATAAACACCGGCACGGACCAGTTGGGCCGAATGGCCTGTTTCTGTGCTGTGAATTTGATGTAAAAAGAAAACGTGATTTGAATTGAGTTTTGGTTTATGTTCCAGATGGTGCAATCAGCAGTCACGTCACATCTGCACCAATTGAAGTTTGAGGTGGAACAGAATAAATTCACCGGGGCCCTTCAGGAGTGTGAGATACAGCTTGCAGTGGAGCACGGCCCTCGGCAGTCCGGTCTTGCGGGGCACCAGGTACTTTCACCCTTGCCCGGGCTTTGGGGGAAACGCTCGGTCAGTGAGGTCAGGATGTCCGCTCCTCTCCCTGGGCTGGTCGAGTCCGATGCCGAGCTCTCGGGGGTCAGACACGGGAAGGGATTAAATTTCGGTCTTCACCGCTGACATTTTTTTTCTGTGTGTGTTTTGTGTGTGTATCTACCTTTCTTTCCAGATGTTCTTTTGTGAAGGCGACAGTTTGATTCGAGCCAAGCAGCATCTGGCAGCGATGAGACAGCTGTGTGAGAGCGTGCCCGATAACAGAGCTGATGCAGAAATGAAGGCCCAGCTTGTAGCCGGCGAACATCGTGTGACGGAGCTGGAGGAGCGAATCTACGAGAGGCTGTCGTGGCTCCGTGACTCAGCTGCGTCACTCGTGGCAGGGTTAGTACCCGACTGTAAAATCACCACTGGTGCTGGTGGGACTTCTTCTTCAACCACTATTCTTTGTAGAGGTTTGGTACAAACTGCGTGTCTTGCTCGTTCAGAGTCAACCACATTGGTGTGGGACTGGAGTCACATATAGGCCTAGATCGGGTAAGGACGGCAGATTTTCTTCCCTAAAGGGCATCAGTGAACGCAGTTGGGTTTTTACAACAATCCGACAGCTTCATGGTCACTTTTACTGAGACTAGCTTTTAATTTCCAGATTGTTTAAAAGTGAATTTGGATTCTCAAATTGCCCATGGTGGGATTTGAACTCGTGTTCTCTGGGTTACTGGCCCAGTAATCGAACCGATTAGACAGAGAGAAGCAGGTTAACATCCTGGTATAAAGGAATGCATTGCACTGTAGTGTTGGTATCTGGTAGGGACCGTTAGAGGTGTGGGACTTCGAAACATAGGAACAGGAGGAGGCCATTCAGCCCCTCGAGCCTGTTCCGCCATTCAATGAGATCATGGCTGATCTATGCCGATTGTAAAGTTCTCTCCCATACGTTTTAGTTATTCTGTAAAAACCATTTTAGAACAACATTGAGAAATTGTGTTTTTTCCCCTTTCCGCATGCAGCCATGGGGTGACCCAGTGTTTTGGGAGCATCAGTCAGTGAGCAGCATAATTGAGTCAGTGAGGGGAGGAAGGGGTTAATTAGTGGCTTTAAAATTCATTACCCTGTGAGTAGATGCCTGGCCGGTGAAGTCCTAAGTGACGTTGATGGCACACTGAATGGGCACTTAACTTATCCTCTCCAACACCAAGACCACCTACTTCCCCCTCCGTAACATTGCCCGACTCCGCCCCTGCCTCAGCTCATCTGCTGCTGAAACCCTCATCCATGCCTTTGTTACTTCCAGACTCAACTATTCCAACGCTCTCCTGGCCGACCTCCCATCTTGCACCCTCCGTAAGCTTGAGCTCATCCAACATTGCCCATATCCTAACTCGCACCAAGTCCCGTTCACCCATCGCCCCTGTGCTCGCTGACCTACATTGCCTCCCGGTCTGGCAACACCTTGATTTTAAAATTCTCATCCTGGTTTTCAAAACCCTCCATGGCCTCGCCCCTCCCTATCTCTGTAACCTCCTCCAGCCCTACAACCCCCCCGAGACATCTGCGCTCCTCCAATTCTGGCCTCTTGCGAATCCCCGATTTTCTTCGCTCCACCATTGGCGGCCATGCTTTCAGCTGCCTGGGCCCTAAGTTCTGGAATACCCTCTCTAAACCTCTCCGCCTCTCTCTCCTCCTTTAAGAGGCTCCTTAAAACCTACCTCTTTGACCAGGATTTTTGTCACCTGTCCTTATATCTCCTCACGTGGCTCGGTGTTAAATTTTGTTTGATAATCGCTGCTGTGAAGCGGCTTGGGACGTTTTACAGCGTTAAATACGCTGTAGAAATGCGAGTTGTTATTGTTCGTGATGAAAGAGCTCCCCCTCCTTGTAGTAACCTCCCTTTGATGTTCTGCTAGAGGTTGCTGATGTGTGTTTTCAGAAAGTCATGACTGTGCAATTGTAAATTTAACAGGGAATCCAGGACAGAGAGTCCAAGTGTCACAGACCAGGATGAGGCTGGAACAAGAGAGGGATCTGCTCAATGGTCACGAGAAGCCGGAGTGGGACAGACCAGGCCACTGACCTGGGAAGTGAGGATTCAGCTCTATCAGCAGTGACCGAAAAAGCCAGGGCAAGCAGTCCAGTTGGAGAGGACTGCGCAGAAGTTAGGGCGGCAGACTCGAACAGAAAAATTCAGGCTGACATTCAACCAGAAGAAAATGCCGGTCAAACCACAGAATGGATTGCAATCGGAATCACTGACCTGGAAAGAGAAGATCTAGCCCAATCAGTGGAAGAGGCTCCAACTGGGAAGGGTCCAGAGTGATTGGCTAGAAAGAGAGGGTTCTACCCAATCGGTGACATGGTGTCCGATTGGTGAAGGGCCTCTTGGAGAGTGTTCTGCTCAGCCGAGCTCCGTGCTTCAGAGCGGAGAAGACATGGCTCCTAATTTATCAAGAGAAGACTTTGCTCAACTGTTAACACAGCCTTTGACTGGTAAGGGTCAAGCCATTCACCAGGCAAGGGACAGTTATACTCAGTTGGTTGCAGTGCCTCCAAGAAGACAAGTTGTTGGTTTACCAACTGAGGGTTCTGGTCAACAGGCCAAAGAGCTCCTGACTGGAAAACGTGAGGTGGAGAGATTTCCAAGAGTGGTCATCACTCACTTGGCAGAAGATCCCCTGAGTGGCCGAGGCCAAGGTCACGTCCCAGCCAGAGGAGCGTCTGCACCAGTGGCATCGGCATCTCTCAGTGAGCAACACCAGGGTGACCTCCAAGCAAGGGAAGGTTCTGCTTGGTTACAGAAAGAGAGCTCAGTGGGGAAAGACCAGGTCTTTGGTCGAACGAAAGAGGAACCTGCTCGGGTGGCAGTCCTTTCCCTCAGTGAACAACAGCAGGCTGAGCATCGAGGAACAGAATGGACTGCTCAGTTGGACAAAGAGGCTCTGACTGAAGATCAGGGTGAAGGCTTCACACTGTGTGTGACAGGGTCTTTGAATGGAGGTGACCAGACCGACAGTCCAACAGGACAGGGTTCTGGGCGAGTGGCAGCAGCGAGTCAGGGCCCATCAGATCAGACTGATACCCGAGAGAGTTTAACTGGAGAGACCAGCGTGAAGAGCTCACTCTGTCTGAAGAAGGTTCTCTGACTGGAGCAGACCAGACCGACACCCGAACAACTGAGGATTCAGTGCGCTGGGCGGCAGCGAGGCTGAGTGAACAGGAACAGGCAGATGGTCCAGGGAGAGAGGAGTGTGCTCCATCTGCAACAGGAGGTTTGACCGGGAAAGAGCAGGCTTGTGGCCTATCAGGAGAGGATTCTGACCAATTACCCGTCAGTGAACAATCCCAGGCCCGCATCCAGGCAACAGGGAACTCTGTGCAGTTCCTGAGTGGACAAGCCCAGAATTACAGTCTACCCAGGCAGGCTCCTCCTCAGTTAGTTGGAGTGTCTCAGAGTGAACAACACCAGGCCCTAACCAGAGAGGTTTCTGCTCAATATAGGCCAGTGTTTGTGAGTGAACAAGAGCAGACAGGCAGACCAGCAACAGAAGGTTCTGCTCAACCTGCGAAAGACCGTTTGATTGGAATCGATCAGGCTTACGGCCTACCTGGAGTGGATTTTAAGAATTTGCCAGCAGTGTCTGTGAGTGAAATTGAGTCGACAGAAGACCAGGCAAGCCAAGGACCCGCTCGGTTAGTAAAACCATTCCCAGTTGGGGAAGAGCAGATTGACAGTCAAACAACCGAGGATTCTGGTGACTGGTCAGGACTGGTTCTGAGTGGAGAGGTTCAGGCTTGCGGCCTACCAGGAGAGGATTCTGGGCGGTTAATCTCAGAGTCTCTCAGTGGACAAGAAGTTGATGGGGAGCTCGCAAGAGAAGATTCTGCTCAAACTGAAGAGAGTGTTTGATGGGGATAGAGCAGAAGAGCCTAAAAAGAGAGGATATTTCTCAGTCAGGGAAAGAGTGTCCAACTGGTAAAGGCCAGGCTTTGGACCCACCTGGAGTGGATTCTACTGAAATCACAGCAGCGTCCCTGAGGGAGAGAGAGCAGGCCGGCAGCCCGACCACGAGGGCTCCTGTCCCATTGGCGGCAGTGATTGTGTGCGGACAACTCCAGGATTACGGTTTACCCAGGGAGGCTTCAGCACAACTGGCAGAAGAGTCTCCGAGTGAGAGAGGTCAGGCTGATGGCCTAGTGAGGAAAGACTCTGCGGGAGCAGCGAAAGAATCTCTGAGTGGAGGAGAGCAGACCGACAGTCCAATAGGCCAGGATTCTGGGCGAGTGGCAGCAGCGAGTCAGGGCCCATCAGATCAGACTGATACCCGAGAGAGTTTAACTGGAGGAGACCAGCGTGAAGAGCTCACTCTGTCTGAAGAAGGTTCTCTGACTGGAGCAGACCAGACCGACACCCGAACAACTGAGGATTCAGTGCGCTGGGCGGCAGCGAGGCTGAGTGAACAGGAACAGGCAGATGGTCCAGGGAGAGAGGAGTGTGCTCCATCTACAACAGGAGGTTTGACCGGGAAAGAGCAGGCTTGTGGCCTATCAGGAGAGGATTCTGACCAATTACCCGTCAGTGAACAATCCCAGGCCCGCACCCAGGCAACAGGGAACTCTGTGCAGTTCCTGAGTGGACGAGCCCAGAATTACAGCCTACCCAGGCAGGCTCCTCCTCAGTTAGTTGGAGTGTCTCAGAGTGAACAACATCAGGCCCTAACCAGAGAGGTTTCTGCTCAATATAGGCCAGCGTTTGTGAGTGAACAAGAGCAGACAGGCAGACCACAAACAGAAAAAGACCAGGGTGAGGGCCTCAGTCTATCTGAAGAAGAGGCACTGAGTGGGGAATGCCAGGGTGACACCCAAGCAACAGAGGATACCGTTCAATTGGCAGAAATGTTTGTGCAGGAAGCAGACCGAGCTGGTGACTGGGAATGTGAGAAGTCTACACAATTGATGGAAGAGTCTTTGACTTGGGAAGAGCAAGCAAGGGTGGCTTTTGCTGAATCAGCACCAGGGCTTCAACTTGGAGAAGATCAGGCTGACGACCGAGCAAGAGACAGTTTCCCTTGCAGGGGGTTTGTTCCCGAGAGTCACAAGGAAATGAGTGCTGTCCGACCACGAGAGGGTTCTGCTCAGTCAGTGAACGCCTCTCCAAATGGGGAGGACCAGGCAACAGCTGATTCTGCAGTAATACTCAGCGGGCAAGGCCAGGGAGACCGCTTAACTCGGGAGGATGCTGAACTATTGGTACAGGAGCCAGTGACTGCAAACGATTGGTCCGGTCTGGATTCTTCCCAGCTGCTAAAGGAGTCTTTGGCTGGCAGTAACGTGACTGACGTCCGAGCAAGGGAGGATTCTGGGAACGCAGCTCCGGCCACGGAACAGGTACCTCATTTCATTCTTCACTAACCGAACACTTGGAGAAGTGAAAACAGAAGTTAAGCTTGGGGGAGCCCGTTTGGTATAAATTATATCCCGTCATCTGTAAAATTTATATGTATATTTTTAACAATCTTGCGTAGGGCACGTAATTCTTGCCCGCAAATTTTACTTCCTGTTGTCACGGTTTTTGGTCACGCCTTTTAGTCAGTGTTTGTCATTTTAAGTCACAGTGTCAACATTTCCCGTTCTCTTTTGCTATGTTAACAGTCTCGGTGTAATTTCAGGCTCTGGCCACGAGATGGCTCTGTGGAGCGAATTAGCTCTCTCCCAACATGTTGCCTTCTTATATATAAAAATAAACGTATCTTTATTAACTCACCGTGGGCATCATGACAGGCAACACACTAGTAATAATTTAAAACAGAAACTACCTCTGAACCCGAAGCTTAAGAAGAGATAGTTGATTTTGTCAGCTATTTTGGCCCATTTTGTTTTCATTAGAGCAAAGGAGGCTGAGGGGTGATTTGATAGAGGTGTACAAGATTATGACGGGTTTAGATAGGCTAGACGGGGAAAGGCTGTTCCCACTAGTTGCTGGTACAAGGACTAAGGGACACAGATTTCAGGTTTTGGGCAAGAGATACAGGGGGGATGTGAGAAACATAGAAACATAGAAAAATAGGAGCAGGAGTAGGCCATTCGGCCCTTCGAACCTGCTCTGCCATTGAATTTGATCATGGCTGATCCTCTATCAATACCATATTCCGCTCTCCCCATACCCTTTGATGTCTTTTGTGTCTAGAAATCGATCTATCTCCTTCTTAAATATATTCAGTGACTTGGCCTCCACAGCCTTCTGTGGTAGAGAATTCCACAGGTTCACCATCCTCTGAGTGAAGAAATTTCTCCTCATCTCAGTCCTAAATGTCCTACCCCGTATCCTGAGACTGAGACCCCTCGTTCTAGACCCCCCAGCCAGGGGAAACATCCTCGCTGCATCCAGTCTGTCTAGCCCTGTCAGAATTTTATCCGTTTCAATGAGATCCCCTCTCATTCTTCTAAACTCTAGTGAATACAGGCCTAGTCGACCCAATCTCTCCTCATACGAGTCCTGCCATCCCAGGAATCAGTCTGGTGAACCTTTGCTGCACTCCCTCTATGGCAAGTATATCCTTTCTTAGGTAAGGAGACCAAAACTGCACACAGTGCTCCAGGTGTGGTCTCACCAAGGCCCTGTATAACTGTAGTAAGACATCCTTGCTCCTGTATTCAAATCCTCTTGCAGTGAAGGCCAACATACCATTTGCCTTCCTAACTGCTTCCTGCACTTGCATGTTTGCTTTCAGTTACTTTTTTAAATTCGCTTATGGGATCTGGGCGTTGCTGGCAAGGCCAGTATTTATTGCCCATCCCTAGTTGCCCTTGAGAAGGTGGTGGTGAGCCGCCTTCTTGAACCGCTGCAGTCCGTGTGGTGAAGGTACTCCCACAGTGCTGTTAGGGAGGGAGTTCCAGGATTTTGACACAGCGACAATGAAGGATCAGCGATATACTTCTAAGACAGGATGGTGTGTGACTTGGAGGGGAACTTGGAGGTGGTGGTGTTCCCATGCGCCTGCTGCCCTTGTCCTTCTAGGTGGAAGAGGTCGCAGGTTTGGGAGGTGCTGCTGAAGAAGCCTTGGTGAGTTGCTGCAGTGCATCTTGTAGATGGTACACACTGCAGCCACGGTACGCCAGTGGTGGAGGGAGTGAATGTTTAAGGTGGTGGATGGGGTGCCAATCAAGCGGGCTGCTTTGTCCTGGATGGCGTCGAGCTTCTTGAGTGTTGTTGGAGCTGCACTCATCCAGGCAAGTGGAGAGTATTCCATCACACTCCTTACTTGTGCCTTGTAGATGGTGGAAAGGCTTTGGGGAGTCAGGAGGTGACACCCAGGTCCCTCTGTACATCAACATTTCCCAATCTATCACCATTTAAATAATACTCTGCCTTTCTGTTTTTCCTACTGAAGTGGATAACTTCACATTTATCCACATTATACTGCATCTGCCATGTATTTGTCTACTCACTCAACTTGTCTAAATTGCCTTGAAGCCTCTTTGCTTCCTCCTCACAACTCACAATCCCACCTAGTTTCGTGTCATCAGCAAACTTGGAAATATTACATTTGGTTCCCTCATCCAAATCATTGATATATATTGTGAATAGCTGGGGCCCAAGCACTGATCCTTGCGGTACCCCACTAGTCACCGCCTGCCACCCCAAAGCAGACCCATTTATTCCTACTCTCTGTTTCCAGTCTGTTAACCAATTTTCAATCCATGCCAGTATATTACCCCCAATCCCATGTGCTTTAATTTTGCACACTAACCTCTTATGTGGGACTTTATCAAAGGCCTTCTGAAAATCCAAATAAATGAGGAAAAACTTTTTTATGCAGCGAGTGGTGAGGACCTGGAATTCGCTGCCGACGGAAGTGGTGGAAGCGGAGACACTCAATGTTTTCAAGGGGAGACTGGATAGGCACTTGAGGGAAATAAACTTGCAGGGCTACGGGGATAGAGCGGGGGAATGGGACTGACTGGATTGCTCTACAGAGAGCCGGCACAGACTGGATGGGTCGAATGGCCTCCTTCTGTGCCGTTATGACTCTATGTTTAGACCTGAGCCAATACTGAGAGAAAGTGGGCCCCACCTGCAGTGATAGAGGAGGGTTTGACTTGGCCAATTCATCGCTCAGCCCGTGAAACAGGTGCACGAATGTTAAATTTCTCCTGCAAGGTATTTTGGATCCCTCTACAGTGTACCCTCTGGAGACCTCTCTCCAGATCATCTGGTTCTTCCTCATGGCTCCAACACCTGAGATCAGTCTCTTGCCTGTTGAAACTGATAGAAGTCCTCCTTGGGCCTTTCTTCTCAGTGCGGGGATTGGCTTTCCCTATTGTGCTGAAAACACCCACTGTGTATGTTGTCTTCCCTGATTTAGGAGTTTGCTGGAGTTCAGAACTTGGGCTCAGTGGATCTCAGTGAAACGGGACAACAGGATAAAGAGACAAAAGAGGAGGAAGATCACCGCACGACAGACAGTGAAGAAAAACAGGGCAGCATAGATGCAGTGAATGAGATTTCAAAAAGGTACCACTCTACAACAACTCCTAATGATTAATTTCAGATAAATGCATTCAGTGTGACCCATTCATCCCACATTATAGAATCCCAGTGCAACAGTACAACTCCCATTCCCTTTCATTACACAGAATCTGATTGGACCCATCACCCTTCTCATTAGTTCCAATTGTATAGGATCCAAATTAACCAAATTCCTTCCCGTTGTATAGAATCCAACTTGAATAAACCCCTTTCAATTCGGTCTCAATCTACCGAATCCCAATGGATCAACCCCCTTCCCATTCACTCCCATTGTACAGAATCCCAATGGACCAAACTCCTTCCCATTCATTCCCATTGTACAGAATCCCAATGGACCAAACCTCTTCCCATTCACTCCCATTGTACAGAATCCCAATGGACCAAACTCCTTCCCATTATTTCCACTGTATAGAATCCCAATCGACCAAACCCCTTCCCATTCACTCCCATTGTACAGAATCCCAATGGACCAAACTCCTTCCCATTATTTCCACTGTATAGAATCCCAATGGACCAAACCCCTTCCCATTTACTCCCATTGCACAGAATCCCAATGGACCAAACCCCTTCCCATTTACTCCCATTAAATAGAATCCCAATCGACCAAACTCCTTCCCATTCACTCCCATTGTACAGAATCCCAATGGACCAAACCCCTTCCCATTTACTCCCATTAAATAGAATCCCAATCGACCAAACTCCTTCCCATTCACTCCCATTGTACAGAATCCCAATGGACCAAACCCCTTCCCATTTACTCCCATTAAATAGAATCCCAATCGACCAAACTCCTTCCCATTCACTCCCACTGTACAGAATCCCAATGGACCAAACCCCTTCCCATTCACTCCCACTGTACAGAATCCCAATGGACCAAACCCCTTCCCATTCACTCCTATTGTACAGAATCCCAATGGACCCAAACCTCTTCCCATTCACTCCCATTGTACATAATCCCAATGGACCAAACCCCTTCTCATTCACTCCAATTGCACAAAATCCCAATGGACCAAACCCCTTCCCATTCACTCCCATTGCACAGAATCCCAATGGACTAAACCCCTTCCCATTCACTCCCATTGTACAGAATCCCAATCGACCAAACCCCTTCCCATTCACTCCCACTGTACAGAATCCCAATGGACCCAACCCCCTTCCCATTCACTCCCATTGTACAGAATCCCAATGGACCTAACCCCTTCACATTCACTCCCATTATATAGAATCCCAATGCATGAGAACATAAGACGTAGGAGCAGGAGTCGGTCATTTGGCCCCTCGAGCCTGCTCCGCCATTCAATAAGATTATGGCTGATCTGATCTTGGCCTCAACTCCACTTCCCTGCCCGCTCCCCATAACCCTTGACTCCCTTACCTTTCAAAAATCTGGCTATCTCCACCTTAAATATATTCAATGACCCAGCCTCCACAGCTCTCTGGGGAAGAGAATTGCAAAGATTCACGACCCTCTGAGAGAAGAAATCCCTCCTCATTTCCGATTTAAAAGGGTGCCCCCTTATTCTGAAATTATGCCCCCTAGTTCTAGATTCCCTCACGAGGGGAAACATCCTCATCTACCCTGTCAAGCCCCTTCAGAATCTTATATGTTTCAATAAGATCCCCTCTCATTCTTCTAAACTCCAGTGAGTATAGGCCCAACCTGCTCAACCTTTCTTCATAAGACAACCCCTTCATCTCCGGAATCAACCTCGTGAACCTTCTCTGAACTGCCTCCAATGCAAGTATATCCTTCCCTAAATAAGGAGACCAAAACTGTATGCAGTACTCCAGGTGTGGTCTCACCAATGCCCTGTACAGTTGTAACAGGACTTCCCTACTTTTATACTCGATTCCCTTTGCAATAAAGGCCAACACGCCATTTGCCTTCCTAATTACTTGCTGTACCTGCATGCTAACTTTTTGTGATTCATGTACAAGGACCCCCAGATCCCTCTGTACCTCAGCATTTTGTAATCTCTCCCCATTTAAATAATAATTTGCTTTTTTATATTTCCTACCAAAGTGGATAACCTCACATTTTCCCACATTAAACTCCATCTGCCAGATTTTTGCCCACTCACTTAGCCTATCTATATCCATTTGGAGAATCTTTGCGTCTTCTACACAATTTGCTTTCCCACCTATCTTTGTATCATCAGCAAATTTGGCTACATTACACTCAGTCCCTTCATCCAAGTCATTAATATAGATTGTAAATAGTTGAGGCCCAGCACTGATCCCTGCGGCACCCCACTAGTTACAGTTTGCCAACCTGAAAATGACCCATTTATCCTGACTCTCTGTTTTCTATTAGTTAGCCAATCCTCTATCCATGCTAATATATTACCCCCAACCCCGTGAGCTCTTATCTTATCTAATCTTTTATGTGGCACCTTATCAAATGCTTCCTGGAAATCCAAATACATGACATCTACTGGTTCCCCTTTATCCACCCTGCTCGTTACATCCTCAAAGAACTCCAGCAAATTTGTCAAACATGATTTCCCTTTCATAAAACCATGCTGACTCTGCTTGACTATATTATGATTTTCTAAATGTCCTGCTATCACTTCCTTAATGATGGACTCCAGCATTTTCCCAATGACAGATGTTAGGCTAACTGGTCTATAGTTGCCTGCTTTCTGTTTCCCTCCTTTCTTAAATAGGAGCGTTACATTTGCGGTTTTCCAGTCCGCTGGGACCTCTCCAGAATCCAGGGAATTTTGGTAGATTACAACCAATGCATCCACGATCTCTGTAGCCACCCCTTTTAAGACTCTAGGATGCAGGCCATCGGGTCCAGGGGACTTGTCCACCTTTAGTCCCATTAGATTGCCTAGTACTTTCACTCTAGTGATAGTGATTTTTTAAAGTTCCCCCCCCACCCCAATAGCCCCTTGATTGTCCATTATTGGGATGCTTTTAGTGTCTTCTACCGTGAGGACCAATACAAAATATTTGTTCAAAGTCTCTGCCATTTCCCTGTTTCCCATTATTAATTCCCCAGACTCATCCTCTAGGGGACCTACGTTTACTTTAGCTACTCTCTTCCTTTTTATATACCTGTAGAAGCTCTTACCATCTGTTTTTATATTTCTTGCTAGCTTACTCTCATAAGCTATCTTCTCTCTCTTTATCATTCTTTTAGTCGTCCTTTGCTGGTTTTTAAAAATTTCCCAATCCTCTGGCCTTTCACTATTCTTCGCAACATTGTATGCTTTTGTTTTCAATTTGATACCATCCTTTACTTCTTTAGTTAGCCACGGATGGTTCATATTTCTGGACCAATGGACCAAACCCCTTCCTATTCACTCCCATTAAATAGAATCCCAATTGGTCAAACCCCTTCCCATTCACTCCCATTGTATAGAATCCCAATGGACCAAACCCCTTCCCATTCACTCTCTTTATATAGAATCCCAATGGATAAACCCCTTCCCATTCACTCCCATTGTATAGAATCTCAATGGATCAAACCCCTTCCCATTCACTCTCTTTATATAGAATCCCAATGGATCAAACCCCTTCCCATTCACTCCAATTGTATAGAATCCCAGTGGACCAAACCCCTTCCCATTCACTCCCATTCAATAGAATCCCAATTGGTCAAACCCCTTCCCATTCACTCCCATTGTATAGAATCCCAATGGACCAAACCCCTTCTCATTCACTCCCATTGTATAGAATCCCAATGGACCAAACCCTTTCCCATTCACTCCCATTGTACAGAATCCCAATGGACCAAATCCCTTCCCATTCACTCCCGTTGTATAGAATCCCAATGGACCAAACCCCTTCCCATTCACTTCCATCGTACAGAATCCCAATGGACCAAACCCCTTCCCATTCACTCCCATTGTATAGAATCCCAATGGACCAAACCCCTTCCCATTCACTCCCATTGTATAGATTCCCAATGGACCAAACCCCTTCCTAATCACTCCCATTAAATAGAATCCCAATGGACCAAATCCCTTCCCATTCACTCCCAGTGTATAGAATCCCAATGAACCAAACCTCTTCCCATTCACTTCCATTGTACAGAATCCCAATGGACCAAACCCTTTCCCATTCACTCCCATTGTACAGAATCCTAATGGACCAAATCTCTTCCCATTCACTCCCATTGTACAGAATCCCAATGGACCAAACCCCTTCCCATTCACTCCCAGTGTACAGAATCCCATTGGACCAAACCCCTTCCCATTCACTTCCATTGTACAGAATCCCAGTGGACCAAATCTCTTCCCATTCACTTCCATTGTACAGAATCCCAGTGGACCAAACCCCTTCCTAATCACTCCCATTAAATAGAATCCCAATGGACCAAACCCCTTCCCATTCACTCCCATTGTATAGAATCCCAATGGACCAAACCCCTTCCCATTCACTCCCATTGTATAGAATCCCAAATGACCAAACCCCTTCTCATTCACTCCCATTGTATAGAATCCTAATGGACCAAACCCCTTCCCATTCACTCCCATTGTACAGAATCCCAATGGACCAAACCCCTTCCCATTCACTCCCAGTGTACAGAATCCCATTGGACCAAACCCCTTCCCATTCACTTCCATTGTACAGAATCCCAGTGGACCAAATCTCTTCCCATTCACTTCCATTGTACAGAATCCCAGTGGACCAAACCCCTTCCTAATCACTCCCATTAAATAGAATCCCAATGGACCAAACCCCTTCCCATTCACTCCCATTGTATAGAATCCCAAATGACCAAACCCCTTCTCATTCACTCCCATTGTATAGAATCCTAATGGACCAAACCCCTTCCCATTCACTCCCATCTCTTGGGCCAATACTGATTTACGCCATTAGTCAGAAGTTCTTGGGTATGCTGCAGTTTTATTTTACATTTCCTGCCACTAATACTCGCTCACTAACTTTATCATTTCTCAACAATATTCGATTGAGAACATGTTTTACCGAGAAAATTAAATTTATTAATCCTTTGCATTTAGATACAAAACAGCAACAGAGACTGTCGAGGCGAGGTTGAAGAGAGTGGAAGGTTTGATCAGGGTGGATCCTCACAGCCAACCAAACCTGTCAGGCCTGAGGGGGAGGCTTCAGGAGCTGCAGGTACTAAACGTGACTGCTCAGTAAGTCAACCCGCTAACACTAAGCCGCTCGAAAATGGGATCAAGGGGATATAGACAGGTTAATGAGTGGGCAAGAACATGGCAGATGGAATATAATGTGGAGAAATGTGAAGTTATCCACTTTGGTAGGAAAAATAGAAAAGCAGAGTATTTTCTAAATGGTGAGAGATTGGGAAATGTTGGTTTTCAGAAGGACCTGGGTGTCCTTGTACATGAATCACTGAAAGTTAACATGCAGATACAGCAAGCAATTAGGAAAGCAAATGGTATGTTAGCCTTAATTACAAAAGGATTTGAGTATAAGAGTAAAGATGTCTTACTGCAATTATATAGGACCTTGGTGAGACCACACCTGGAGTACTGTGTACAATCTTGATATCCTTACCTGAGGAAGGATATACTTGCCATAGAGGGAGCACAACAAAGGTTCACCAGACTGATTCCTGGGATGGAAGGATTGTCCTATGGGGAGAGATTGAGTAGACTAGGCCTATATTCTCTAGAGTTTAGAAGAATGAGAGGTGATCTCATTGAAACATACAAAATTCTTACAGGGCTGGACAGGGTAGATGCAGGGAGGATGTTTCCCCTGGTTGGGGAGTCTAGAACCAGGGGTCACAGTCTCAGAATAAGGGGTCGGCCATTTAGGACTGAGATGAGGAGAAATTTCTTCACTCAGAGGGTGGTGAATCTTTGGAATTCTCTACCCCAGAGGGCTGTGGAGGCTCAGTCATTGAGTATATTCAAGACAGAGATTGATAGATTTTTGGATATTAAAGGAATCAAGGGATATGGGGATAGAGCAGGAAAGTAGAGTTGAGGTAAAAGATCAGCCATGATATTATTGAATTGTGGAACAGGCTTGAGGGGCCGAATGGCCTACTCCTGCTCCTAATTCTTATGTTCTTATCACTGATTGGAGTAGGTGAGGCTGGATTGCTGGGCACTCTTGTTGCTAACAGCAGGCTCTGTCCCGTTGCTATGGTGCAGACACATCCTGCGATGTTCTCCCCGAGTATCACGGATTTGCAGAAAGATCCCTGGAGACAGTGAATATCCTGGTTTCTGGATTAGGGTTGCCAACCCTCCAGGATTGCCCTGGAGTCTCCAGGAATTGAAGTTTAATCTCCAGCAAAATTGCTGCAAGGAACACCCGGGAGAAAAATCATAGGGGGTATTAAAAAAAATGTCTTTTTCATTTTCTTTGAACACTTTTGTTTATTAATTATAAAATTATGAGAAATGGGGAAGAAAAGGCCATTTGTCGGGTGAGGCGGGAGATCACGTAATGAAACCTCCAGGAATACATCCAACCAGAGTTGGTAACCTTATTCTGTGGTGATAAGGGATCACTTTGCCCTAAATGTGAACAAGTAGCCAGGGCCAACTTTGTCAATTCCCTCCGTAGACTCCCACTGGAGGCCTTCAAAGTCTTTTCTTTTCCAAAGAAAGCAAGCCCGATCTTGTTAACTTCTCCAGGTTAGCCAAATTCCGGATAACAGGAATCGTGTTTGTTGCTGTACTGTGAAGAGTCTGTAAAAATCCCTGTCTCACAACCAGAGATTCAGATTGTGAGGCTGGAGACTTTGATGGTGTTCACACTGATTAGGTACACTCTGGGGGGAATTTTTCAAGGGGGGGTCAGCGGGCGAGTTTTTTTTGACAGCGGGTAGGGAACCTGCTGTCAACCAGCCTCCACGCTAGTTTCCCAGATATTGTGTCCAAGCTGCGGGGGAGGCAATTTAGATTATTAAGAGCTTGTTAACACGCACTTAAAAACTATTTTAAGCTCACCTTTATATTTTAAGAGTTCGCTCACGGCTTCCCCACTGCTCGGGGATCACGTCAGGTAAGCAGAGCGGGAGTTGTGTCAGCGTGGGATGATTTCTTAACTTGACAGCTGCAAATGTTCCATAAAAGCTCCCATTTCATAGCTGTTCATTTTCCAAGGTTAGAAGCTGTTGCTTACTGTATTTGGAAGACAGATTGAGCTTTATGCAGCTTGCAAGTGTTTGGAGCAAACTCTGTATCCAGTGTCACCTCATTGGAACAACCTCTCTCACCATTGACAGATCGCTTCTGTCATCCCAAGTTCACCTGCCATCTATTCCATCAGCATCGGTGCCCTTGAAACTATCTCACCATTGGTCCTCAGAATCCCACCAGGATCAGCCCCAACATCAGCAGCACCAGGCACACCAGCAGCACCAACAACCACACCACTTCTCCGCAATCACCTGATGCTGCACAGGACACAGGGCATCATCACCCGTGCACATTGCTGCGCGGGATGCCAGGGATGGCCTCACCATGGCCAGATTTACTTCACTTGACGCTGTACACCCTGGCTGCCACATGATGTGCCAGGTTGGCACACCCCACACCACACCATAAAGCATCCCTACAATGCCCAAGCCATTCCTTTCACACTGACCAGCATTGCAAGGGTTACCGTTATGTCTCACCATTCACTGCAACTCACTAAGCCACTTCCAAAGGTGCACACAAGTCTGTCCAAGAACACAAAGTGTTGAAAATAAAAATTTCAATGTTTGACAGCACATTAACAGAAACTTCACATGAACATTGGCTAAAACACCCAAGTTCCCACCCTTGTGTGTTGTTAGTTGGTATGATTGGACTAGGATGAGGGTGAGTGTGAGGGGTGGCTCGTGAGATGGGGAAGTGATAATGTAGATAGAGAGGGATGGGTGCAGGTGCAAGGTAAGTTGGTGTGAGTAAGGATGTGCAGGAGCAGGGTAGGGAAGGCAGAGTGATGGGGATGCGATGAGAGGCACAGCAGGATGAGGTTGAGTGTGGCTTTGCAGTAACGTTTCGTGATCTACTGAGATCATTGAAAGATTTGCGCCACTGCAGCCTGGGATTCCTGACGACATCCCTGCTTGTGCCCTCCTGTGCAATGTGCAACCAGGCTGCGTTGGTCTCCTGGGGAGGTCTCTTCCGCCCATGGGAAGGGAAGAGAACCTCCCTGTGTGCTGTGACTCCCTCCATAAGCATATGGAGGGAGTCATGGGAGAGCCTGAGTGCAGCCCTGCACCTCTGTGCAGTGCTTGTCGGTGTTTGCAGCATCTCAGTGCTGTAGAATACTGACAGCACAAATGTCAAAATAAATTTGCGCATGGATCCTTAAGAAAACTGGCTGATGACGCATCATCAGACCCGCTTACTTCAATTGGCCGGAAAATGCGCTGGGCGGGCTTAACAAGCCCAATCAGCATAAGATCACTTTGGACAGCGGGCTGTAGCCAGCAGCAGGGTCGCAACCCGCCACCGACCCCGGCCCCACCAGACCCGCCGAATTAGGTGAAATCGCGGCCTCTGCTTCTGTCTCCTGTAACTTCCACATCACCCTCCCAGCAAGTGATCTGTCTCTGTTTGTGTTGGTTTTTATTAAATTAGGAGTAGGGCCAAGATCAAAGGAACAGGAGGAGGCCATTCAGCCCCTCGAGCCTGTTCTGCCATTCCATTAGATGATGGCTGATCTATATCTTAACTCCATCCACTCGCCTTGTCTCCATATCCCGCGATACCTTTACCGAACAAAAATCTATCGATCTCAGTCTTGAAGGTTCCATTGACCCCAGCATCCACAGCCTTTTGGGGAGAGGTTTCCAGATTTCTTTACCTCAGGGTCTGACCAAGGCTAAGAGGGGAGGAGCGAAGTTGAAGTAAATCAGATAGTGTTGGATGATAAGAAGCTTGGGTTTTTATAGGAGAAAATGGGAAAACTGAGGTAGGGGAGGAGATCCACAGTTTGAGGGGAGACTGAGGGAGGGGAGGAGTCCCACAGTTTGAGGGGAGACTGAGGGAGGAGAGGAGTCCCACAGTTTGAGGGGAGATTGAGGGAGGGGAGGAGTCCCACAGTTTGAGGGGAGACTGAGGGAGGGGAGTAGTCCCACAGTTTGAGGGGAGACTGAGGGAGGGGAGGAGTCCCACAGTTTGAGGGGAGACTGAGGGAGGGGAGGAGTCCCACAGTTTGAGGGGAGACTGAGGGAGGGGAGGAGTCCCACAGTTTGAGGGGAGATTGAGGGAGGGGAGGAGTCCCACAGTTTGAGGGGAGACTGAGGGAGGAGAGGAGAGGAGTCCCACAGTTTGAGGGGAGATTGAGGGAGGGGAGGAGTCCACAGTTTGAGGGGAGACTGAGGGAGGGGAGGAGTCCCATAGTTTGAGGGGAGATTGAGGGAGGGGAGGAGTCCCATAGTTTGAGGGGAGACTGAGGGAGGGGAGGAGTCCCATAGTTTGAGGGGAGATTGAGGGAGGGGAGGAGTCCCATAGTTTGAGGGGAGACTGAGGGAGGGGAGGAGTCCCACAGTTTGAGGGGAGATTGAGGGAGGGGAGGAGTCCCATAGTTTGAGGGGAGACTGAGGGAGGGAGGAGTCTCAGTTTGAGGGGAGACTGAGGGAGGGAGGAGTCTCAGTTTGAGGGGCGACTGAGGGAGGGGAGGAGTCCCACAGTTTGAGGGGAGACTGAGGGAGGGGAGGAGTCCCACAGTTTGAGGGGAGATTGAGGGAGGGGAGGAGTCCCACAGTTTGAGGGGAGACTGAGGGAGGGAGGAGTCTCAGTTTGAGGGGAGATTGAGGGAGGGGAGGAGTCCCATAGTTTGAGGGGAGTCTGAGGGAGGGGAGGAGTCCCACAGTTTGAGGGGAGACTGAGGGAGGGAGGAGTCTCAGTTTGAGGGGAGACTGAGGGAGGGAGGAGTCTCAGTTTGAGGGGAGACTGAGGGAGGGGAGGAGTCCCACAGTTTGAGGGGAGATTGAGGGAGGAGAGGAGAGGAGTCCCACAGTTTGAGGGGAGACTGAGGGAGGGAGGAGTCTCAGTTTGAGGGGAGACTGAGGGAGGGGAGGAGTCCCACAGTTTGAGGGGAGACTGAGGGAGGGGAGGAGTCCCACAGTTTGAGGGGAGACTGAGGGAGGGGAGGAGTCCCACAGTTTGAGGGGAGACTGAGGGAGGGGAGGAGTCCCACAGTTTGAGGGGAGACTGAGGGAGGGGAGGAGTCCCACAGTTTGAGGGGAGATTGAGGGAGGAGAGGAGAGGAGTCCCACAGTTTGAGGGGAGATTGAGGGAGGGGAGGAGAGGAGTCCCACAGTTTGAGGGGAGACTGAGGGAGGGAGGAGTCCCACAGTTTGAGGGGAGACTGAGGGAGGGAGGAGTCTCAGTTTGAGGGGAGATTGAGGGAGGGGAGGAGAGGAGTCCCACAGTTTGAGGGGAGACTGAGGGAGGGGAGGAGTCCCACAGCTCTGAGCTCCTGGGAAAGATTGAGTTTGGGTCGGAGATGATGCGATGAGTCTTCAGAGGCGATTGCCTGATTGGACACTCCCAGAGAGGGTAGCGGTATTGGACAGCTTTCTCGTTCAAATTCGTTTTGTCACCTTAAATAACAGAGTACACGCACACATACAGTTATAACAATGCAAAACCAGGGGGGAGAAATTGGGTGCCTTTGCGCCTCCCGTTATCGGCTCTGGGGGCGGCGAGAATATTGCCTCCCGTTAAATTTGGCGGGAGGTTTGCTGTGGCGGCGGTATGGCGTTACGCCCCGATCTCCTTCGCCCGGAGACCGTGACGTCATCGCCGTGCGCATCGCCCCGGTAGCATCCCGGACCCGAACTTTGGTTCCGCCCCCCCGCAGCATCGCTGGGTGAAAACACCGGCAGCTACAGGAGGCGTTGTTCGCCAGGCCGGGCGCTTCAGGGGCGAAAGTTAAAGGGGAGGTTGTCGAGTTAAGTGCCTAAATTTTTTTGAATTGTTTGAGTCCGGGGCGCGGTCGATCAGCCCGGCACTCTGCTGGAGCGCATGGGGCTGATCGAGCCGATTCACCGCCTCTGTCGGGGGCCAGCTGACTGGTCCCAGTGCAGAGCCGGCAGCGATGGCCCATCCCTTTAAGGGAGGGAAGGAGCCTCGGAACGTGGCAGCGCTGCACCACCACCGCCCCGCCGGCATCCTTTAGTGCTCCAGGAAGGAAGTGGAGCGCTTCATTCAGTGCTCCACTTCCTTCCTGGACCGCTAAACCCAATGTCATGAAAGCTGGGAATCATTAGCGCCTGGCGCTAAGTTTCCCAGCTTTCAAAGGTTACCGCCCCCAAACGGGGCGATAATGGATTTTGCCCCCCAGGTCTTTATTGAGACCCCATACTCACGGTTCCCGTATGAGTGCTGCTATTCAGTGATTCACTCACGCTTATATACCATTTTTACCTTTGATCATTCCACCCCATGCATAGTATCAATCGCAGTGAAGCAAAGATACAGGTGACAGAAGAATCAACAGAACATGGACCCAGCAAGATGCACTTTGCTCTTCTTAATCCCTTCCAATTATCCCGTTACCCCGTTACGTTGCATTAATTAACTCAGTCCCATTTCCCATGATCACAAGTGATCAAACAGACATATTTCAGATCATCACAGGCATTGCTGAGCACTTACTTCAGAGTTTCCATCATCCTCTCTATCTGCAGAGATGCTTATATCTTACACCCCCTTCTACCGTGCATAACTTACAACCCCATGTTCAGCAGAAAGCTGTTTTAACTCATCTTCGGAGCTTAACCCAGCGTGCGCTGGTCCCACAGGCAGCACAGGATATCGAGGTACTCGGGTAGTGCGGACTCTGTTCCAACAAGTGGGTCAGAATGTCACTGGCCTGCAGCCTCTGATAGACCTTCCATTCGATGGAGGTTGGAGGGGCTGAGGTTCCCCGAGTTCCCAACTGGAGCTTCCTGTGAGCAGCTAACACATCAAATTAGGAGGAATTTCTTCACACAGAGAGCGGTGAGAAGGTGGAACTCGCTACCACATGGAGTGGTCAAAAGCATTGTGGGAGGAGGCTTAGAATCATCAAATCAGAGCACAGGAGGAGGCCATTCGGGCTCTTGTGCCTGTGCTGGCTCTTTGAAAGAGCTCTCCAATTAGACCCACTCCCCCTGCTCTTTCCCCATAGCCCTGCAAATTTTTCCTTTTTAAGTATTTATCCAATTCTCTTTTGAAAGTTACTATTGAATCTGCTTCCACCGCCCTTTCAGGCAGCGCATTCCAGATCACAACAACTCGCTGCGTAAAAAAAAAGGAAGTAACACCCCAATTGGACTTCAAGTATTTATCTAATTCCCTTCTGAAAGTTACGATTGAATCTTCCTCATCTCCCCTCTGGTTCTTTTGCCAATTACCTTAAATCTGTGTCCTCTGGTTACCCACCCTCCTGCCACTGGAAACAGTTTCTCCTCATTTACTCTATCAAAACCATTCATAATTTTGAACACCTCTATTAAATCTCCCCTTAACCTTCTCTGCTCTCAGGAGAACAATCCCAGCTTCTCCAGTCTCTCCACGTAACTGAAGTCCCTCATCCCTGGTACCATTCCAATAAAACCTCCTCTGCACCCTCTCTAAGGTCTTGACATCCTTCCTAAAGTGTGGTGCCCAGAATTGGACACAATACTCTAGCTGAGGCCTAACCAGTGATTTATAAAGGTTCAGCATAACTTCCTTGCTTTTGTACTCTATGCTTGATGCATGCACGAGGGAGAAGGGAATAGAGGGATACGGGGGGGACAGGGTGGGATGAGGTAATTAGAGGGGGAGGAGGTTCACATGGAGTATAAACCAGTTGGGCCGAATGGCCTGTTTCCGTGCTGCAGATTCTATGTCATGGAATTCTATCTTTTCTGAGCTTTGATGCATTGGGTCAGTCTGTTCCTTTATGTCCTGTAATTAACCCTGTAATAAGTTGTATCTCTTCTAACACTCATCCTTAGGTTGCCCGGACCGAGGTGATCTCTCACCTCTCTGCGCTTGATGCGGTGGCGACGGAACTGCAGACGTTACCTGAAGCAGCCCGGCACACAAGAACATCGGAAACCAACAGACTGAGAGCGGAATCGGTGCAGCTACAGCAAGCCCTCCACCGCAGGTACCCCTCCTGTCTGGCTCGCCAATCTTGTCACCGCTTTACAAATTCATGCTCCCTACCCGGAGGTTTGCCTGCTGGGAGTGCCTTTCGGGAATTGGGGTTTGGGGAGTCAGAGGACCTCGCAGGAGTTTCTGTCTGGCCTCCGTGCCTGAATTCCTGGTAAAATTGTCCTTAAAATGGGGTCAGAAATTCACACTGGGGCTCTATGTGTCCGACAGTCAGCTTGGACCCCTCTTGGTTAGGGGGAAACGGAAGGGGAGAAAATTTAAAAAAACGTATAAATCCCAAACTCTGTTCAAATTTCCTACTAGAATATCAGTCTCTTGGGTTCAATTCCTCAGTCCCTGTTCCTCGCTCCACTCTCCCTTTCTCAGTCCCTGTTCCTAGCTCCGCTCTCCCTTTCTCAGTCCCTGTTCCTCACTACTCTCTCCCTTTCTCAGTCCCTGTTCCTCGCTCCTCTCTCCCTTTCTCAGTCCCTGTTCCTAGCTCCTCTCTCCCTTTCCCAGTCCCTGTTCCTCGCTCCTCTCTCCCTTTCTCAGTCCCTGTTCCTAGCTCCTCTCCCTTTCTCAGTCCCTGTTCCTAGCTCCTCTCTCCCTTTCTCAGTCCCTGTTCCTTGCTCCTCTCTCCCTTTCAGTCCCTGTTCCTCGCTCCTCTCTCCCTTTCAGTCCCTGTTCCTCGCTCCTCTCTCCCTTTCTCAGTCCCTGTTCCTCGCTCCTCTCTCCCTTTCTCAGTCCCTGTTCCTAGCTCCTCTCTCCCTTTCTCAGTCCCTGTTCCTCACTACTCTCTCCCTTTCTCAGTCCCTGTCCCTCGCTCCTCTCTCCCTTTCTCAGTCACCCCCCTTTCTCATTCTGTTGCTAGCTTCTCTGTGTGTGTCCCTCTTTCTTTTGCACTATCACTATTTTCCAGCGTTGCCCCATCTCTCCTTTAGAGTAAGCTCATTGATCTCATGTTCTCAGCAGGAAACCGAGCTCTCATCTCCTGTGGAGTCATTATTGGGGTAGAAATTAGTCGGGGGAGGCCTGTTTTTGGGCCCAGACTTGCCGCTGCTAGAGTAGTGTGTCCACCCGAGCAGGGAGGTCTGAGGCTGGCCCGAAATTGGTCCTCGAGCCTCATCTCAATATTCCGGGTGAGCTTGCTGGTTTCTGTCTGCCTCCACAGGCTGCCTGTCCCTTCAGAAGGGTCGAATTTTGGGCCTAACTGACAGCGGCCTCAGGTAAGTCCTGGGAGGTGGGAGGTGTGGGGGAGGAGGACAGCAGGAGTGGGTGGGAGGGGTGATCACGGCCTGCAGGAGTTCTGTGGGGCCGGGAGGAGTGCTCCTGGCTCCACATTAAAATGTAAAAAATAAGCATTTACTTATCCTTTTTCGTGGCGGCTGCTTGCTAGGCCGCATCCAGGCCAGGAAAGCCTGAGCGGAGCAGGCCCAGCACCGGCCAATTTCCCTGATGGCTCCTAAACCTGGCGTTAGGCCCTTTATTAGCAAGGGACCTAATGCCAGTTTTAGGTGGCCACTAAAGATGCCTGAAAATCGTCCACAGCCAATATTAACGCGTTGTTCCTATGTGTGTTTGTTACAGAGAGGAATCCCTGCGAGTGGCCCTCACTGCACTGGAAACAGTCGAGGAGCAGATTACTCCATTACACAACTCGTTGCTGCAGTTTCAGAACGAACCAAAGATACTGACTGGACTCAGCTTAAAGCATGAGCCAGACCTGCAGATGCTGAAGGTACAACAACGATAACTTGTCTTTATCCAGCGCCTTTACCGTAGTAAAACGTCCCAGGGCGCTTCACGGGAGCGATTATCAAACAAATTTTGACACCGAGCCACATAAGAACATTTTAGGACAGGTGACCAAAAGCTTGGTCAAAGAGGTAGGTTTTAAGGAGCGCCTTAAAGGAGGAGAGAGAGGCTTAGGGAGGGAATTCTAGAGCTTCGGGCTTTGGCAGCTGACGGCACGGCCGCCGATGGTGGAGCGATGGAAATCGGGGATGCTCAAGGGGCCAGAATTAGAGGAGTGCAAGCCCTACAGAATTTTCTTTTCAGTATATATCCAATATAACTCTGGGAACAGACACACAAATCACTAAAAGTAGCAAAGCAGGTTAATAAGGCCATAAAAAAAACAATGGGGTTCATTTCTAGAGGGATAGAATTGAAAAGCAGAGAAGTTATGCTAAACTTGTATCGAACCTTGGTTAGACCAGACTTGGAGCACTGTGAGCAGTTCTGGTCTCCATATTATAAAAAGGGTATAGAGGCACTGGAGAAGGTGCAAAAAGGATTTACAAGGATGATACCGGAACTGAGAGGTTATAACTATCAGGAAAGATTGAACAGGCTGGGGCTCGTTTCTTGAGAAAAGTGAAGGCTGAGGAGGTGACCCGACAGAGGTCTTTAAAATTATGAAGGAGTTTGATAGGGTAGACGTAGAGAAGATGTTTCCACTTGTTGGGGAGACCAGAACTAGGGGCCATCAATATAAGTTAGTCACTAATAAATCCAATAGGGAATTCAGGAGAAACTTCTTTACCCAGAGAGTGGTGAGAATGTGGAACTCGCTACCACAGGGAGTGGTTGAGGCGAATAGTATAGATGCATTTAAGGGGAAGCTGGATAAACACATGAGGGAGAAAGAAATGGACGCGACTGCTGCCAACGAGCTTGAAGTAGCTGTGCATGCGCAGTTTCAGTGGTTTTTTTGGTTGTTCATGTTTGATTATATTAAAAAACAATTCTGGGGAAGGGCAGCACCGAAGGGCTTCATTTTATTTTGACAGTTGTTTAAAAAAGTGGTTTGCGTTTCACTCCGTTAACATCTTTCACCTCTTGCTAGAGAGTTGGTACCTTGCAAACAGTGAAAGATTACATTAGAAGTTATGGGGGGGGATAAAAAACGTTTTTTTGGTCATATATTAAAAAAAATTTGCGTTTGCCATGGCACCATGCAAGACCGAGCAAATCAACATAGCCTATTGGTGTGGCGAAGTCAGGCCTCCAATGTTCTGATTAGCTAGCAGCCTCCAGGACCGATCGCTTTGGAACAACTGCTATAGGTTGTCTCCAATGCCAATCATTGGATCATGACAGCTGATTAAGTAGTTGCGGATGTGCAGAATGATTCAGCGCAGCCTCCGGTCGTTGGCACCAGCTTCTGGTTCTTTGGCAGCAGTCACTCTGTAAAGAAATAGAAGGATATGCTGATAGAGTGAGATGAAGTAGGGTGGGAGGAGGCTCGTGTGGAGCATAAACACCAGCACAGACCTATTGGGCCGAATGGCCCGTTTCTGTGCTGTAAATACTATGTAATTGTATGTAATCTAATACTAGTTGATTTCCCATGGTTTTGCACAAACACAGCGTTTGATTTTAACTTTCCCCCCGCCTGGTGGAATCCAGGTGTATGGGGGGTGGGTGGTGGGGGGGTGGGCGGTGGTGGGGTGGTCAGGTAAAACAGAGCAGAAGAGACTAATTTACTCACTATGTAATTCCCTTTTGAATGTTACTATTGAATCTGGTTCCACCACCCTTTCAGGCAGTGCATTCCAGATGTTTAGTGTAAGGCCCATGCTCTCGTACGCTTTGGTGAAGGTGTTGCCGATGGTTTGGAGTTCGACCTCCGAGTGAGCGCAGACGCAAGCGTCGTCTGCATACTGTAATTCGACGACAGAGGAAGGGACGACCTTGGATCTGGACTGGAGGCGACGGAGGTTGAACAGTTTCCCGTTTGTTCTGTAAATTAGCTCCACTCCAGCGGGGAGCTTACTGAGGGTGAGATGGAGCATTGCAGCAAGGAAGATCGAGAAGAGCGTTGGTGCGATGACACAGCCTTGCTTGACCCCGGTTGCTTGGTCCCTCAGGCCAACATCCCCAGCATCGAAGCTTTGACCACGCTCGATCAGCTCCGATGGACGGGTCACATTGTCCGCATGCCCGATACGAGACTCCCAAAACAAGCGCTCTACTCGGAGCTCCGACACGGCAAGAGAGCCCCAGGTGGGAAGAGGAAACGCTTCAAGGACACCCTCAAAGAATCCTTGAAAAAGTGTAACATCCCCACCGACACCTGGGAATCCCTGGCCCAAGACCGCACAAAGTGGAGGAGAAGCATCCGGGAAGGCGCCGAACATCTTGAGTCTGTTCGCTGGGAGCAAGCGGAAGCCAAACGCGAACAGCGGAAGGAGCGCACGTCAACCCAAGCACCCCACCCACCCGCCCCTTCAACTACCGTCTGCCCCACCTGTGAGAGAGACTGTAGGTCCCGCATTGGACTCATCAGTCACCTGAGAACTCATTTTTAATGTGGAAGCAAGTCATCCTCGGTTCCGAGGGACTGCCTAAGAAGAAGAAGAGAAGGCATTCCAGATCACAACAACTCGCTGCGTAAAAAAAAAATTCTCCTAATCTCCCACCTTGTTCTTTTGGCAATGTTGGGAAACACTCATTGCTGATCCTGCCAGGGGTGGGGAGTCGCCTAATTTAAATATTCCACAAGGCGCCTGCACCATTAGGGGCACCCATCCGCTGAAAGAGGCTCCACGGTGGGGGGAGAGAGTTGGGGAGCCCACAGGAAACATGCTTGAAGAAAACCCTTTGCCCTGCCGTCCCCTTTTGACCCAGCGATGATGAAGGATCGGCGATATATTTCCAAGTCAGGATGGTGTGTGACTTGGAGGGGAACTTGGAGGTGGTGGTGTTCCCATACGCCTGCTGCCCTTGTCCTTCTAGGTGGAAGAGGTCGCGGGTTTGGGAGGTGCTGCCGAAGAAGCCTTGGCAAGTTGCTGCAGTGCATCTTGTAGATGGTGCACACTGCAGTCACGGTACGCCGGTGGTGGAGGGAGTGAATATTTAAGGTGGTGGATGGAGTGCCAATCAAGCGGGCTGCTTTGTCCTGGATGGTGTCGAGCTGCTTGATTGTTGTTGGAGCTGCACTCATCCAGGCAAGTGGAGAGTATTCCATCACACTCCTTACTTGTGCCTTGTAGATGGTGAAAAGGCTTTGGGGAGTCAGGAGGTGAGACACTCGCTGCAGAATACCCAGCCTCTGACCTGCTCTTGTTGCCACAGTATTTATGTGGCTGGTCCAGTTAAGTATCTGGTCAACAGCGACCCCCCAGGATGTTGATGGTGGGGATTCGGCGATGGTAATGCCGTTGAATGTCAAGGGGCGGTGGTTAGACTCTCACTTTTTGGAGATAGTCATTGCCTAGCACTTGTGTGGCGCGAATGTTACTTGCCATTTATCAGCCCAAGCCTGAATGTTGTCCAGGTCTTGCTGCATGCGGGCATGGACTGCTTCATTATCTGAGGATTTGCGAATGGAACTGAACACTGTGCAGTCATCAGCGAACATCCCCACTTCTGACCTTATGATGGAGGGAAGGTCATTGATGAAGCAGCTGAAGATGTTTGGGCCTAGGACACTGCCCTGAGGAACTCCTGCAGCGATCTCCTGGGGCTGTGATGATTGGTCTCCAACAACCACAACCATCTTCCTTTGTGCTGGGTATGACTCCAGCCAGTGGAGAGTTTTCCCCCCGATTCCCATTGACTTCAGTTTTACTAGGGCTCCTTGATGCACGGGCAACACGGTGGCATAGTGGTTAGCACTGGTGCCTCACAGCGCCAGAGACCCGGGTTCGAATCTGACCTCGGGTGACTGTCTGTGTGGAGTTTGCACATTCTCCCCGTGTCTGCGTGGGTTTCCTCCGGGTGCTCCGGTTTCCTCCCACAGTCCAAAAATGTGTGGGTTAGGTTGATTTGGCTATGATAAATTGACCCTTAGTGTTAGGGGGGATTAAATATGTGGGGTTATGGGGATAGGATGGGATATGTTAGGGGGAATTAAATACGTGGGGTTACGGGGGTAGGGTGGGATATGTGTACTGTGGGGATTAAAGCAGGGACAGGGTACTGGATTTGGATGATCAGCCATGATCGTATTGAATGGCGGAGCAGGCTCGACGGGCCGAATGGCCTACTCCTGCTCCTAGTTTCTATGTTTCTATGCCACACTCGGTCAAATGCTGCCTTGATGTCAAGGACAGTCACTCTCGCCTCACCTCTGGAATTCAGCTCTTTTGTCCGTGTTTGGACCAAGGCTGTAATGAGGTCTGGAGCCGTGTGGTCTTGGCAGAACCCAAACTGGGCATCGGTGAGCAGGTTATTGGTGAGTAAGTGCTGCTTGATAGCACTGTCGATGACACCTACCATCACTTTGCTGATGATTGAGAGTAGACTGATAGGGTGGTAATTGGCCGGGTTGGATTTGTCCTGCTTTTTGTGGACAGGACATACCTGGGCAGTTTTCCACATTGCCGGGTAGATGGACCACCAGGGAGGAATGTTGGCCCAGGACACTGGGAGAACACGCTGCTCTTCTTCAGATAGAGTAATGGGATATTTAACATCCAACTTCCAGGCTTGAAGCCTTGACCTTCAAGGTTGAGAGTGCTAGGCACAGGAAGAGGCCAATGTTCCCTCTAAGCTGTGAGTGTGGGCGGCCACGCAGTAATCTGCAAGGTTCCGCGCAGGCCGCTCACAAGCTCTTCCATTTGAAATACTGGGCATGCGCGGAAATTTAAACGGACCGCACATTGAAATAAACAAGCCGCGCACAACAAAGACAATTTAGAGGGAACACTGGAGGAGTCCATTCAGCCCCTCGAACCTGTTCCGTCATACAATTAGACCATGGCTGATCTGTATCCTAACTCCATTTACCTGCCTACCAACTGTGCCCATCTGTCTCATGGCTTCCAGTCAGTCATGATCCATATGTAGGTTTGGGTGTGTGAGGGCCGCGGAGGGGATTAGCGGTCTCAGTTATTCTAATTCTGCCTTTTATTTATTCATCAGAATCTTCAAACTCGGATTAAGTCCCTGATTGAATCCTGCGAAGAACTCCAGAGCGGGGTGAGCGAGGTCACCATCACATTAGACCCGGGGGATCGATGCGCAGTGTGCACCATCGCTCTTGCTCACGCACGCCGGTGTCAAGAGATTTGGTCGCAGACGCAGGTCGCCGAGGAGGCCCTGGGAGCCCTCGACGGGTTTCTGCGGTTACTGCGGACTGTGGACCCCGAGGAGGGGAGCGTCCCGGAGCAGGTGGGGGCTGGTAAAGCGAGGTCGGAGGAGGAGGAGGAGGAGGAGGAGGAGGCCAGGTCCCTCCAGGACAGAGCCCTGGAGTTGGACGAAACGTTGAACGCAGCCAAGATTGGCCTCGAGGACGGGAGTTCGGGTGAAAGGACTTGGTGCCGGGATCTTGCTGTGTCACTGGGCTGCAAAGCGGAGGGTGCCAGGCTGGGTCTGGAAAGGCAGGAGCGCACAGCGCAGGAAGGATTACACAAAGCATTCTGCGCAAGGCAAAGCCATCTCATCAGAGACCTGCGGAGGATTGATAAGAACGCTGGAGGCATTCGGTTAAGTGAAGCCACACTTCCTGCAGTGCAGCGCAGGTTTGTACCACTCGTAACTCTTTGTCAACACGACCCTTGGGCACATGGTCATAGCTGTGGAATATATATCTCTCACAATATGTTGGTGCAGACCAGAAATTTGTAATAGCGTCCCAAGAGGAGACAGTGAGCTGGTGTAGAGCCGTGCTTATTCCCATCTGGAATTCTGGTCATCCTATTACAGTAGGGCCTGGTCCCTGGTGAGCTAAACTGATACCAGGGACTGGGTACCTGAGCTACATGGAAGCATAGAAGGTTTATACTGGAGAAAAGAAGGGGAGACCTTATAATGGTTTTCACTCCAAGGGGTACCGATAAATTAAACCCCAATATATTGTTTGACAAATTTTAGACTACTTAACCTTAGAATCATAGAATGGCACAGCACAGAAGTAGGCCGTTCAGCCCATTGTGCCTCTGCCAGATCTTTGAAAGAGCTATCCAGTTAGTCCCACTCCTCGCTCTCTCCCCAAAGTCCTGCAAACTTTCCCCTTCAAATATTTATCCAATTCCCTTTTGAAAGTTACTATTGAATCTGCTTCCACCGCCCTTTCAGGCAGTTCGTTCAAGTTCAGAACAACTCGCTATGTAAAAATAAATCTCCTCATCTCCCCTCTGGTTCTTTTGCCAATTACCTTAAATCTGTGTCCTCTGGCTACTGACCCTCCTGCCACCGGAAACTGTTTCTCCTTATTTACTCCATCAAAACCCTTCATGATTTTGAACACCTCCATTAAAGCCCCCCCATGGTTCGGTTGTTACGTTTGTTTGAAGTTTAATTGTGACTCTGTGATACCCAGGTTGAGATCTCTGAATGACCTGAACAGTGAACTTCAGTCGAAAGAGGCGGAGCTCGATGAGCTGAGGGATCTGACGGAGCAGCTGATCGGGGTGAGCTCAGCGCTCGGAGGAGAAGTGCAAGAAGGGCTTCACGCAGCAGAGGAAGTATGGGAAGACACAGAGAGGAACATCCATGATTGGTGAGTGGGCCATTTCCAACTATCTCCCTTCCTGAATGCTCAGACTAGAGGGGCATCGAGTACAAAGCAAGGAACATATACTAAACCTTTATAAAACATTGGTTCGGCCTCAGCTGGAGTATTGTATTCCATTGTGGGCACCGCACTTTAAGAAGGATGTCAAGGTCTTGGAGAGGGTGCAGAAGAGATTTACCAAAATGGTACCAGGGACGAGGGATTTCAGTTATCTGGAGAGACTGGAGAAGCTGGGGTTGTTCTCCTTAGAACAGAGAAGGTTTAGGGGAGATTTAATAGAGGTGTTCAAAATCATGACGAGTTCTGATAGAGTAAATAAGGAGAAACTGTTTCCAGTGGCAGGAGGGTTGTTAACCAGAGGACACAGATTTAAGATAATTGGCAAAAGATCCAGAGGGGAGATGTGGAAAAGTTTTTTTTCCTGCAGCAAGATTTTACGATTGGAACGCACTGCCTGAAAGGGCGGTGGAAGCAGATTCAACAGTAACTTTCAAAAAGGGAATTGGATAAATACTTGAAAAGGAAAAATTTGCAGGGCTAAGGGGAAAGAGCGAGGGAGTGGGACAAATTGGAGAGCTCTTTCAAAGAGCCGGCACAGGCGCGATGGGCCAAATGGCCTCCTCCTGTGCTGTGTGATTCTATGAATTTGCCCCAACGCAGGGTTATTTTGCGCTCGGTCTGGAGAGCTGGTTTGGTTCGGTCTCCTGGTCTTTGCTTGACCTTTGGAGTGGATTCAAATTGGATTGCTCAGACAGGAAGCCAGCAGGCCCAACACTGGGAGCGGCTGAATGTTTCTGAGCTTTGCACTCAAGTGGCTCAATGGGCGAATGCACAGTCCAGACTGATACTGAGCCACACAGAAATTGGGCCAAGATAGTTGATCGGGGTTGAGGAGCAGGGGGCTGGAATACATCATTCCCTGAAAGTCTGACTGCCGGTAGATAAAGTCATGGAAAAGACCAACAGCATTGGGATTTAGAAATAGGGGAATCGAGCACATGAGTAAAGAATTAATGATGAATTTGTATCAAACATTGATTAAGCTACAGTTAGAGTACTGGGTGCAGTTTTGGGCCCCATTGTAGGAAGGACATTGAAGCGTACAGTGTAGATTTGCCAGGATGAAGCCAAGGATGGGAAACTACACTTATGAGGAGAGACTCGGGATACTGGGATTATTTCCACTGAAGCAGAGAAGGCTGACAGGAAGGGTTTTAGGAACACAGGAACAGGAGGAGACCATTCAGCCCCTCGAGCCTGTTCCGCTATTCAATTGGATCTTCGCTGATCTGCACCTCTATTCCATTTCCCCGCCTTTGATCCATATCCCTTGATACCCTTACCCAACAAAAATCTATCGATGTCAGTCTTTCGGGGAGAGAATTCCAGATTGCCACTACCCTTTGTGTGAAAAAATGTTTTCTTGATTTCACCCCTGAACGGCCTGGCTCTAATATTAAGATTGTGCCCCCTTGTTCTGGATTCGACCACCAGAGGAAATAGCTTCTCCGTCTTCACAACAACAACTTGTATTTAAAACATTTTTAAAAAAAATTGTTTATGGGATGTGGGCGTCGCTGGCAAGGCCAGCATTTATTGGCCATCACTAATTGCCCTTGAGAAGGTGGTGGTGAGCCGTCTTCTTGAACCACTGCAGTCCGTGTGGTGGAGGTGCTCCCACAGTGCTGTTAGGGAGGGAGTTCCAGGATTTTGAACCAAGCGGTGATGAAGGATCGGCGATATACTTCTAAGTCAGGATGGTGTGTGACTTGGAGGGGAACTTGGAGGTGGCGGTGTTCCCATGTGCCTGCTGCCCTTGTCCTTCTAGGTGGAAGAGGTCACGGGTTTGGGAGGTGCTGCCGAAGGAGCCTTGGCGAGTTGCTGCAGTGCATCTTGTAGATGGTACACACTGCAGCCATGGTACGCCGGTAGTGGAGGGAGTGAATGTTTAAGGTGGTGGATGGGGTGCCAATCAAGCGGGCTGCTTTGTCCTGGATGGTGTCGAGCTTCTTGAGTGTTGTTGGAGCTGCACTCATCCAGGCAAGTGGAGAGTATTCCATCACACTCCTTACTTGTGCCTTGTAGATGGTGGAAAGGTTTTGGGGAGTCAGGAGGTGAGACACTCATTGCAGAATACCCAGCCTCTGACCTGCTCTTGTTGCCACAGTATTTATGTGGCTGGTCCAGTTAAGTTTCTGGTCAATGGTGACCCCCAGGATGTTGATGGTGGGGGATTCGGCGATGGTAATGCCGTTGAATATCAAGGGGCGGTGGTTAGACTCTCGCTTGTTGGAGATAGTCATTGCCTGGCACTTCTGTGGCGCGAATATTACCTGCTACTTATCAGCCCAAGCTTGAACATCGTCCAGGTCTTGTTGCATGCGGGCATGGACTGCTTCGTTATCTGAGGAGTTGTGAATGGCGCTGAGCACTATGCAGTCATCAGCGAACATCCCCACTTCTGACCTTATGATGGAGGGAAGGTCATTGATGAAGCAGCTGAAGATGGTTGGGACCTAGGACACTGCCCTGAGGAACTCCTGCAGCGATATCCTGGGGCTGTGATGATTGACCTTCAACCACCACATCCATCTTCCTTTGTGCTAGGTATGACTCCAGCCAGTGGAGCGTTTTCCCCGATTCCCATTGACTTCAGTTTTACTAGGGCTCCTTGATGCCACACTCGGTCAAATGCTGCCTTGATGTCAAGGGCAGTCACTCTCACCTCACCTCTGGAATTCAGCTCCTTTGTCCATGTTTGGACCAAGGCTGTAATGAGGTTGGGAGCCGAGTGGTCCTGGCGGAACCCAAACTGGGCATCGGTGAGCAGGTTATTGGTGAGTAAGTGCTCCTTGATAGCACTGTCGATGACACCTTCCATCACTTTGCTGATGATTGCGAGTGGACTGATGGGGCGGTAATTGGCCAGGTTGGATTTGTCCTGCTTTTTGTGGACAGGACATACCTGGGCAGTTTTCCACATTGTCGGATAGATGCCAGTGTTGTAGCTGTACTGGAACAACTTGGTTAGAGACGCGGCTAGTTCTGGAGCACAAGTCTTCAGCACGACAGCCGGGATGTTGTCGGGATGCACCTTTAATGTAGTAAAATGCCCCGAGGCACTTCACAGGAGCGATTATCAAACAAAATTTGGCACCGAGCCATATAAGGAGATATTAGGGCAGAAAATGGTCGGTTTTAAGGAGCGTCTTCAAGGAGGAGAGAGAGGCGGAGAGGTTTAGGGAGGGAATTCCAGAGCTTAGAGCCTTGGCAGCTGAAGTCACGGCCACCAATGGTGGAGCGATTAAAATCGGGGATGCGCAAGAGGCCAGAATTGGAGGAGCGCAGCGATCTCGGAGGGTTTTAGGGCTGAAGGAGGTTACAGAGATAGGTAGGGGCGAGGCCATGGAGGGATTTGAACTCAAGGATGAGAATTTTTAAATTGAGGCGTTGCTTAACACTATCAAATCCCTGTACCATTTTTAAAGGTCCCATTTAGAGCATCCCTGACCCTTCTAAACTACAGGGACTACGACATCGGTAGTGGGGAAAATGCTAGAGTCCATTGTAAAAGATGTAATAGCAGAGCACTTGGAAAACAGTGACAGGATCGGACAAAGTCAACATGGATTTACAAAAGGTAAATCATGCTTGACTAATCTACTGGAATTTTTTGAGGATGTAACTGGTAGAATAGATAAGGGAGAACCAGTGGATGTGGTGTATTTGGACTTTCAGAAGGCTTTCGATAAGGTCCCGCATAAGAGATTAGCGTGCAAAGTTAAAGCACATGGGATTGGGGGGAAGGTACTGACTTGGATAGAGAACTGGTTGGCAGACAGGAAGCAAAGAGTTGGAATAAATGGGTCTTTTTCCGGGTGGCAGGCAGTGACTAGTGGGGTACCGCAGGGATCGGTGCTAGGACCCCAGCTATTCACAATATATATTAATGATCTAGAGGAGGGAACTAGATGCAATATCTCCAAGTTTGCAGACGACACAAAGCTGGGTGGGCGTGTGTACTGTGAGGAGGATGCAGAGAAACTCCAGTATGATTTGGACAGGCTGGGTGATTGGGCAGATGCAGTATAATGTGGATAAATGTGAAAATGCAAAAACAGGAAGGCAGATTATTATCTGAACGGCAATAGATTGGGAGAAGGGGAAGTGCAACGAGACCTGGGTGTCCTTGTGCACCAGTCGCTGAAGGTAAGCATGCAGGTGCAGCAGGCGGTTAAGAAGGCAAATGGTATGTTGCCCTTCATAGCGAGAGGATTCGAGTACAGGAGCAAGGATGTCTTGCTGCAATTGTACAGGGCCTTGGTGAGACCACACCTTGAGTATTGTGTGCAGTTTTGGTCACCTTATCTGAGGAAGGATGTTCTTGCCATGGAGGGAGTGCAGCGAAGATTCACCAGACTGATACCTCGGTTGGCAGGAATGACGTATGAAGAGAGATTGGGTCGATTAGACTTATATTCGCTAGAGTTTAGAAGAATGAGAGGGGATCTCATTGAAACTTAGAAAATTCTAACAGGACTAGACAGACTAGATGCAGGAAGGATGATCCCGATGGTGGGGGAGTCCAGAACCAGGGGTCACAGTCTAAGGATAAGGGGTAAGCTATTTAGGACTGAGATGAGGAGGAATTTCTTCACCCAGAGAGTGGTGAACCTGTGGAATTCTCTACCACAGAAGGCAGTTGAGGCCAATTCATTAAATATATTCAAGAAGGAGATAGATATATTTCTTAAGGCTAAAGGGATCAAGGGATATGGGGAGAAAGCAGGGACAGGGTACTGAATTTGGATGATCAGCCATGATCTCATTAAATGGCGGAGCAGGCTCGAGGGGCCGAATGGCCTACTCCTGCTCCTATCTTCTATGTTTCTATGAGCCAAGGAGAGAGTGGGGCCGTGGGATTAGTTTGGGATTGATACAGGGCTATGGGGAGAGAGTGGGGCAGTGGGATTAGTTTGGGATTGATACGGGGCGATGGGGAGAGAGCGGGGCAGTGGGATTAGTTTGGGATTGATACAGGGCTATGGGGAGTGAGCAGGGCAGTGGGATTAGTTTGGGATTGATACAGGGCTATGGGGAGAAAGCAGTGTAGTGGAATTAGTTTGGGATTGATACAGGGCTATGGGGAGAGAGCGGGGCAGTGGGATTTGTTTGGGATTGATACAGGGCTGTGGGGATAGAGTGGGGCAGTGGGATTAGTTTGGGATTGATAGAGGGCTATGGGGATAGAGCGGGGCAGTGGGATTAGTTTGGGGTTGATACAGGGCTATGGGGAGAGAGCGGGGCAGTGGGATTAGTTTGGGATTGATACAGGGCTATGGGGAGAGAGTGGGGCTGTGGGATTAGTTTGGGATTGATACAGGGCGATGGGGAGAGAGCGGGGCAGTGGGATTAGTTTGGGGATTGATACAGGGCTATGGGGAGAGAGCGGGGCAGTGGGATTTGTTTGGGATTGATACAGGGCTGTGTGGATAGAGTGGGGCAGTGGGATTAGTTTGGGATTGATAGAGGGCTATGGGGATAGAGCGGGGCAGTGGGATTAGTTTGGGGTTGATACAGGGCTATGGGGAGAGAGCGGGGCAGTGGGATTAGTTTGGGGTTGATACAGGGCTGTGGGGAGAGAGCGGGGCCGTGGGATTAGTTTGGGATTAATACAGGGCTATGGGGAGAGAGCGGGGTAGTGGGATTAGTTTGGGGTTGATACAGGGCTGTGGGGAGAGAGCGGGGCAGTGGGATTAGTTTGGGATTGATACAGGGCTATGGGGAGAGAGTGGGGCAGTGTGATTAGTTTGGGATTGATACAGGGCTATGGAGAGAGATCGGGGCAGTGGGATTAGTTTGGGGATTGATACAGGGCTATGGGGAGAGAGCGGGGCAGTGGGATTAGTTTGGGGATTGATACAGGGCTATGGGGAGAGAGCGGGGCAGTGGGATTAGTTTGGGGATTGATACAGGGCTATGGGGAGAGAGCGGGGCAGTGGGATTTGTATCCAACTGCTGCTTTAATGATTACAGTTTTGCCCTCCACTCCCCTTCCAGAGTTCATTGCACCATTCCTCTATCAGATCCTTCCTTACCTGTATCATACCCATTCCTCTATGATGGCCTTCCCTTTCCCTATGAAAGGCTTTGCTGCCTGTATGATAGCCCTTCATTCCTCTGTGATCACATTCTGTGCTTTTCTATTTGCTCAGGCAGGACCAATGCTGTGTTTTAGTGGCCTTCCTGAGGGAGTTTCAAAACTACAAAAAGGATCTCACGTCCACGATACAGAAAGGAAAGGATGTAATTCCAGAACGCTCACCTTACATGGGGAAAGAGAAGTTACAGAGACTAATGAATAACGTAAGTGTCTGTCAGACCACTGAGATTTGAAAAGGTGGGTGAGTTATTGTGCCAGAAGTAAAAACAGAAAATGCTGCAAAAACTCCGCAGGTCCGGCAGCATCTGTGGTCAGAACCGTCATCGACCTGAAATGTTAACTCTGTTTCTCTCTCCACAGATGCTGCCTGACCTGCTGAGTATTTCCAGCATTTTCTATTTTTATTTCAGATTTCCAGCATCCGCAGTATTTTGCTTTAATATACCAGAGGGAGGGGCTTTGATGGGTTAGTGTACCAGTGGGAGGGGCTTCGATGGAGGGTTAGCGTATCAGGGGGAGGGGCTTCGATGGGTTAGTGTATCAGAGGGAGGGGCTTTGATGGGTTAGTGTACCAGTGGGAGGGGCTTCAATGGAGGGTTAGTGTATCAGGGGGAGGGGCTTCAATGGGTTAGTGTACCAGAGGGAGGGGCTTCGATGGAGGGTTAGTGTATCAGGGGGAGGGGCTTCGATGGGTTAGTGTATCAGAGGGAGGGGCTTTGATGGGTTAGTGTACCAGTGGGAGGGGCTTCAATGGAGGGTTAGTGTATCAGGGGGAGGGGCTTCAATGGGTTAGTGTACCAGAGGGAGGGGCTTCGATGGAGGGTTAGTGTATCAGGGGGAGGGGCTTCGATGGGTTAGTGTATCAGAGGGAGGGGCTTCGATGGGTTAGTGTATCAGAGGGAGGGGCTTCGATGGGTTAGTGTACCAGAGGGATGATTGCCAAATGGTCTTTATTGTGCTCTGACTTGCCTTGTTTGTTTGTGTTTCCTGTGAACCACTGGATCCCTCCCCGTGCCACCCTTCCATTGTAAGACCGTGTTATTAACACACATCATAACTCAAGGCTGAATGTGGGCATTTTATTAATGTTGCTGCAGATTGATGAAGTCAAACTAGAGTTCAACAACCAGCAGGAGAAAATGGATGATTTGCGAAACATCTGTCGCCATCTTCAGTCAGAGCTGAGGAAGATGATGGACAGCGGATTCGTGCCGTTTCAGAGTGAAGCCGAGGGGCTGTTGGATCAATGGCTGGATGTAAGTAACTGCAGGTGGAAGCTCGAACTCTGCCAAAGCTATTCAGATCTGTGCTGAAATCTTCCTTCAAGGAATTTTAACAATGGGACTCCATATCCACCCAGTTTAGCTCCTGCTCCCATCCACCCATCTCCCAACCACACATCCACCCATCCCCCATCCACCCATCTCCCATCCACACATCCCATCCACCCATCTCCCATCCACCCATCTCCCATCCACCCATCTCCCATCCACCATCTCCCATCCACCCATCTCCCACCCACCCATCTCCCACCCACCATCTCCCATCCACCCATCTCCCATCCACCCATCTCCCATCCACCCATCTCCCACCCACCCATCTCCCATCCACCCATCTCCCATCCACCCATCTCCCATCCCCCCATCCCCATCCACCCATCTCCCACCCACCATCTCCCATCCACCCATCTCCCATCCCTCCATCTCCCATCTCCCATCCACCCATCTCCCACCCACCCATCTCCCATCCACCCATCTCCCATCCACCATCTCCCATCCACCCATCTCCCACCCACCCATCTCCCACCCACCATCTCCCATCCACCCATCTCCCATCCACCCATCTCCCATCCCCCATCTCCCATCCACCCATCTCCCATCTCCCATCCACCCATCTCCCATCCACGCATCTCCCATCCACCCATCCCCCATCCCCCCATCCCCCATCCACCCATCTCCCATCCACCCATCCACCCATCTCCCATCTCCCATCCCCCATCCACGCATCTCCCATCCACCCATCTCCCATCCCCCATCTCCCATCTCCCATCCCCCCATCTCCCATCCCCCATCTCCCATCCCCCCATCTCCCATCCCCCCATCTCCCATCCCCCATCCACCCATCTCCCATCCCCCCATCCCCCACCCACCCATCTCCCATCTCCCATCCCCCCATCTCCCATCCCCCCATCTCCCATCCACCCATCTCCCATCCACGCATCTCCCATCCACCCATCCCCCATCCACCCATCCCCCATCCACCCATCCCCCATCCACCCATCTCCCATCCACCCATCTCCCAGCCCCCATCTCCCATCCCCCCATCTCCCATCCCCCATCCCCCCATCTCCCATCCCCCCATCTCCCATCCCCCATCCCCCCATCTCCCATCCCCCATCCACCCATCCCCCATCTCCCATCCCCCATCCCCCCATCTCCCATCCCCCATCCACCCATCTCCCATCCACCCATCCCTCAATCTCCCATCTCCCATCGAAGAGAAGGAGCTAGAGTTCCACAGTGGCTTTTTTTCTTTATATATTCGTTCTCAGGATGTGGGTGTTGCTGTCAAAGTCGGCATTTATTGCCCAGCCCCAGTTAAGAATCAACCACAAAGGGGGGAATTTTAACCCAAAAAACAGGTGGGTTGGGGGCGTGTGGGTAGTTCAAGTGTTAAAAATCTGAATCCTGACCAGAGCCCGCCTCCAACCCGCCCACTTCCGGTTTTAACGGAGGTGGGACCGGCGTGGGCAGCCAATCCGCTGCCAGGAGGCGGGTTGTCTATTTAAATATTATAATGAGTCTGTAAGCCTCTGCTTTAACCTCCATGTTGTATTTAACTTTAGCTGGTTGGGTTTTGCAAGCCTCGTGAAACCCGCCAGCTCATGCAAGGCAAGGACTGCAGGATCCAGGAGAAAAGCACCTTTACACTTACCCCCTGGATCCAGGGTTCCTGCCTAACCTCCCCCTGATCGTAGACCTCTCCCCCCCGCCCACGAGGCCTCCGATTCCCCTCCCCTGCCCAACGAGGCCTCCGATTCCCCCCCCTGCCCCCCCAGGCCTCCGATTCCCCTCCCCTGCCCAACGAGGCCTCCGATTCCCCCCCTCCTCCCAGGCCTCCGATTCCCCCCCCTGCCCCCCCAGACCTCCGATTCCCCCCCTCCTCCCAGGCCTCCGATTCCCCCCCTCCTCCCAGGCCTCCGATTCTCCCCCCACACCCAGACCTCCGATTCCCCCCCGCCCCCCAGGCCTCTGATTCCCCCCCCCGCCCCCCCCAGGCCTCCGATTCTCCCCCCACACCCAGACCTCCGATTCCCCCCCCGCCCCCCAGGCCTCTGATTCCCCCCCCCGCCCCCCCAGGCCTCCGATTCCCCCCCGCCCCCCCAGGCCTCCGATTCCCCCCCTCCTCCCAGGCCTCCGATTTCCCCCCCCCACCCCTCAGGCCTCCAATACCCCCCCTTCTCCCAGGCCTCCGATTCCCCCCCCCGCCCCCCCCAGGCCTCCGATTCCCCCCCCGCCCCCTCAGGCCTCCGATTCCCCCCTTCCTCCCAGGCCTCCGATTCCCCCCTTCCTCCCAGGCCTCCGATTCCCCCCCTGCCCCCCCAGACCTCCGATTCCCCCCCTGCCTCCCCAGACCTCCGATTCCCCCCCTGCCCCCCCAGGCCTCCGATTCCCCCCCTCCTCCCAGGCCTCCGATTGCCCCCCCCCGCCCCCCCCAGACCTCCGATTCCCCCCCCAGACCTCCGATTCCCCCCCCGCCCCCCCCCAGGCCTCCGATTCCCCACCGCCCCCCCAGGCCTCCGATTCCCCCCTTCCTCCCAGGCCTCCGATTCCCCCCCTGCCCCCCCAGACCTCCGATTCCCCCCCTGCCCCCCCAGACCTCCGATTCCCCCCCTGCCCCCCCAGGCCTCGATTCCCCACCGCCCCCCCAGGCCCCCTGTTTCCCCCTCGCCCCCCCCCAGGCCTCCGATTCCCCCCCCCCCCGCCCCCCCAGGCCTCCGATTCCCCCCCCCCCCGCCCCTCCAGGCCTCCTGTTCCCCCCACCACCACAGGCCTTCGATCCTCACCACGAGGCCTACCCCTCCCGCTGCTCCTCCGGCCGCTGATCCTCGCGATCTCCCCCTTACCCCGGGCGGGAAGCGGCTGTTAAAATGGCACAGGAGGTGGGGACACCCAGGGGAACGGTCCCCCGGGGAAGGGGGGGAAAGCCCAGGGTAGGTGAGGCCCACGGTTTCTTTGTGGGGTCTGGAGGGGGCTAGAGGGGTCTCCTGCTCGTTCTGGCCCCATAAGGAAACTAAAAAATAATGTAAAAGCTTACCTCCTCCAGCCCTGGCTCCTGTTCCCGGCAGGTTTGGCCTGGTGAGGGAGCCAGCACTTAGGCCTCAGGCTAAAACAGCAGATTGGGCCCCAGTGATGTCATCTGCATGTTTAAAGAATCCCCACTGCCAGCTGGGAGCGGCGAATTCAAAATTGCAGTCTATCAGGTCGGGGCGACAATGGAGTGAGTGAGTGAGTCCCCCCCCCGCCCCCCCGCTGGCTCTGTTTTACTTGTTCCCCCCCATCCCTTTCTCCAATTCGCCCGCCTGATATTCACCAGGCAGCGGGGAAAGCTAAAATCGACTGCTGTGTATGTGCAAAACCGTGGGAAATCAACTAGTGATAGAATTACATAGTGCTTACAGCACAGAAACAGGCCATTCAGCCCAACTGGTCCATGCCGGTGTTTATGCTCCACACAAGCCTCCTCCCACACTTCTTCATCTCACCCCATCAGCAGAACCTTCTATTCCTTTCTCCCTCCTGTTTATCTAGCTTCTCCTTAAATTACTCTCTGAGTAAAGAAGTTTCTCCTGAATTCCTTATTGGATTTATTAGTGACTATCTTATATTTATGGCCCCTAGTTCTGGTCTTCCCCACAAGTGGAAACATCTTCTCTACGTCGACCCTATCAAACCCTTTCATAATTTTAACGACCTAATTAAATATCTTGCCTACAGCATAGACTTCCTGTAGGTGTCACACTTACTTCCTGTAACACGTTCCCTGTCACACTTTGTTGGTAACAGCCTTATTGTTATAAAACGGCCTATCCTCCCACTCACTGCTAGTGTTAGAAATACCGTCTGGGGGCAGGAGGAGGGGAGGGACCCAGTAATTGCAGCAAGAATTGTGCCAAAATCGCAGCTCCAGCAGCGAGCGTCACCCGTCGGGAAACCGAAGCCCGGGATCAAGGCGGCGCCTTTCTCAGCGGGTGGGGGCCGGCCCAGAGTTGGCCTTGTAGGTACAGGATCAGGTTCGGAGACTCCATCCTGAGCCTGTGTCTTCCGGCAGGTGACAGAGAGGCTGGACAGTTACGGCTCCAGCCTGAAGCGTGCTCTCAGCCTGTGGGACGATCTAACCGAGTGCGGCACGCAGATGACAGATCGGGCAAAGCGGAGGTCGGAAACCCTGGAGGCGAGCCTGAGCGGACAGGAGCTCGCACTGCTGGAGGTGAGGACCCAAACCATCCACTAGGGGAGGCTTGTGTTAAACGGGACAGTGACTGAAGGGTAAATGGAGCAAGGCCTCTGCTTCCTGGTGAGGAGCCTCCCTTGATGGAGACACCTCTAGTTGGCAGCAGCCAATTTGCACACAGCAAGATCCCACAAACAGCAAGAGGTAAATGAACTGTATTTAGTGATGTTGGTTGCGGGTTCAATATTGGTTCCAGGACACCGACGAGAACTCCCCTGCTCTGCTTCGAATTAGTGCCGTGGGATCTTTTACGTCCGCCTGAAAGGGCAGACGGGGACTCGGTTTACTGTCTCATCTGAATGACGGCACCTCAGACAGTGCAGCGCTCCCTCAGTACTGCCCCTCCGACAGTGCAGTGCTCCCTCAGTACTGACCCTCCCACAGTGCAGCGCTCCCTCAGTACTTCCTCTCCGACAGTGAAGCACTCCCTCGGTACTGCCCCACCGACAGTGCAGCGCTCCCTCAGTACTGACCCTCCGACAGTGCGGCACTCCCTCAGTATTGCCCCTCCGACAGTGCAGCACTCCCTCAGTACTGACCCTCCGACAGTGCGGCACTCCCTCAGTATTGCCCCTCCGACAGTGCAGCACTCCCTCAGTACTGACCCTCCGACAGTGCGGCACTCCCTCAGTACTGACCCTCCGACAGTGCGGCACTCCCTCAGTACTGCCCCTCCGACAGTGCAGCGCTCCCTCAGTACTGACTCTCCGACAGTGCTGCGCTCCCTCAGTACTGACCCTCCGACAGTGCAGCGCTCCCTCGGTACTGCCTCTCCGACAGTGCTGCGCTCCCTCAGTACTGACCCTCAGACAGTGCAGCGCTCCCTCAGTACTGCTCCTCCGACAGTGCAGCGCTCCCTCAGTACTGCCCCTCCGACAGTGCAGCGCTCCCTCAGTACTGCCTCTCCGACAGTGCAGTGCTCCCTCAGTACTGCCTCTCCGATAGTGCCGCACTCCCTCAGTACTGCCTCTCCGACAGTGCTGCTCTCCCTCAGTACTGCCTCTCCGACAGTGCAGCTCTCCCTCAGGACTGCCTCTCCGACAATGCCGCGCTCCCTCAGTACTGCCCCTCTGACAGTGCAGCACTCCCTCAGTACTGCCCCTCTGACAGTGCTGCGCTCCCTCAGTACTGCTCCTCCGACAGTGCAGCGCTCCCTCTGTACTGACCCTTCGACAGTGCAGCACTCCCTCAGTACTGCCTCTCCGACAGTGCTGCGCTCCCTCAGTACTGACCCTCCCACAGTGCAGCGCTACCTCAGTACTGACCCTCCGACAGTGCAGCGCTCCCTCAGTACTAACCCTCCGACAGTGAAGCACTCCCTCGGTACTGCCCCACCGACAGTGCAGCGCTCCCTCAGTACTGACCCTCCGACAGTGCGGCACTCCCTCAGTATTGCCCCTCCGACAGTGCAGCGCTCCCTCAGTACTGCCTCTCCGACAGTGCAGCACTCCCTCAGTACTGACCCTCCGACAGTGCGGCACTCCCTCAGTACTGCCCCTCCGACAGTGCAGCGCTCCCTCAGTACTGCTCCTCCGACAGTGCAGCGCTCCCTCAGTACTGCCTCTCCGACAGTGCAGCGCTCCCTCAGTACTGCCCCTCCGACAGTGCAGCGCTCCCTCAGTACTGCTCCTCCGACAGTGCAGCGCTCCCTCGGTACTGCCTCTCCGACAGTGCAGCTCTCCCTCAGTACTGCCTCTCCGACAATGCCGCTCTCCCTCAGTACTGCCCCTCCGACAGTGCAGCGCTCCCTCAGTACTGCCCCTCCGACAGTGCAGCGCTCCCTCAGTACTGACCTCCGACAGTGCAGCGCTGCCTCAGTACTGCCTCTCTGACAGTGCAGCGCTCCCTCAGTACTGCTCCTCCGACAGTGCAGTACTCCCTCAGTACTGCCCCTCCGACAGTGCAGCACTCCCTCAGTACTGCCTCTCTGGCAGTGCAGCGCTCCCTCAGTACTGCCCCTCTGACAGTGCAGCACTCCCTCAGTGCCACACTGGGAGTGCCAGCCTGGGTATTGTGCTCGAGTCTCTGGAGTGGAATTTGAACCCACGACTTGCTGACTGAGACGCGAGAGTGCGACTCACTGAGCTAAGGCTGGCAGCGTACAGGTGCCTGAATGTGGACTGGGATCTGCCACTCCCCATCCTGGTACTTTGACAAATCCCGCCCACGGGGGTTGGATCGGAAATGTCCCTGAAACCACTGCCTGGAGCAGTCAAACTCCTACCTCCAGTGTGTCGGGGATCGAATGCTTTCACTCCCACAGTAAACTGTGAGTCAAGTGACCTCACCTCTGCGCCCTCGAAGGGTTAAAGCTGGCTGCTGGAATCGGCTCCGATACAAATCGCCCAGAGGCAGAGTAAATCAAGACTGAACAGGAGTGGAGCGAAGGGTTCCTCTTGCCTGGGCGAGCTGTGGGAAACTGTTGCAGGATCCAGCAGGGCAGCGGGCAACTGGCAACAGACTGGAATGGAGTCCTGGGGAGGTAGGAACACAAGCACACCGCGGCTCACTCCCGCTTACTGAATCAGTGGAGAACAGTCAATCGGGTAAGGACATTTTCATTCTTGCTTCTCTGTGGCCCCTGGGACCTACTAATAAGTCACAGAGAGACAGAGCGAGAGAGAGCAAGCTGCAATCTTAAACTTCCCAAACCAGTTCCGCAGGTTTGGTAAGAGAGAGCTCCACAGGGCTGTGTGATTTATCGTTCCAAGACCCTGCCGCAGCATAACCCTAGCCAGGCACGCTTTCTTTCTCAGTAGAGCTCTGAGCCAAGAGAGAATGCGGCACGGACTAATGGGCCACTTAAATTAATCCCGACGTGATTCAAAATCAGCAGCATTTACAACACGGGTTAGATACAGGGTAAAGCTCCCTCTACACTGTCCCCATCAAACACTCCCAGGGCAGGTACAGCACGGGTTAGATACAGAGTAAAGCTCCCTCTACACTGTCCCATCAAACACTCCCAGGGCAGGTACAGCACGGGTTAGATACAGGGTAAAGCTCACTCTACACTGTCCCATCAAATACTCCCAGGGCAGGTACAGCACGGGGTTAGATACAGAGTAAAGCTCCCTCTACACTGTCCCCATCAAACACTCCCAGGGCAGGTACAGCACGGGGTTAGATACAGAGTAAAACTCCCTCTACACTGTCCCATCAAACACTCAGGGCAGGTCTTTCTTTTCTTAGGCAGTCCCCCGGAGTGAAGGATGACTTGCTTCCACGCCAATATTGTGGGTTGTAAGGTGACTAATGAGTCCTGTGCGGGATCTACAGACTCTGCCACAGGTGGGGCAGGTAGTGGTTGAAGGGACGAGTGGGTGGAGTGCTTGGTTTGTCATACGCTCCTTCTGCTGTTTGTACTTGGCCTCCGCGTGCTCCCGACGAAGAAACTCAAAGTGTTCGGCGCCTCCTGGAATGTTTCTCCTCCAATTTCAGCGGTCTTGGGCCAGGGATTCCCAAGAGTCGATTAGGATGTTACATTTTTTCAGGGAGGCTTTGAGGATGTCCTTGAAGCGTTTTCTCTGCCCTCCTGGAAATCGCCTGTTGTGATGGAGCTCGGAGTAGAGTGTTTGTTTCGGGTGTCTTGTATCAGGCATGCGGACAAGGTGGCCCGTCCATCGGAGCTGATTGAGTGTGATCAATGCCCCAATGTTGGGGATGTTGGCATGAGAGAGAATACTGACATTTGTACGCCTGTCCTGCCAATGGATTTGCAGGATTTTGTGGAGGCAGCATTGGTGATCTTCTCCAGTGCTTTGAGGTGCTTACTTTAGGTTGTCCATGTCTCTGAAGCATACAGGAGGGCGGGTATCACTGCTGCTCTGTTGACCATGAGCTTGGTGCCGGGTTTGAGGTCTTGGTCTTCAAACACTCTTTTCCTCAGGTGGCCGAAGGCTGCATTGTCACACTGAAGGCAGTGTTGGATTTCGTCATCGATGTCCGCCCTCGCTGACAGAAGGCTCCCAAGGTATGGAAAGCGGTCCACACTGTCCAAGGTCTCGTCATGGATTTTGAAAGTCGGGGGGCAGTGTTGTGTGGCGAGGACAGGTTGGTAAAGAATCTAAGGCCCAGTCTCTCGTACGCTTCAGTGAAGGAGTCACCGATGGTTTGGAGTTTAGTCTCTGAGTGTGCACAAACACAAGCGTCGTCTGCACACTGTAATTCAATAACAGAGGCTTGGACAATCTTGGTTCTGGACTGAATGCGACGGAGATTGAACAATTTCCCGTTCGTCCTGTAGATTAGCTCCACTCCGGCAGGAAGCTTGTTAGAGGTGAGATGAAGTATTGCAGCGAGAAAGATTGAGAAGAGCGTTTGTGCAATGACACAGCCTTGCTTGGCCCCAGACTTCATTAGTATTGAGTATGTGATGGATCCGTTAGTAAAGATCACGGCTTGCATGTCAAGGAGCAGACGGAGGATGGTAACAAATTTTTGAGGACCGCCAAATTTGAGTAGGACACTCCATAATCCCTCTCAGTTGACAGAGTCAAAGGCCTTTGTGAGGTCAAAAAAGGCCATGTACAGAGGTTGATGCTGCTCCATACATTTTTCTTGGATTTGTCGCACAGTAAAAATCATGTCCATTTTGCCTCTTAGTGGCGGAATCCGCATTGTGACTCTGGGAAGAGCTCTTCAGCCACTGGGAGGAGATGATTGAGCAGGATTCTTGCAATGACATTCCCTGTGGCAGACAGCAGGGAAACTCCTCTGTAATTACCGCAATTGGACTTGTCTCCTTTCTTGAAGATTGTCACGATTACGGCGTCTCTGAAATCGCCTGGCATGCTCTCCTCATTCCAGATAAGGGAGATAAGATCATGGAGTCGTGCCAAGAGTACTTCTCCGCCATACTTTAGTACTTCATGGGGAGTTCATCTGCTCCGGAAGCCTTGTTGTTTTTCAGCTGTCGGATGGCCTTTTCAACCTCATGCTGGGCTGGGATTGTGCCGAGATAGTGGTAGATAGCATGCTGTAGGATGGAGTCAAGGACACTCACGTCGAAGATGGAGTCTTGGTTGAGGAGATCTTCGATGTTCTCCTTCTAGCCGACACTGACTGCTTCTCTGTCCTTGATGAGCACCTCATCGTTCTTAGCTCTCAGTGGGATAGGCCCTTGGGTGCTTGGGCCGTAGATGGTCTTGGCAGGTATAGCACGGGTTAGATACAGAGTAAAGCTCCCTCTACACTGTCTCATCAAACACTCCCAGGGCAGGTATAGCACGGTTAGATACAGAGTAAAGCTCCCTCTACACTGTCCCATCAAACACGCCCAGGGCAGGTACAGTACAGGTTAGATGCAGAGTAAAGCTCCCTCTACACTGTCCCATCAAACACTCCCAGGGCAGGTACAGTACAGGTTAGATGCAGAGTAAAGCTCCCTCTACACTGTCCCATGAAACACTCCCAGGGCAGGTACAGCACGGGTTAGATACAGAGTAAAGCTCCCTCTACACTGTCCCATCAAACACTCCCAGGACAGGTACAGCACGGGTCAGATACAGAGCAAAGCTCCCTCTACACTGTCCCATCAAACACGCCCAGGGCAGGTACAGCACGGGTTAGATACAGAGTAAAGCTCCCTCTACACTGTCCCATCATATAATTGGCAAATGAAATTAAACACAGATAAATGTGAGCTATTACATTTTGGGAAGAAAAATAGGGAGGTCACATATTACTTGGAAAATACGAATCTAAATGAAGAGCGAAGGGATCTGGGAGTACAATTATGCAAATCACTGAAAGTAGCGACACAGGTTAACAAGGCCATAAAAAAAGCAAACCAAGCACTAGGGTTTATTTCTAGAGGGATTGAATTGAAAAGTAGAGAAGTTATGCTAAACTTGTAACGAACCTTGGTGGACCACACTTGGAGTACTGCGAAGAGTTCTGGTCTCCATATTATAAAAGAGGATATAGAGGCACTGGAGAGGGTGCAGAGATGATTTACAAGGATGATACCAGAAATGCCAGGGTATACATATCAGGAAAGGATGAAGAGGCTGGGTCTCTTTTCTCTTCAAAAGAGAAGGCTGAGGGGTGACCTAATAGAGGTCTTTAAATTATGAAAGGTTTTGATAGAGTGGATACAGAGAGAATGTTTCCACTTGTGGGGAAGAAAAAAACCGGAGGCCATCAATATAAGATAGTCACCAAGATATCCAATAGGGAATTCAGAAGAAACTTCTTTACCCAAAGAGTGGTGAGAATGTGGAACTCGCTACCACAGGGAGTGGTTGAAGCGAATAGGATAGATGCATTTAAGGGGAGGCTAGACAAGCATATGAGGGAGAAGGGAATAGAGGGTTATGCTGATCAGAGTTAGATGAGGAAAGACGGGAGGAGGCTCAAGTGGAGCATAAACACCGGCATGAACTGGTTGGGCCGAATGGCCTGTTTCTGTGCTGTATATCCTACGTAATCCATCAAACACTCCCAAGGGCAGATACAGCATGGGTTAGATACAGAGTAAAGCTCCCTCGACAGTGTCCTATCAAACACTCCCAGGGCAGGGACAGCATGGGTTAGATACAGAGTAAAGCTCCCGCTACGCTGTCCCATCAAACACTCCCAGGACGGATACAGCACGGGTTAGATACAGAGTAAAGCTCCCTCTACACTGTCCCATCAAACACTCCCAGGACGGATACAGCACGGGTTAGATACAGAGTAAAGCTTCCTCTACACTGTCCCATCAAACACTCCCAGGGCAGGTACAGCACGGGTTAGGTAGAGAGTAAAGCTTCCTCTACACTGTCCCATCAAACACTCCCAGGGCAGGTACAGCACGGGTTAGATACAGAGTAAAGCTCCCTCTGCACTGTCTCATCAAACACTCCCAGGGCAGGTACAGCACGGGTTAGATACAGAGTAAAGCTCCCTCTACACTGTCCCCATCAAACACTCCCAGGGCAGGTACAGCACGGGTTAGATACAGAGTAAAGCCCCTCTACACTGTCCCAAACACTCCCAGGGCAGGTACAGCACGGGTTAGATACAGAGTAAAGCTTCCTCTACACTGTCCCATCAAACACTCCCAGGGCAGGTACAGCACGGGTTAGATACAGAGTAAAGCCCCTCTACACTGTCCCAAACACTCCCAGGGCAGGTACAGCACGGGTTAGATACAGAGTAAAGCTTCCTCTACACTGTCCCATCAAACACTCCCAGGGCAGGTACAGCACGGGTTAGATACAGAGTAAAGCTCCCTCTACACTGTCCCATCAAACACTCCCAGGGCAGGTCTTCTTTTTCTTAGGCAGTCCCCCGGAGTGAAGGATGACTTGCTTCCACGCCAATATTGTGGGTTGTAAGGTGACTAATGAGTCCTGTGCGGGATCTACAGACTCTGCCACAGGTGGGGCAGGTAGTGGTTGAAGGGACGAGTGGGTGGAGTGCTTGGTTTGTCATACGCTCCTTCTGCTGTTTGTACTTGGCCTCCGCGTGCTCCCGACGAAGAAACTCAAAGTGTTCGGCGCCTCCTGGAATGTTTCTCCTCCAATTTCAGCGGTCTTGGGCCAGGGATTCCCAAGAGTCGATTAGGATGTTACATTTTTTCAGGGAGGCTTTGAGGATGTCCTTGAAGCGTTTTCTCTGCCCTCCTGGAAATCGCCTGTTGTGATGGAGCTCGGAGTAGAGTGTTTGTTTCGGGTGTCTTGTATCAGGCATGCGGACAAGGTGGCCCGTCCATCGGAGCTGATTGAGTGTGATCAATGCCCCAATGTTGGGGATGTTGGCATGAGAGAGAATACTGACATTTGTACGCCTGTCCTGCCAATGGATTTGCAGGATTTTGTGGAGGCAGCATTGGTGATCTTCTCCAGTGCTTTGAGGTGCTTACTTTAGGTTGTCCATGTCTCTGAAGCATACAGGAGGGCGGGTATCACTGCTGCTCTGTTGACCATGAGCTTGGTGCCGGGTTTGAGGTCTTGGTCTTCAAACACTCTTTTCCTCAGGTGGCCGAAGGCTGCATTGTCACACTGAAGGCAGTGTTGGATTTCGTCATCGATGTCCGCCCTCGCTGACAGAAGGCTCCCAAGGTATGGAAAGCGGTCCACACTGTCCAAGGTCTCGTCATGGATTTTGAAAGTCGGGGGGCAGTGTTGTGTGGCGAGGACAGGTTGGTAAAGAATCTAAGGCCCAGTCTCTCGTACGCTTCAGTGAAGGAGTCACCGATGGTTTGGAGTTTAGTCTCTGAGTGTGCACAAACACAAGCGTCGTCTGCACACTGTAATTCAATAACAGAGGCTTGGACAATCTTGGTTCTGGACTGAATGCGACGGAGATTGAACAATTTCCCGTTCGTCCTGTAGATTAGCTCCACTCCGGCAGGAAGCTTGTTAGAGGTGAGATGAAGTATTGCAGCGAGAAAGATTGAGAAGAGCGTTTGTGCAATGACACAGCCTTGCTTGGCCCCAGACTTCATTAGTATTGAGTATGTGATGGATCCGTTAGTAAAGATCACGGCTTGCATGTCAAGGAGCAGACGGAGGATGGTAACAAATTTTTGAGGACCGCCAAATTTGAGAAGGTCACTCCATAATCCCTCTCAGTTGACAGAGTCAAAGGCCTTTGTGAGGTCAAAAAAGGCCATGTACAGAGGTTGATGCTGCTCCATACATTTTTCTTGGATTTGTCGCACAGTAAAAATCATGTCCATTTTGCCTCTTAGTGAGCGGAATCCGCATTGTGACTCTGGGAAGAGCTCTTCAGTCACTGGGAGGAGATGATTGAGCAGGATTCTTGCAATGACATTCCCTGTGGCAGACAGCAGGGAAACTCCTCTGTAATTGGACTTGTCTCCTTTCTTGAAGATTGTCACGATTACGGCGTCTTTGAAATCGCCTGGCATGCTCTCCTCATTCCAGATAAGGGAGATAAGATCATGGAGTCGTGCCAAGAGTACTTCTCCGCCATGCTTTAGTACTTCGGCGGGGTTTTCATCTGCTCCGGAAGCCTTGTTGTTTTTCAGCTGTCGGATGGTCTTTTCAACCTCATGCTGGGCTGGGATTGTGCCGAGATAGTGGTAGATAGCATGCTGTAGGATGGAGTCAAGGACACTCACGTCGAAGATGGAGTCTTGGTTGAGGAGATCTTCGAAGTTCTCCTTCCAGCGGACACTGACTGCTTCTCTGTCCTTGATGAGCACCTCATCGTCCTTAGCTCTCAGTGGGATAGGCCCTTGGGTGCTTGGGCCGCAGATGGTCTTGGCAGGTATAGCACGGGTTAGATACAGAGTAAAGCTCCCTCTACACTGTCCCATCAAACACACCCAGGGCAGATACAGCACGGGTTAGATACAGAGCAAAGCTCCCTCTACACTGTCCCATCAAACACACCCAGGGCAGGTACAGCATGGGTTAGATACAGAGTAAATCTCCCTCTACACTGTCCAATCAAACACTCCCAGGGCAGGTACAGCACAGATTAGATACAGAGTAAAGCTCCCTCTACACTGTCCTATCAAACACACCCAGGGCAGGTACGGCATGGGTTAGATACAAAGTAAAGCTCCCTCTATACTGTCCCATCAAACACTCCCAGGGCAGGTACAGCACGGGTTAGATACAGAGTAAAGCTCCCTCTACACTGTCCCATCAAACACTTCCAGGGCAGGTACAGCACGGGTTAAATACAGAGTAAAGCTCCCTCTACACTGTCCCATCAAACACTCCCAGGGCAGTGACAGCACGGGTCAGATACAGAGTAAAGCGTCCTCTACGCTGTCCCATCAAGCACTCCCAGGGCAGGTAAAGCACGGGGTTAAATACAGAGTAAAACTTCCTCTACACTGTCCCATCAAACACTCCCAGGGTAGGTACAGCACGGGTTAGATACAGAGTAAAGCGCACTCTACACTGTCCCATCAAACAGTCCCAGGGCAGGGACAGCACGGGTTAGATACAGAGTAACTCTCCCTCTACACTGTCCCATCAAACACTCCCAGGGCAGGTAAAGCAAGGATTAAATATAGAATATAGCTCCCTCTACACTGTCCCATCAAACACTCCCAGGGCAGGTACAGCACGGGTTAGATACAGAGTAAAGCTTCCTCCACACTGTCCCATCAAACACTCCCAGGGCAGATACAGCATGGGTTAGATACAGAGTAAATCTCCCTCTACACTGTCCAATCAAACACTCCCAGGGCAGGGATAGCACAGATTAGATACAGAGTAAAGCTCCCTCTACACTGCCCTATCAAACACACCCAGGGCAGGTACGGCACGGGTTAGATACAAAGTAAAGCTCCCTCTATACTGTCCCATCAGACACACCCAGGGCAGGTACAGCATGTGTTAAATGCAGAGTAAAGCTCCCTCTACACTGTCGCATCAAACACTCCCAGGGCGGGTACAGCACGGGTTAGATATAGAGTAAAGCTCCCTCTACACTGTCCTAACAAACACTCCCAGGGCAGGTACAGCATGTCGTAAGAATGAGCCTTACGCGTGGTGAACTTAAAGTAAGCTTTAATCAACTAAAAAGGTGCTACATACAAAAGAGGTCTTACTCTATGCCTCTCCAGGATCCAACTGATCAGTCCCGTATTTATCCTGGACTAATCACAGGAAGTGATGCAATAAAGTTCGAGTCACAGGAAGCTGTATTGTGTTACCACATTCTCCCTCCCCAAAAGATTAGGAGGCCGGGATGCTCCCTCCATTTCGTAGCCGCCGGACGAGGGAGAGCCGCACCCGTTTGGGTTCTCGTAGCGGTAGAGGGCCCCTAGCCCGTTTACCCGCCGCGGGCCGTGGACCAGAGTCTGAGTGATCCAGCCCGCTCTGTGAGGGGTTAGGACGATCCTGACTGTGTACTGGTGCCCGAACGGGTGTCGGGCAGGGCTGTGGCAGATCCGTTTCCGAGCGTATGGTACGGGGTGGATCGTGGCTGCGCGTGCGAACCCCGACGGGCTCATAGTCAGTCTGCCCCAGGTCGGCACGCTGGAGTGAGGTACCAGCCGGCGTCAGATCCAGATCGTGATGAGAGGCACCTGGCGAGCCCAGAGATGTGCCTGGTACAATATCATCCCCTGGTGTCCCTCTATGTTTCGGCGGGCAGGGAGCCAGATCCCGCAATGACACAGTAGATTCCCGACCGTCAGGATACCGAATATAGGCGTAGGTAGGGTTGACGTCAGTGAGCTCAACCTCATCTACCAGGGGGTCATTCTTAGACGCCCGGACATATCTTCGGAGTAGCACTGGTCCCGGTGCAGTCAGCCACGACGGGAGAGATATCCCATAGGATGAGCGACGCTGAAATCGGAAGAACCGTTCATGAGGCGTCGTATTTGTGGCGGTCGAAAGGAGGGACCGTGTGGAGTGTAATGCGTCTGGAAGTACTGCTTCCCATTGCTGGCTGGGTAGGCCCCGAGATCTCAAAGCCAGACGTACCGCATTCCAGATGATAGCGTTAAAACGCTCGACTTGCCCATTCCCGACCGGATGATAAGGCGTCGTTCTGCTGGCAGCAATACCCCGTTCCGAGAGATAGGCCTTGAGTTCTCCTGACATAAAAGAAGGGCCCCGATCCGAATGAACATAGGATGCCATGCCACAGAAAGCAAATACCTGCTCAAGGCAGCTGATAACCGTGGTCGTCAGCATATTGGGGCAGGGAAAGGCAAACGGAAAACGGGAATACTCATCGACCATGGTCAATAGATAAGTGTTGCGAGTTGAAGAGGGCAACGGCCCCTTAAAATCGATGCTAAGCCGTTGCATTGGCTGGGTCGCATGTATCAGTATACCACCCGAGGGGCGGAAAAACTGAGGTTTCAATTCCGCACAGACTCTGCAGTCCGAGCACATCTTCTTTACATCCCCGGTAGAGAATGGGAGATTTCGGGACCGCACGAAGTGTAGCATGCGAGTAACGCCCGGATGACACAACCCATCATGGATGTCTACGAGCGTAGAGGGTGCCATGGCGGAGCAGAATGCTCGTGTGAGGGTATCTGGAGCCACATTCTCCTTGCCAGGTCGATAGTGGATGGTGTAACCAAAAGAGGCCAATTCCAGCCGCCAAAGCTGGATTTTATTATTTTTAATTTTGGTCCGTTTTCGATTATCGAGCATGAAGGCGACCGATCGCTGGTCCGTGATTAAGGTAAAGTGCTGGCGAGCTAGGAGATGAGTCCACTTCCGTACTGCCTCTATGATGGCTGTAGCTTCTTTCTCGACTGGAGGATAATGTAGCTCAGCCCCTTGAAAAGTCCTGGACAAAAATGCCACCGGACGACCTTCCTGATTCAGAGTGGCCGAGATCGCCACCTCCGAGGCATCACACTCAACAACAAAAGGAAGACTCTCATCGATGGAGTGAAGAGCCGCTTTCTCCAACTGTTTTTTCAGGAGGTTAAAGGCTGCAACAGCCGCTGTGTCTAGTGGGAATGTGCTGGCCTTCAGTAGAGGTTGGATTCGGTCCGAGAAGTTAGGAATCCATTTAGCATAGTATGCAAACAGGCCGAGGGCCCGGCGCAAGGAGGCCGGATTCTTAGGTGGCGGGAGTTCTTGGAGTGGGCGAAGCCTTTCAGGGTCAGGTTTAATGATGCCATTGCCCACACAATAGCCAAGGATGTTGATGGTTGGTTGTGACTCAATGGATTTAGCCGCATTCAATGTCAAATTACGGTGCTGGAGTGCATCCCAAAATCGTTGGAGATTGGCGTCATGTTCCCACTGATTGCGACCTGCGACAGTAATATTGTCCAGATAAGGAAACGTATCCTTCAAGTCTTCCTGTTTGACCAGGTCATCCATTGCTCGCTGGAAGACAGCCACTCCATTAGTGACCCCAAAGGGGAGGCGACGAAATTGATACAGCCGTCCATTGGCTTCAAAGGCCGTATACTGCTTGTCTGAGACCTTCAAGGGTACCTGATGATAGGCACTTTTCAGATCATATGTTGAGAACACCGTGTACTCAGCCAGTTTATTAACCATATCATCGATGCGCGGCAATGGGTATGCGTCCAAGTCCGTATATTGATTGATGGTCTGTGAATAGTCAATGCACAGCCGTTTCTTGTGAGGTTGTAGAGGGTTCTTAACAATAACGACCTGGGCGCGCCATGGCGACGAACAAGGCTCGATGATATCCTCTGCTAAAAGCCGAGAAAGCTCAGCCGCAATAAAAGACTGGTCTTCCTGACTGAAACGTCGTGACTTTGTTATAATCGGTTTGCATCGAGGAGGGATACTGGTAAACAGTGAGGGTTCATCCAGTGAAGCTGCTGACAATGCACAGAACGGTAATCGAGGTCGTATATTAGAAATAGTGAGTTCAGGTTTGGATCCGCCGAACTCAATGGTGAGCTTCTTATGCTGCTTTTGAAAATCCAGTCCTAAGATAAGATCACTACATAAGTCCTTGAGCACCGAAAGCCGGGTGGAGGGATACCTGTGACCATTAAGTGTTATTTCAACCATACAAAAGCCAGAAATTCTGGTATTAAGTGATGACTGAGCCATCGCAATTGCCTGGTCCGATGGGAAAACATGTAGCTTTAACTCTGCAACAATCTGTTCCCTAATGAAACTATCAGTGCTACCTGAGTCAATTAAGGCATCTAAAGTATGTCCATTAATTGATGCTTTTGTAGCTGCATGGAATAGGTTCTGAGGACAAGCAGCTGTAATTGGTGTCGTTGCACAAAGAGTGGCTGAAACTCTAGGTGTGTTTCTTCGAGAGAAAACCCGAGAGGAAGCACGATAGATTTTAGCCGGAACATCTTGATAGGCCCTTACCGGGGCAGTTCGGTAGGACTTAGCTTGATAAGCCCTCGTAGAGGCTCTTGATAGGCAAACCTTTGCAAAATGACCCTTTTTGTTGCAATGACTGCAAAACGCATTGCGAGCAGGGCAGAATTTCCGAGGGTGAAACTCATCACCACAAAAGAAGCATTTCTTAGATTGCCAAGAGGCTGCCACAGTGGGGTCATCATCCTCTTCATCAGTGAAGTCATCAGATTGATAGTCAGGGATAAAGTCCTCCCTAATAGAGTTCACCTGTGGCCTCTTAAATTGCCTGACTGTAGTTAAGGCAGCAGACTGAGGTCTGGGCACTGTATAAAGGTCTGCATTTCTTTTTGCCAGATCTAGAGAGCAAGCCATGTCATAAGCTCTCTGAAGCTCAAGTGTCTTACTTTCCAGTAGACGCTGGCGTATAAATGGGGAGGCAAGCCCGCAGATGAAAGCATCACGGATCATTTCTTCACGGTACAGCTCAGCTGAGGCCGCCTGAAAGTTACAGTCCATACTAAGTCTGCGAAGCTCTTGGAGGAATTTATCAATGGATTCCTCCGGCCCTTGTTGGGCTGTAGCTAGTAGATGTCTGGCATAGACCTCATTCGGTGTTTTAGTATATAGTCTTTTAAGTGTCCGAATTGCCTCCTCGTAACTGCCCCATTCCTCAACATACTGAAATACATTCGGAGTGACACAGTTGATGAGTATCCGCAACTTTGTGTCATCATCAGCCTTGCAATATTCAAGAAAATTGTCAAACGTGCGATACCAGTGATTCCACACCTTACCGGCTGCTGGGGTGTTTGGGTCCAAGTCAAGACGCGATGGTTTAAGGATGTTTTCCATGATGGGTGATTCCCTGGATCCTTAGTTCCGAGTTCGTCCAAAAAGTTTGAGTGCGAAGTTTTTCAAAGTTGATTAAATTGTCGTAAGAATGAGCCTTACGCGTGGTGAACTTAAAGTAAGCTTTAATCAACTAAAAAGGTGCTACATACAAAAGAGGTCTTACTCTATGCCTCTCCAGGATCCAACTGATCAGTCCCGTATTTATCCTGGACTAATCACAGGAAGTGATGCAATAAAGTTCGAGTCACAGGAAGCTGTATTGTGTTACCACACAGCACGGGTTAGATACAGAGTAAAGCTTCCTCTACACTGTCCCATCAAACACTTCCAGGGCAGGTACAGCACGGGTTAAATACAGAGTAAAGCTCCCTCTACACTGTCCCATCAAACACTCCCAGGGCAGTGACAGCACGGGTTAGATACAGAGTAAAGCTTCCTCTACACTGTCCCATCAAGCACTCCCAGGGCAGGTAAAGCACGGGGTTAAATATAGAGTATAGCTCCCTCTACACTGCCCCATCAAACAGTCCCAGGGCAGGTACAGCACGGGTTAGATACAGAGAAAAGGTCCCTCTACACTGTCCCATCAAAAACTCCCAGGGCAGGTACAGCACGGGTTAGATATAGAGTAAAGCTCCCTCTATACTGACCCATCAAACACTCCCAGGGCAGGTACAGCATGGGTTAGAGACAGAGTAAAGCTCCCTCTACACTGTCCCATCAAACACTCCCAGGGCATGTACAGCATGGGTTAAATACAGAGTAATGCTCACTCTACACTGTCCCATCAAACAGTCCCAGGGCAGGGACAGTACGGGTTAGATACAGAGTAAAGCTCCCTCTACACTGTCTCATCAAACACTCCCAGGGCAGGTAAAGCACGGGTTAAATATAGAGTATAGCTCCCTCTACACTGTCCCATCAAACACTCCCAGGGCAGGTACAGCACGGGTTAGATACAGAGTAAAGCTCCCTCTACACTGTCCCATCAAAATCTCCCAGGGCAGGGACAGCATGGGTTAGATACAGGATAAAGCACCCTCTACACTGTCCCATCCAACACTCCCAGGGCAGTTACAGCACGGTTTAGATTCAGAGTAAAGCTCCCTCTACAATGTCCCATCAAACACTCCCAGGGCAGGTACAGCATGGGTTAGATACAGAGTAAAGCTCACTCTACACTGTCCCATCAAAAACTCCCAGGGCAGGTACAGCACGGGTTAGATACAGAGTAAAGCTCCCTCTACTCTGTCCCACCAAACACTCCCAGGGCAGGTACAGTACGGGTTAGATACAGAGTAAAGCTCCCTCTACACTGTCCCATCAAACACTCCCAGGGCAGGTTCAGCATGGGTTAGATACAGAGTAAAGCTCCCTCTACACTGTCCCATCAAACACTCCCAGGGCAGGTACAGCACGGGTTAGATACAGAGTAAAGCTCCCTCTACACTGTCTCATCAAACACTCCCAGAGCAGGTACAGCACGGGTTAGATACAGAGTAAAGCTCCCTCTACACTGTCCCATCAAACACTCCCAGGGCAGGTACAGCACGGGTTAGATACAGAGTAAAGCTCCTGCAGTTTTGTGCTTTGTGTGCAGGCTTGCTAAGAGAGTTCACACATTTCGAATAAAATAAACGCAGAATACTACGGATGCTGAAAACCTGAAATAAAAACAGTAGATTCCAGTTCTGACGAAAGGTCATCCTCCTGAAATGTTGACTGTGTTCCACTCTCCACAGATGCTGCCTGACCTGCTGAGTGTTTCCAGCATTTTCTGTTTTTATTTCAAATGTGCAGCCTGATTTCCCGTCAGATCTCTCGAGCTGACACTGACAATTCCCGTCAGTCTCGATCTGAGCTGATGAAGATTGACTTTTCCGTGCTTTGCTGCTGTAATTACATTGAAGTGTGAAAAGTTTGTAGTGAGTGAGGCTCGCGGAAACTCCCGTTCCCTGTGTCCGCTGACTCGGTGATGTCACTCTCCCTCCAGGACCAGATTCAGTTCCAGGAGCGGGAGATCCGGAGCTTCCATGAGAAAGTGGCGAGAATTCAGGAGCTGCTGGAGTGGGAGGAAGTGCCGCTGGAGTTACAGGTAAGGACCTGGTCTCCATGGCAACTAACCGAGCAAACAAGAGCCTCAGGAGATCGGGCTATTGGCCTTTCTCTTCCCTCTGTGTGTGTGTGTGTCTCCTCTCAGTCTTTCATTGTCTCACCCCAAATTCCTGCCAATATGTTTGTACACATGTGTGTATTTATATGTGTGTGTGCGTGTGCATTTGTACATGTGTGCGTTTGTACGATGTGTGTTTGGACATGTGTGTATGTTTGTTCATGTGTGTGTTTGTATATGTGTGTTTGTACTTGTGTGTTTGTACACGTGTGTGTGTCTTTGTACATGTGTATGTTTATATGTGTGTGTACATGTGTGTGTTTGGACATGTGTGTGTACATGTGTATGTTTGTATATGTGTGTGTTTGTACATGTATGTATTTGGACACGTGTATATGTTTGCATATGGGTCTGTGTGTGCACAGTTGTATGTGTGTATTTTCTTTCTGTCTCTCTCTCAGTTTCTGTCTCTGCCAGTACACATGTCTCTCTCTTTGCTGTTTGTCTTTCCCTCTGTCTCCCTTTCCCTGTGTGCCTCTCCCTCCCCCTCTCTGCCTCTCCCTCCCTCTCTCTGCCTCTCTTCCTCTCTCTGCCTCTCTTCCTCTCTCTGCCTCTCCCTCCCTCTCTCTGCCTTTCCCTCCCTCTCTCTGTCTCTCTCTCTCTCTGTCCCTTTCTTTCTCCCTCTCTCTGCCTCACTCGCCCTACTCTCTCTCCCTTTTCTCTGCCTCTCTCTCTCTCTGTCTCTCTCTCTGTCTCTCTCTCTCTCTCTGTCTCTCTCTCTGTCTCGCCCTCTCTCTCTCTCTCTCTCTCTCTGTCTCTCTCTCTGTCTCTCTCTCTGTCTCGCCCTCTCTGTCTCTCTCTCTCTCTCTCTCTCTCTCTCTCTCTGTCTCTCTCTCTCTCTCTCGCTGTCTCTCTCTCTGTCTCTCCCTGTCTCTCTCTCTCCCTCTCTCTCTCTCTCTCTCTGTCTCTCCCTCTCTCTCTCTCTCGCTGTCTCTCTCTCGCTGTCTCTCTCTCTGCCTCTCTCCCTCGCTCTGCCTCTCTCTCTCTGTCTCTCCCTCCCTACTCTCTCTCCCTCCTCTCTCTGCCTCTCTCTCCCTCTCTGTCTATGTTTAGTGCATGTCTCTCTCATCATCGAGCACACTTGTTGCGACTCGCTGAGGAGCTTCACGCCCTTGTGGTTATAGTTTGTTCATGACTGTTAGTTATTCAGTGCGAAGAGGGAGTATGATTAGCTGGACCCATCGGCAAACGCAGCTGAACAGGCCCAAATCTGAGCCTGTTTATCTCCAACCCCGACCACAACCTCCTCCACCCCAAGCACGTAAACCCAGCCTGGATACAGAGTGGTGGATAAGTTGCAGACAGGTAGGAGGAGGTCATAGTTTACGGTCTCTGCAGCCAGAGTAGCTGGGTGCTCACCTGGGCTGTGGTATTTGAGTGAAGGGCGAGTACACTTTAAACAAGGGGTCAAGGCTCTTTGCTCACACCTGATTTCTATGGCACTAGGCTAGCAACCCAGAGTGTATGAGCTGAAGTGGTGAGTTATGAAATTTGTACTCTCAAAATGTGATCGTAGAGTACGGTCGGGTAGTGGTTATGTTACTGGACCAGTAATCCAGAGAACAAGGCCGGAATTTTCACCAGGGAGGCGGGTTGGGGGCGGGATCAGCTCGGGAATGCCATTTTTAACAATTTAACTGCCCCCACGCTCCAAACCCACCCGTTTTTTTAGGGGAAAATTCCGGCCCGTGAGTTCAAACCCAACTATGAGCCGTTTGAGAATTTGAATTCAGTTTTTAAAAAATATGGAATCAGTAAAATTGACCTTGAAGCTGTCGGATTGTCATTAAAACCCAACTGGTTAGATTCATAGAAACTTGCAGCACAGAAGGAGGTAATTCGGCCCACCGTGCCTGTGCTGTCTCTTTGAAAGAGCAGTCGTGCTCAGTCCCTCACCCCCGCTTTCTGTCGGTAACCCTGTCAGTGCCTCATCCTCCAAACCGTCCAACTCCCTTTTAATATTATTGATGGAATCAGCTTCCACCACCTTTTATAGAATCATAGAAGCATAGAAGATAGGAGCAGGAGTAGGCCATTTGGCCCCTCGAGCCTGCTCTGCCATTCAATGCGATCATGGCTGATCATCCAAATTCAGTACCCTGTCCCTGCTTTCTCCCATATCCCTTGATCCCTTTAGCCTTAAGAAATATATCCAACTCCTTCTTGAATATATTTAATGAATTGGTCTCAACTGCCTTCTGTGGTAGAGAATTCCACAGGTTCACCACTCTCTGGGTGAAGAAATTCCTCCTCATCTCAGTCCTAAATGGCTTACCCCTTATCTTTAGACTGTGACCCCTGGTTCTGGACTCCCCCACCATCGGGATCATCCTTCCTGCATCTAGTCTGTCTAGTCCTGTTAGAATTTTATAAGTTTCAATGAGATCCCCTCTCATTCTTCTAAACTCCAGCGAGTATAAGCCCAATCGACCCAATCTCTCTTCATACGTCATTCCTGCCATCCCAGGTATCAGTCTGGTAAATCTTCGCTGCACTCCCTCCATGGCAAGAACATTCTTCCTCAGATAAGGCGACCAAAACTGCACACAATACTCAAGGTGTGGTCTCACCAAGGCCTTGTACAACTGCAGCAAGACATCGACGAAGGGTCTTCGACCTGAAACGTTGGCTCTGTTTCTCTCTCCACGGATGCTGCCTGGCCTGCTGAGTTTTTCCAGCGTTTTCTGTTGTTAATGCAGCAAGACATCCTTGCTCCTATACGCGAATCCTCTCGCTATGAAGGCCAACATACCATTTGCCTTCTTAACCGCCTGCTGCACCTGCATGCTTACCTTCAGCGACTGGTGCACAAGGACTCCCAGATCTCGTTGCACTTCCCCTTTTCCCAATCTATTGCCGTTCAGAAAATAATCTGTCTTCCTGTTTTTGCCACCAAAGTGGATAACCTCGCATTTATCCACATTATACTGCATCTGCCATGCATCTGCCCAATCACCCAACCTGTCCAAATCATACTGGAGTTTCTCTGCATCCTCCTCACAGCACACACGCCCACCCAGCTTTGTGTCGTCTGCAAACTTGGAGATATTACATCTAATTCCCTCGTCTAGATCATTAATATATATTGTGAATAGCTGGGGTCCTAGCACCGATCCCTGCGGTACATCACTAGTCACTGCCTGCCACTCGGAAAAAGACCCATTTATTCCAACTCTTTGCTTCCTGTCTGCCAACCAGTTCTCTATCCAAATCAGTACCTTACCCCCAATCCCATGTGCTTTAGCTTTGCATGCTAATCTCTTAAGCGGGACCTTATCGAAAGCCTTCTGAAAGTCCAAATACACCACATCCACTGGTTCTCCCTTATCTATTCTGCCAGTTACATCCTCAAAAAATTCCAGTAGATTAGTCAGGCAAGATTTCCCTTTTGTAAATCCATGTTGACTTTGTCCGATCCTGTCACTGTTTTCCAAGTGCTCTGCTATTACATCTTTTATAATGGACTCTAGCATTTTGCCCACTACCGATGTCAGGCTTACTGGTCTATAATTCCCCGTTTTCTCTCTCCCACCTTTTTTAAATAGTGGGGTTACATTAGCTACCCTCCAATCCATGGGAACTGTTCCAGAGTCTATAGAATTTTGGAAGATGACCAGCAATGCATCTACTATTTCTAGGGCCACTTCCTTAAGTACCCTAGGATGTAGATTATCAGGCCCTGGGGATTTATTGGCCTTCAATCCCGTCAATTTCCCTAACACCATTTCCCTACAAATTCTGATTTCGTTCAATTCCTCCCTCTCATTAGACCCTATGTTCCCCGACATCTCTGGGAGTTTATTTGTGTCCTCATTTGTGAAGACAGAACCAAAGTATGTATTTAATTGGTCTGCCATTTCTTTGTTCCCCATTATAAATTCCCCTGATTCTGACTGCAAGGGACCTACGCTTGACTTCACCAATCTTTTTCTCTTCACATATCTATAGAAGCTTTTACAGTCAGTTTTTATGTTCCCTGCAAGCTTACTCTCATATTCTATTTTCCCCCTCTTAATTAATCCCTTTGTCCTCCTTTGCTAAATCCTAAACTGCTCCCAATCAGGTTTGCTGCTTTTTCTGGCCAATTTATATGTCCTCTCCTTGGATCTTATGCTATCCCTAATTTCCCTTGTTAGCCACGGTTGAGTCACCTTTTTTGTTTTATTTTTATGCCAAACAGGGATGAACAAATTCTGTAGTTCATCCATGTGATCTTTAAATGTTTGCCATTGCCTATCCACCGTCAGCCCTTTAAGTAACGCTCCCCAATCCATCCTAGCCAACTCGCGCCTCATACCATCGTAGTTTCCTTTATTTAAATTCAGGACCCTAGTCTCTGAGTCAACTACTTCACACTCCATCTTAATGAAGAATTCTATCATATTATGATCGCTCCTCCCCAAGGGGCCTCGCACAACAAGATTGCTAATTAATCCTTTCTCATTACATAATACCCAGTCTAAGATGGCCTGATCTCTAGTTGGTTCCTCGACATATTGGTCCAGGAAACCATCCCGTATACACTCTAGGAATTCCATCTCCACAGTATTGTTACTAATTTGGTTAGCCCAATCTATATGTAGATTAAAGTCACCCATGATAACTGCCTGTTCAGGTCAAGCGTTCCCGATCCCGACACTAATGTCCTTGAGGGAAGGAAACCCGCCGTCCTTACCCAGTCTAACCTACACATGACTCTACTATGTGCTTGACCCTTAGTGCCCTCTGAAGTGGCCGAGCAAGACGGTTATTCGCAGTTCAAGGCCCCCCATCACCACCTTCTCTGTGCAATAAGTACTTGAAAGCGCTCACATCCCGAGAATGAAGAAAGATAATTGGCCGTCTGCCGCGAGTGGCCATGTTGTGTCCGGTGGCGCATGCCCTTCGCTGAGCCAGGATGCTGAGGTCTTTGTACCTAGGCCAGGAAATTGGGACCAGTATTAAAAACAGGTGCCCGTGCGCAGGTGGCGATTTTTGGGCCCGGGGAGGTCTCCTTCCTGCTCCGTACTCCAGGAGGCAATGGGGTCGCACCGTCAGCGGGTTCCCCTCGTGCTACCGTGTGGAAGTGTGAACGCCAGGGTACAACCTCACTGGCCCGAGCGGGGGAAACCCTGAACCTTTCACCTTTCATAATCTTTCCTCAAAAAAGGTGGTGGAATCGACGGTGAGGAAACAGATGGAGCAGATAAACCGCACCAAAATCCAACCGAGTGCCAGGGAGGAGGAGCCGAGCAGGGGGCTGGGCCAGTCTCGGGCCAGTCTCGAGGCAACGAAAGCTTTTTTTGTGAGTCATGGCGGAACAGACAACCCCAGAATCCTTCGCCACCCACAGGTAATTGGCTATTCGGTTCTATACGCGCAGTCTTCACAAGGGTATAAATGAAACCAGGCTTGCATTTAGACAGCGCCCGACCACTTTCCAAAGGGCTTCACATTCAATGAGCTACGCTGAGGTGTAAAAGAAAGGAAAAAAGTGAGAAGTCGCACAACACCAGGTTATAGTCCAACAGTTTTATTTGAAATCACAAGCTTTCGGAGCTGCTGCTCCTTCGTCAGGTGCAGTGAAGGAATACGAATCGGCAAAGCAAATATAGACAGAGAACAATGCCTGTGCAGCGTACAATGTCAGACATAAAATAAAGGAAGAACTTGCATTTCTATAGCGCCTTTCACGACCTCAGGACATCCCAAAGTGCTTCACAGCCAATGAAGTAGTTTTGAAGTGTGGTCACTGTTGTAATGTAGGAAACAATGTGTAGTGACTTATTATATAGGCAAAGGTGGCAGCCATTTTAGTGATGTTGGTTGAGGGAGGAATATTGGCCAGGACACCGGGGAGAACTCTCCTGCCCTTCTTCGAAATAGCGCTGTGGGATCTAATGGTACAGGGTGGTGTTTGATTGAGGAACCCAGGAACATACAATCTTGCTTTTGAAAATATTTCCTCATCGTAAACAAATCTCTTTTCCCCCCTGGGATTTCCCCTCCCCCTGTAGGTGCTAGCAATATAGGAACAGGAGGAGGCCATTCAGCCCTTTGAGCCCAATCACCATGCAATCCGATCATGGCTGATCTGTATCTACCCTACCAACTCCTTCAATCATTTTAAACACCTTAATTAGATCATCCCTTAATCTAAACTCAAGGGAATACAAGCCTCGTCTTTGCAACCTGCGCTCATAATTTAACCTTTTTAGCCCCGGACTCTAGCTGCGGTACGATCCCATGAGCGCTCCCAATATCAGCAAGCTATTGGGGGATTTATCACAGCCAATCTGAATCGTGCGGTCACCTGATGCACCTCTCCCAGCAGTGGTCGCTAGTTGGTGATCAAAAGCTGGAAGCCCGGCTCATTTTTCCTATGCCAAATGCAACGTCCTGACTAAAACTCCACCAGAGATCAGCCAGTTCAACGTAAACATGGGATCGGACCTGGGAACCCCTCTGGTCTGCATAGCTCACTAGCACTGCATGCAGCTACTAACCAATACAGCAACAACTTGCATTTCTGTGGCACCTTTTACGTAATAAATCGTCCAAAGGCGCTTCACAGCAGTGTAATTTTACAAAAATTGACACCGAGCCACATAAGGAAATATTAGAACAGGTGACCAAAAACTTGGTCAAAGAGGTAGGTTTTAAGGAGCGTCTTAAAGTAGGAGAGAGAGGTGGAGAGGTTGAGGGAGAGAATTTCAGAGTTTAGGGCCCAGGCAGCTGAAAGCACGGCCACCAATGGTGGAGCGATTAAAATCGGGGATGCTCAAGAGGCCAGAATTGGAGGAACGCAGAGATCACGGAGGGTTGTGGGGCTGGAGGAGATTACAGAGATAGGGAGCGGCGAGGCCATGGAAGGATTTGAACACAAGGATGAGAATTTTAAAATCGAGGCATTGTTGGGAGCCAATGAAGGTCAGTGAGCACAGGGGGAGGTGTAGAACCTGTTTTCTGAAGGGACGCAGACCTCCAATTACAAATGTTACAGCCAGGGGCTAGAGTGAGAGGACAGTTTCCTCTCGGACGCCCGAGGGGGTGGGGGGCGTCCTCCGGCAGCTCGGCTGCTCCACCAGGGGTGGTTACACCAGTCAGTGCCGTGCTTATATCCGCTTTGCTTTCACAGGATGAACCGCCTGCCTCAGATTCCAGGGTCGGAGATCAACAGCGTTCCCAATGCAGCTCAGGTGAGCACGAGGAGCTGGTGTGGAGCGGAGAAGATTCCAGCGATGACGAGGTCACGCCCACAATGGAGGACATGCCGCAGGTAACGGTCACACCCTTTAATATACCAATAAACAGTACACAACACGGCTCATCATCATAGAATCATAGAATCATACAGCACAGAAGGAGGCCATTCGGCCTATCGTGCTTGTATATACCAATATACGGTTCGCAGCGCTAAGGTTCCCCACTCAGTACTTCCAACATCAACAACAACTTTCATTTATATAGCACCTTTAACGTAGTAAAACGTCCCGAGGCGCTACACAGGAGCGATTGTCAGACAAAATTAGACACTGAGCCACATAAGGAGATATTAGGACAGGCTTGGTCAAAGAGGTAGGTTTTAATGAGCGTCTTAAAGGAGGAGAGGTGGAGAGGTTGAGGGAGAGAATTCCAGATCCTAGGGCCCAGGCAGCTGAAGGCACGGCCGCCAATGGTGGAGCGATTATAATCGGGGATGCGCAAGAGGCCAGAATTGGAGGAGCGCAGAGATCCGACCGAACTCCTGTAGTGAGAACGCATTGTTTCCCACCCTTCAGCCAGTTTCCTAGCTATCCCCAGTGTTTACCTGAAGCCCCACAGCTTTGAATTTAATTAACAGCCTCTCGTGTGGAACTTTATCAAAAGCCTTTTGGAAGTCGAGGTTTAGCATGTCAGAGAACTTCCCCCAGTCCCGCGTTGTCATTTCTCAAAGAGATCGAGGAGTTGGGTCAGGGAGGATCCTCCCCTTCTCAATCCACACAGATTGATGTTAGTCAGGTTATTGTTATGATGCGGAGATGCCGGCGTTGGACTGGGGTGGACAAAAACGAGAAGTCGCACAACACCAGGTTATAGTCCAACAGATTTATTTAAAATTACAAGCTTTCGGAGCTATCCTGCCCCTTCTTCAGGTAGAGTTACTGTGAGAGGATCTACCAGAATTCACAGAATATAAACACAGAGAAAATGCAGAGATTCAATCTTTCCCTACATCAGAGACACACTAAGAGCACAGCCAAGACAATGAGATGTGTCCCAGGGGGTCCAACGTGTCAAAACACCTGCTGGCTGCATATCCTCTCCATTTGGGTTTGTTTCTTGGAACACTTCAGCAGTCAAGGGCATTCAGCCTCGGATCTGCGGGTTAGCGTTCTCCAAGGCGGCCTTCGGGATACACGACAACGCAAAATCATCGAGCAGAAACTGATAGCCAAGTTCCGCACTCATGAGGACGGCCTCAATCGGGATATCGGGTTCATGTCACGCTACAGAACGTGACTTGACATCGTTGCCTGTCTTTCCAGCTTTTAAAAAAAACAAACACAAGAAACAAACACAAGAAACAAACCAAATGGAGAGGATATGCAGCCAGCAGGTGTTTTGACACGTTGGACCCCCTGGGACACATCTCATTGTCTTGGCTGTGCTCTTAGTGTGTCTTTGATGTAGGGAAAGATTGAATCTCTGCATTTTCTCTGTGTTTATATTCTGTGAATTCTGGTAGATCCTCTCACAGTAACTCTACCTGAAGAAGGGGCAGGATAGCTCCGAAAGCTTGTAATTTTAAATAAATCTGTTGGACTATAACCTGGTGTTGTGCGACTTCAGGTTATTGTTATACAGGGAATTCTCACGTTTACTCTTGATAATCGATTCTGTTAGTTTACATGGAATGGCAGGCTAATGGTTCTGTAGTTTCCTGTGTCTGTTTTATTCCCGTTTTTGAATGTGATCACCGTGTTAGTCTGTTTCTAACCTACAGGTACTTCTCCAATAGCCATTGACTCCTTCATAATGATAGTCAGTGCCTCACGATTCTCTTCCTGAGTCTCTCTCAGCACTCTGATATAAATATCATCTCTCCCTGAAACCTTTTAGCTTGTCTACGACTTCCATCTCATTTATAATCAAGTGATCAGTTTTACTGAGGATATCTTTGTCTGGAAACGGAATGTTGCTCATAGGCTGTAATAACCGCAGACGGTGCTGTAATAACCGCAGACAGTGCTGTAATAACCTCAGACGGTGCTGTAATAACCTCAGACGGTGCTGTAATAACCGCAGACGGTGCTGTAATAACCACAGACGGTGCTGTAATAACCTCAGACGGTGCTGTAATAACCGCAGACGGTGCTGTAATAACCACAGACGGTGCTGTAATAACCTCAGACGGTGCTGTAATAACCGCAGACGGTGCTGTAATAACCACAGACGGTGCTGTAATAACCTCAGACGGTGCTGTAATAACCGCAGACGGTGCTGTAATAACCACAGACGGTGCTGTAATAACCTCAGACGGTGCTTTAATAACCTCAGACGGTGCTGTAATAACCGCAGACGGTGCTGCAAAAACCTCAGATGGTGCCGTAATAACCTCAGACGGAGCTGTGATAACCCCAGACAGTGCTGTAATAACCTCAGACGGTGCTGTAATAACCGCAGACGGTGCTGCAATAACCTCAGACGGTGCTGTAATAACTTCAGACGGTGCTGCAATAACTTCAGACGGTGCTGCAGTAACCTCAGACGGTGCTGTAATAACTGCAGATGGTGCTGTAATAACATTAGACGGTGCTGTAATAACCCCAGACGGTGCTGCAATAACCTCAGACGGTGCTGTAATAACTTCAGACGGTGCTGCAATAACTTCAGACAGTGCTGCAGTAACCTCAGACGGTGCTGTAATAACTGCAGATGGTGCTGTAATAACTTCAGACGGTGCTGCAATAACTTCAGACGGTGCTGTAATAACTTCAGACGGTGCTGTAATAACTTCAGACGGTGCTGCAATAACTTCAGATGGTGCTGCAGTAACCTCAGACGGTGCTGTAATAACCTCAGATGGTGCTGTAATAACCCCAGACGGTGCTGTAATAACCTCAGACGGTGCTGTAATAACCTCAGACGGTGCTGTAATAACCTCAGACGGTGCTGTAATAACCCCAGACGGTGCTGTAATAACCCCCGACGGTGCTGTAGTAACCTCAGATGGTGCTGTAATAACCTCAGACGGTGCTGTAATAACCTCAGACGGTGCTGTAATAACCCCAGACGGTGCTGTAATAACCTCAGACGGTGCTGCAATAACCTCAGACGGTGCTGTAATAACCTCAGACGGTGCTGCAATAACCTCAGACGGTGCTGTAATAACCTCAGACGGTGCTGTAATAACCTCAGACGGTGCTGTAATAACCCCAGACGGTGCTGTAATAACCTCAGACGGTGCTATAATAACCTCAGACGGTGCTGTAATAACCTCAGACGGTGCTGTAATAACCGCAGACGGTGCTGTAATAACCACAGACGGTGCTGTAATAACCTCAGACGGTGCTTTAATAACCTCAGACGGTGCTGTAATAACCGCAGACGGTGCTGCAAAAACCTCAGATGGTGCCGTAATAACCTCAGACGGAGCTGTGATAACCCCAGACAGTGCTGTAATAACCTCAGACGGTGCTGTAATAACCGCAGACGGTGCTGCAATAACCTCAGACGGTGCTGTAATAACTTCAGACGGTGCTGCAATAACTTCAGACGGTGCTGCAGTAACCTCAGACGGTGCTGTAATAACTGCAGATGGTGCTGTAATAACATTAGACGGTGCTGTAATAACCCCAGACGGTGCTGCAATAACCTCAGACGGTGCTGTAATAACTTCAGACGGTGCTGCAATAACTTCAGACAGTGCTGCAGTAACCTCAGACGGTGCTGTAATAACTGCAGATGGTGCTGTAATAACTTCAGACGGTGCTGCAATAACTTCAGACGGTGCTGTAATAACTTCAGACGGTGCTGTAATAACTTCAGACGGTGCTGCAATAACTTCAGATGGTGCTGCAGTAACCTCAGACGGTGCTGTAATAACCTCAGATGGTGCTGTAATAACCCCAGACGGTGCTGTAATAACCTCAGACGGTGCTGTAATAACCTCAGACGGTGCTGTAATAACCTCAGACGGTGCTGTAATAACCCCAGACGGTGCTGTAATAACCCCCGACGGTGCTGTAGTAACCTCAGATGGTGCTGTAATAACCTCAGACGGTGCTGTAATAACCTCAGACGGTGCTGTAATAACCCCAGACGGTGCTGTAATAACCTCAGACGGTGCTGCAATAACCTCAGACGGTGCTGTAATAACCTCAGACGGTGCTGCAATAACCTCAGACGGTGCTGTAATAACCTCAGACGGTGCTGTAATAACCTCAGACGGTGCTGTAATAACCCCAGACGGTGCTGTAATAACCTCAGACGGTGCTATAATAACCTCAGACGGTGCTGTAATAACCTCAGACGGTGCTGTAATAACCTCAGACGGTGCTGTAATAACTTCAGACGGTGCTGCAATAACTTCAGACGGTGCTGTAATAACTTCAGACGGTGCTGTAATAACTTCAGACGGTGCTGCAATAACTTCAGACGGTGCTGCAGTAACCTCAGACGGTGCTGTAATAACCTCAGATGGTGCTGTAATAACCCCAGACGGTGCTGTAATAACCTCAGACGGTGCTGTAATAACCTCAGACGGTGCTGTAATAACCTCAGACGGTGCTGTAATAACCCCAGACGGTGCTGTAATAACCCCCGACGGTGCTGTAATAACCACAGACGGTGCTGTAATAACCTCAGACGGTGCTGTAATAACCGCAGACGGTGCTGTAATAACCACAGACGGTGCTGTAATAACCTCAGACGGTGCTGTAATAACCGCAGACGGTGCTGTAATAACCACAGACGGTGCTGTAATAACCTCAGACGGTGCTTTAATAACCTCAGACGGTGCTGTAATAACCGCAGACGGTGCTGTAATAACCACAGACGGTGCTGTAATAACCTCAGACGGTGCTGTAATAACCTCAGACGGTGCTGTAATAACCGCAGACGGTGCTGTAATAACCACAGACGGTGCTGTAATAACCTCAGACGGTGCTGTAATAACCGCAGACGGTGCTGTAATAACCACAGACGGTGCTGTAATAACCTCAGACGGTGCTGTAATAACCGCAGACGGTGCTGTAATAACCACAGACGGTGCTGTAATAACCTCAGACGGTGCTGTAATAACCGCAGACGGTGCTGTAATAACCACAGACGGTGCTGTAATAACCTCAGACGGTGCTTTAATAACCTCAGACGGTGCTGTAATAACCGCAGACGGTGCTGCAAAAACCTCAGATGGTGCCGTAATAACCTCAGACGGAGCTGTGATAACCCCAGACAGTGCTGTAATAACCTCAGACGGTGCTGTAATAACCGCAGACGGTGCTGCAATAACCTCAGACGGTGCTGTAATAACTTCAGACGGTGCTGCAATAACTTCAGACGGTGCTGCAGTAACCTCAGACGGTGCTGTAATAACTGCAGATGGTGCTGTAATAACATTAGACGGTGCTGTAATAACCCCAGACGGTGCTGCAATAACCTCAGACGGTGCTGTAATAACTTCAGACGGTGCTGCAATAACTTCAGACAGTGCTGCAGTAACCTCAGACGGTGCTGTAATAACTGCAGATGGTGCTGTAATAACTTCAGACGGTGCTGCAATAACTTCAGACGGTGCTGTAATAACTTCAGACGGTGCTGTAATAACTTCAGACGGTGCTGCAATAACTTCAGATGGTGCTGCAGTAACCTCAGACGGTGCTGTAATAACCTCAGATGGTGCTGTAATAACCCCAGACGGTGCTGTAATAACCTCAGACGGTGCTGTAATAACCTCAGACGGTGCTGTAATAACCTCAGACGGTGCTGTAATAACCCCAGACGGTGCTGTAATAACCCCCGACGGTGCTGTAGTAACCTCAGATGGTGCTGTAATAACCTCAGACGGTGCTGTAATAACCTCAGACGGTGCTGTAATAACCCCAGACGGTGCTGTAATAACCTCAGACGGTGCTGCAATAACCTCAGACGGTGCTGTAATAACCTCAGACGGTGCTGCAATAACCTCAGACGGTGCTGTAATAACCTCAGACGGTGCTGTAATAACCTCAGACGGTGCTGTAATAACCCCAGACGGTGCTGTAATAACCTCAGACGGTGCTATAATAACCTCAGACGGTGCTGTAATAACCTCAGACGGTGCTGTAATAACCGCAGACGGTGCTGTAATAACCACAGACGGTGCTGTAATAACCTCAGACGGTGCTTTAATAACCTCAGACGGTGCTGTAATAACCGCAGACGGTGCTGCAAAAACCTCAGATGGTGCCGTAATAACCTCAGACGGAGCTGTGATAACCCCAGACAGTGCTGTAATAACCTCAGACGGTGCTGTAATAACCGCAGACGGTGCTGCAATAACCTCAGACGGTGCTGTAATAACTTCAGACGGTGCTGCAATAACTTCAGACGGTGCTGCAGTAACCTCAGACGGTGCTGTAATAACTGCAGATGGTGCTGTAATAACATTAGACGGTGCTGTAATAACCCCAGACGGTGCTGCAATAACCTCAGACGGTGCTGTAATAACTTCAGACGGTGCTGCAATAACTTCAGACAGTGCTGCAGTAACCTCAGACGGTGCTGTAATAACTGCAGATGGTGCTGTAATAACTTCAGACGGTGCTGCAATAACTTCAGACGGTGCTGTAATAACTTCAGACGGTGCTGTAATAACTTCAGACGGTGCTGCAATAACTTCAGATGGTGCTGCAGTAACCTCAGACGGTGCTGTAATAACCTCAGATGGTGCTGTAATAACCCCAGACGGTGCTGTAATAACCTCAGACGGTGCTGTAATAACCTCAGACGGTGCTGTAATAACCTCAGACGGTGCTGTAATAACCCCAGACGGTGCTGTAATAACCCCCGACGGTGCTGTAGTAACCTCAGATGGTGCTGTAATAACCTCAGACGGTGCTGTAATAACCTCAGACGGTGCTGTAATAACCCCAGACGGTGCTGTAATAACCTCAGACGGTGCTGCAATAACCTCAGACGGTGCTGTAATAACCTCAGACGGTGCTGCAATAACCTCAGACGGTGCTGTAATAACCTCAGACGGTGCTGTAATAACCTCAGACGGTGCTGTAATAACCCCAGACGGTGCTGTAATAACCTCAGACGGTGCTATAATAACCTCAGACGGTGCTGTAATAACCTCAGACGGTGCTGTAATAACCTCAGACGGTGCTGTAATAACTTCAGACGGTGCTGCAATAACTTCAGACGGTGCTGTAATAACTTCAGACGGTGCTGTAATAACTTCAGACGGTGCTGCAATAACTTCAGACGGTGCTGCAGTAACCTCAGACGGTGCTGTAATAACCTCAGATGGTGCTGTAATAACCCCAGACGGTGCTGTAATAACCTCAGACGGTGCTGTAATAACCTCAGACGGTGCTGTAATAACCTCAGACGGTGCTGTAATAACCCCAGACGGTGCTGTAATAACCCCCGACGGTGCTGTAGTAACCTCAGATGGTGCTGTAATAACCTCAGACGGTGCTGTAATAACCTCAGACGGTGCTGTAATAACTCCAGACGGTGCTGTAATAACCCCCGACGGTGCTGTAGTAACCTCAGATGGTGCTGTAATAACCTCAGACGGTGCTGTAATAACCTCAGACGGTGCTGTAATAACCCCAGACGGTGCTGTAATAACCTCAGACGGTGCTGCAATAACCTCAGACGGTGCTGTAATAACCTCAGACGGTGCTGTAATAACCTCAGACGGTGCTGTAATAACCTCAGACGGTGCTGTAATAACCTCAGACGGTGCTGTAGTAATCACATTTTTTTGTTTTTCTTCCCCAGCTTTCAATTGAACAAACGAATCCGACTGAACTTGAGATTCCTCGCACAAGCATCAACACAAAACTAACAGAGGTTGAACGACGGGTGCAATTGTCGCCGGATCTTCCCTCAACACTGAACACCCCCACTGTTCAACAGCAGCTGGAGGAGCTGGAGGTAGCGTTGGTACCTGCAGTCGGCTAACTGTCTAGACGGGACTCAATGCATCGAGTGTCAGGACCGAGAGACTGAGCATTTCCTCAGGGCTCGGGTAGCGAGTGGGCTTTAGGGGCTTACGGTGAGAGTGGGGTTCGTGGTCATGGTGGGAGAGGGGTTCAGGGGTCATGGTGGGAGAGGGGTTCAGGGGTCACGGTGGGAGAGGGATTCAGGGGTCACGGTGGGAGAGGCGTTCAGGGGTCACGGTGGGAGTGGGGTTTAGGGGTCACGGTGAGATTGGCGGTAAGCGGTCACGGTGGGAGTGGGGTTTAGGGGTCACGGTGAGATTGGCGGTCAGGGGTCATGGTGGGAGTGGGGTTTAGGGGTCACGGTGAGATTGGCGGTCAGGGGTCACGGTGGGAGTGGGGTTTAGGGGTCACGGTGAGATTGGCGGTCAGGGGTCATGGTGGGAGTGGGGTTTAGGGGTCACGGGCCTGGAGTTTAGGGGTCAAGGTCGAAGTGGGGTTTAGGGGTCACATACCTGGAGTTTGTGGGGTCACGGTCGGACTGGGGTCAGGGGTCACATGGGAGTGGGGTTTAGGGGTCACGGTGGGGGTCTTGATGATACGTTGAGTGCGAGAGTTCACATCGCTGCTTCCCTCTTCCTCTGCCTGTTTTCAGGTGCTCCGTGTAGACATTGACGGAAGCTGCGACCCAAGCACCGAAGGCCAACGCCCCAGAGACACGGACCTGCGTTGCAGGCAGCGCGAAGTGACTGAGGAGGTGACGGCCGCGAAAAGATGCGGAGAATCCCAGCCGCTCCAGATCGAAGGGTATCGGAGCAAGCTGTGTGCTGCCAAATGCCTGTTGGACACGCTCATGGCTAAGCAAGAGAACGCGGAAAAGTGAGTAGCGCCAAGAGGATGGAGCCTATCTGTCCTGACCTAAACCAGCGGTAATTAATCACCAAAGCGTGGATCACTCGCTATGGCAGCCCATGTGTGTGTGTAACTGAGGTTCTGACACTCTTGCTGTTAGCCGTGGCTCAGTGTAAGCACTCTCACCTCTGAGTCAGAAGGTGGTGGGGTCAAGCTCCACTCCTGACACTCCCAGTGCAGTACTGAGGGAGCGCTGCACTGTCAGAGGGGCAGTACTGAGGGAGCGCTGCACTGTCAGAGGGGCAGTACTGAGGGAGTGCTGCACTGTTGGAGGGGCAGTACTGAGGGAGCGCTGCACTGTCGGAGGGGCAGTACTGAGGGAGCACCGCACTGTCGGAGGGGCAGTACTGAGGGAGCGCTGCACTGTCAGAGGGGCAGTACTGAGGGAGCGCTGCACTGTCAGAGAATCAGTACTGAGGGAGCGCTGCACTGTCAGAGGGGCAGTACTGAGGGAGCGCTGCACTGTCGGAGGGTCAGTACTGAGGGAGTGCTGCACTGTCAGAGGGGCAGTACTGAGGGAGCGCTGCACTGTCGGAGGGGCAGTACTGAGGGAGCGCCGCACTGTCCGAGGGGCAGTACTGAGGGAGCGCTGCACTGTCAGAGGGGCAGTACTGAGGGAGCGCTGCACTGTCGGAGGGTCAGTACTGAGGGACTGCTGCACTGTCAGAGGGGCAGTACTGAGGGAGCGCTGCACTGTCGGAGGGGCAGTACTGAGGGAGCGCCGCACTGTCCGAGGGGCAGTACTGAGGGAGCGCTGCACTGTCAGAGGGGCAGTACTGAGGGAGCGCTGCACTGTCAGAGGGGCAGTACTGAGGGAGCGCTGCACTGTCGGAGGGGCAGTACTGAGGGAGCGCTGCACTGTCGGAGGAGCAGTACTGAGGGAGCGCTGCACTGTCGGAGGGACAGTACTGAGGGAGCGCTGCACTGTCGGAGGGACAGTACTGAGGGAGCGCTGCACTGTCAGAGGGTCAGTACTGAGGGAGCGCTGCACTGTCAGGGGGCAGTACTGAGGGAGCGCTGCACTGTCGGAGGAGCAGTACTGAGGGAGCGCTGCACTGTCGTAGGGACAGTACTGAGGGAGCGCTGCACTGTCAGGGGGCAGTACTGAGGGAGCGCTGCACTGTCGGAGGAGCAGTACTGAGGGAGCGCTGCACTGTCGGAGGGACAGTACTGAGGGAGCGCTGCACTGTCAGAGGGTCAGTACTGAGGGAGCGCTGCACTGTCAGGGGGCAGTACTGAGGGAGCGCTGCACTGTCGGAGGAGCAGTACTGAGGGAGCGCTGCACTGTCGGAGGGACAGTACTGAGGGAGCGCTGCACTGTCAGGGGGCAGTACTGAGGGAGCGCTGCACTGTCGGAGGAGCAGTACTGAGGGAGCGCTGCACTGTCAGGGGGCAGTACTGAGGGAGCGCTGCACTGTCGGAGGGGCAGTACTGAGGGAGCGCTGCACTGTCGGAGGGGCAGTACTGAGGGAGCGCCGCACTGTCAGGGGGCAGTACTGAGGGAGTGCTGCACTGTCAGGGGGCAGTACTGAGGGAGCGCGGCACTGTCGGAGGGTCAGTACTGAGGGAGCGCCGCACTGTCAGGGGGCAGTACTGAGGGAGTGCTGCACTGTCGGTGGGGCAGTACTGAGGGAATGCTGCACTGTCGGAGGGTCAGTACTGAGGGAGCGCTGCACTGTCAGGGGGCAGTACTGAGGGAGAGCTGCATTGTCGGAGGGGCAGTACTGAGGGAATGCTACACTGTCGGAGGGTCAGTACTGAGGGAGCGCCGCACTGTCGGAGGGACTGTACTGAGGGACTGCTGCACTGTCGGAGGGACAGTACTGAGGGAGCGCTGCACTGTCGGAGGGACAGTACTGAGGGAGCACTGCACTGTCAGAAGGGCAGTACTGAGGAAGTGCTGAACTGTCGGAGGGTCAGTACTGAGGGAGCGCTGCACTGTCAGGGGACAGTACTGAGGGAGCGCTGCACTGTCGGAGGGTCAGTACTGAGGGAGCGCCGCACTGTCAGGGGGCAGTACTGAGGGAGTGCTGCACTGTCGGTGGGGCAGTACTGAGGGAATGCTGCACTGTCGGAGGGTCAGTACTGAGGGAGCGCTGCACTGTCAGGGGGCAGTACTGAGGGAGAGCTGCATTGTCGGAGGGGCAGTACTGAGGGAATGCTGCACTGTCGGAGGGTCAGTACTGAGGGAGCGCCGCACTGTCGGAGGGACTGTACTGAGGGACTGCTGCACTGTCGGAGGGACAGTACTGAGGGAGCGCTGCACTGTCGGAGGGACAGTACTGAGGGAGCACTGCACTGTCAGAAGGGCAGTACTGAGGAAGTGCTGAACTGTCGGAGGGGCAGTACTGAGGGAGCGCTGCACTGTCTGAGGGGCAGTACTGAGGGAGTGCTGCACTGTCGGAGGGGCAGTACTGAGGGAGCGCTGCACTGTCGGAGGGGCAGTACTGAGGGAGTGCTGCACTGTCGGAGGGTCAGTACTGAGGGAGCACTGCACTGTCGGAGGGGCAGTACTGAGGGAATGCTGAACTGTTGGAGGGTCAGTACTGAGGGAGCGCCGCACTGTCGGAGGGACTGTACTGAGCGAGCGCTGCACTGTCGGAGGGGCAGTACTGAGGGAGTGCTGCACTGTCGGAGGGACAGTACTGAGGGAGCACTGCACTGTCAGAAGGGCAGTACTGAGGAAGTGCTGAACTGTCGGAGGGTCAGTACTGAGGGAGCGCTGCACTGTCAGGGGACAGTACTGAGGGAGCGCTGCACTGTCGGAGGGTCAGTACTGAGGGAGCGCCGTACTGTCGGAGGGGCAGTACTGAGGGAGCGCTGCACTGTCGGAGGGTCAGTACTGAGGGAGCGCTGCACTGTCGGAGGGGCAGTACTGAGGGAATGCTGCACTGTCGGATGGTCAGTACTGAGGGAGCGCCGCACTGTCGGAGGGACTGTACTGAGGGACTGCTGCACTGTCGGAGGGGCAGTACTGAGGGAGCGCTGCACTGTCGGAGGGACAGTACTGAGGGAGCACTGCACTGTCAGAAGGGCAGTACTGAGGAAGTGCTGAACTGTCGGAGGGTCAGTACTGAGGGAGCGCTGCACTGTCAGAGAGGAAGTACTGAGGGAGCGCTGCACTGTCAGAGAGGAAGTACTGAGGGAGCGCTGCACTGTCGGAGGGACAGTACTGAGGAAGTGCTGCACTGTCAGGGGACAGTACTGAGGGAGCACTGCACTGTCGGAGGGTCAGTACTGAGGGAGCGCCGCACTGTCAGGGGACAGTACTGAGGGAGCACTGCACTGTCGGAGGGTCAGTACTGAGGGAGCGCCGCACTGTCAGGGGGCAGTACTGAGGGAGTGCTGCACTGTCGGTGGGGCAGTACTGAGGGAGCGCTGCACTGTCGGAGGGGCAGTACTGAGGGAGCGCAGCACTGTCGGAGGGGAAGTACTGAGGGAGCGCCGCACTGTCGGAGGGGCAGTACTGAGGGAGCACTGCACTGTCGGAGGGGCAGTACTGAGGGAGCGCTGCACTGTCGGTGGGGCAGTACTGAGGGAGCGCTGCACTGTCGGAGGGGCAGTACTGAGGGAGCGCTGCACTGTCGGAGGGGCAGTACTGAGGGAGCACTGCACTGTCGGAGGGGCAGTACTGAGGGAGCGCTGCACTGTCGGTGGGGCAGTACTGAGGGAGCGCTGCACTGTCGGAGGGGCAGTACTGAGGGAATGCTGCACTGTCGGAGGTGCCGTCTTTTGGGTGGGACGTTAAACCAAGGCCCCGTCTGCCTTCTGAGGTGGACGTAAAAGATTCCATAGCACTATTGAAAGAAGAGAAGGGGAGATCACTCCTGTGTCCTGGCTAATATTTATCCCTCAACCACTATCACTAAAACAACTGATTATCTGGCAATTATCTCATTGCTGTTTGTGGGATCTTGCTGTGTGGAAATTGGCTGCCGTGTTTCCTACATTACAACAGTGATTGCACTTCAAAAAGTACTTCTTTGGCTGTAAAGCACTTTGGGACGTCCTGATGTTGTGAAAGGCGCTGGAGAAATACAAGTTCTTTCTTTAGTTTCAAGAATAACAACTAATTCTGGAAGTTTCCACCATCTTGCGCTCGAACACCCAGTGACTGAGGTGTACTGGTTTGTTCCCCAGTGACTGAGGTGTACTGGTTTGTTCCCCAGTGAGTGAGGTGTACTGGTTTGTTCCGCAGTGACTGAGGTGTACTGGTTTGTTCCCCAGTGAGTGAGGTGTACTGGTTTGTTCCGCAGTGACTGAGGTATACTGGTTTGTTCCGCAGTGAGTGAGGTTACTGGTTTGTTCCGCAGTGACTGAGGTGTACTGGTTTGTTCCGCAGTGAGTGAGGTGTACTGGTTTGTTCCGCAGTGAGTGAGGTATACTGGTTTGTTCCGCAGTGACTGAGGTGTACTGGTTTGTTCCCCAGTGAGTGAGGTGTACTGGTTTGTTCCGCAGTGAGTGAGGTATACTGGTTTGTTCCGCAGTGACTGAGGTGTACTGGTTTGTTCCCCAGTGAGTGAGGTGTACTGGTTTGTTCCCCAGTGAGTGAGGTGTACTGGTTTGTTCCCCAGTGAGTGAGGTGTACTGGTTTGTTCCGCAGTGAGTGAGGTGTACTGGTTTGTTCCCCAGTGACTGAGGTGTACTGGTTTGTTCCGCAGTGACTGAGGTATACTGGTTTGTTCCGCAGTGAGTGAGGTGTACTGGTTTGTTCCGCAGTGACTGAGGTATACTGGTTTGTTCCGCAGTGACTGAGGTATACTGGTTTGTTCCGCAGTGAGTGAGGTGTACTGGTTTGTTCCGCAGTGACTGAGGTATACTGGTTTGTTCCGCAGTGACTGAGGTATACTGGTTTGTTCCGCAGTGAGTGAGGTATACTGGTTTGTTCCCCAGTGAGTGAGGTGTACTGGTTTGTTCCCCAGTGAGTGAGGTGTACTGGTTTGTTCCGCAGTGACTGAGGTATACTGGTTTGTTCCGCAGTGAGTGAGGTGTACTGGTTTGTTCCGCAGTGACTGAGGTATACTGGTTTGTTCCGCAGTGACTGAGGTGTACTGGTTTGTTCCGCAGTGAGTGAGGTATACTGGTTTGTTCCGCAGTGAGTGAGGTGTACTGGTTTGTTCCGCAGTGAGTGAGGTGTACTGGTTTGTTCCACAGTGAGTGAGGTGTACTGGTTTGTTCCGCAGTGAGTGAGGTGTACTGGTTTGTTCCGCAGTGAGTGAGGTATACTGGTTTGTTCCACAGTGACTGAGGTGTACTGGTTTGTTCCGCAGTGAATGAAGTGTACTGGTTTGTTCCGCAGTGAGTGAGGTGTACTGGTTTGTTCCACAGTGACTGAGGTGTACTGGTTTGTTCCGCAGTGAATGAAGTGTACTGGTTTGTTCCGCAGTGAATGAGGTGTACTGGTTTGTTCCCCAGTGAGTGAGGTGTACTGGTTTGTTCCCCAGTGACTGAGGTATACTGGTTTGTTCCCCAGTGACTGAGGTATACTGGTTTGTTCCCCAGTGACTGAGGTGTACTGGTTTGTTCCCCAGTGAGTGAGGTGTACTGGTTTGTTCCCCAGTGAGTGAGGTGTACTGGTTTGTTCCCCAGTGAGTGAGGTGTACTGGTTTGTTCCCCAGTGACTGAGGTATACTGGTTTGTTCCCCAGTGAGTGAGGTGTACTGGTTTGTTCCCCAGTGAGTGAGGTGTACTGGTTTGTTCCGCAGTGACTGAGGTATACTGGTTTGTTCCCCAGTTACTGAGGTATACTGGTTTGTTCCCCAGTGACTGAGGTGTACTGGTTTGTTCCGCAGTGACTGAGGTGTACTGGTTTGTTCCCCAGTGAGTGAGGTGTACTGGTTTGTTCCCCAGTGACTGAGGTATACTGGTTTGTTCCCCAGTGAGTGAGGTGTACTGGTTTGTTCCGCAGTGACTGAGGTATACTGGTTTGTTCCGCAGTGAGTGAGGTGTACTGGTTTGTTCCGCAGTGACTGAGGTGTACTGGTTTGTTCCGCAGTGACTGAGGTGTACTGGTTTGTTCCGCAGTGAGTGTTGGCGTTGTGCCGGCAGCTGCTAGATTCTGACGGCCATTTTCTAGCGACAGGGCAGAAGCTGCCATCTTCCAAACCTAGCGTGGAGTGGATTAACACCAGGGTGCGGGTCTTGGATCAGAGCCCTGCTGTGTAGGGAGATGGCACGTCATAGAATCCTAGAATCATAGAATTGTTACAGCACGGAAGGAGGCCATTTGGCCCGTTGAGCCCGTGCCAGCTCTCTGCAAGAGCACTTCAGCTAGTCCCACTCCCCCGCCCTTTCCCCGTAGCCCTGCAAATTTCTTTCTTTCAGATACTTATCCAATTCCCTTTTGAAAGCCATGATTGAGTCTGCCCCCACCACCCTTTCAGGCAGTGCATTCCAGATCCTAACCATTCGCTATGTAAAAAAGTTTAAATCACCTTAAATCTGTGTCCTCTGGTTCTCGACTATATTATGTGGCACTTTGTCGAACGCCTTTTGGAAATCCATGTACACCATGTCAACCGCATTACCCTCATCAACCCTCTCTGTTACCTCATCAAATAACTCAATCCAGTTAGTTAAACATGATTTGCCTTTAACAAATCCATGCTGGCTCTCCTTAATTAATCCACACTTGTCCAAGTGACTGTTAATTTTGCCCCTGATTATTGTTTCTAAAAGCTTCCCCACCACCGAGGTTAAACTGACTGGCCTGTAGTTGCTGTTTTATCTTTACACCCTTTTTTGAACGATGGTGTAACATTTGTAATTCTCCAGTCCTCTGGCACCACCCCTGTATCTAAGGAGGATTGGAATATTATGGCCAGTACCTCCGCGATTTCCTCCCTCAATTCCCTCAGCATCCTAGGATGCATCTCATCCACTCCTGGTGATTTATCTACTCTAAGTACAGCCAGCCTTTCTAATATCTCCTCTATCAATTTTTATCCTATCAAGTGTCTCCACTACCTCCTCCTTTACTATGTCTATGGCAGCATCCTCTTCCTTGGTGAAGACAGATGCAAAGTACTCGTTTAGTACCTCAGCCATGCCCTCTGCCTCCATGCATAGGTCTCCTTTTTGGTCTCTAATCGGCCCCACCCCTCCTCTTAATACCCTTTTACTATTTATATGCCTATAGAAGACTTTTGGATTACCTTTTATGTTGGCTGCCATTCTATTCTCATATCCTCTCTTTGCCCCTCTTATTGTCTTTTTCACTTCTCCTCTGACCTTTCTATATTCAGCCTGATTCTCAGATGTATTTGCAACCTGACATCTGTCATACGCGCTCTTTTTCTGCTTCATCATATTCTCTGTCTCTTTCGTCATCCAGGGAGCCCTGACTTTAGTTGCCCTGCCTTTCCCCCTAGTGGGAATGTTCTTCAACTGTACCTGAACTATTTCCTCTTTAAAGGCAGCCCATTGTTCCATTACAGTTTTGCCTGCCAATCTTTGATTCCAGTTTACCCGGGCCAGATCCGTTCTCATCCCACTGAAATTGGCCTTCCCCCAGTTAAACATGTTTACTCTAGATTGCTCCCTGTCCTTTTCCATAGCTAATCTAAACCTTATGATACTATGATCACTGTTCCCTAAATGTTCACCTGTTGACACTTGCTCCACTTGACCCACCTCATTCCTCAGAACCAGATCCAGCAATGCCTCCTTCCTCGTCGGGCCGGAAACGTACTGATCAAGAACGTTCTCCTGAACACACTTCAGAAATTCTTCCCCTTCTCTGACCTTAACACTATTACGATCCCAGTCTATATTAGGATAGTTGAAGTCCCCCATTATTACTACTCTATAGTTCTTGCACCTCTCTGTAATTTCTCTGCAAATTTGCTCCTCCATATCTTTTCCACTATTTGGTGGTCTATAGAATACACCTAGTAGTGTAATGGCACCTCTATTATTTCTTAACTCTAGCCAAATAGATTCTGTCCTTGACCCCTCCAGGACATCCTCTCTCCAGCACTGTAACATTCTCCTTAACCAATACTGCCACACCACCTCCTATCTTTCCTTCCCTATCTTTCCTGAACACTTTATAACCAGGAATATTTAATACCCAATCCTGCCCTTTTTTGAGCCAGGTCTCAGTTATTGCTACAACATCATATTCCCATGTGGCTATTTGTGCCTGCAGCTCACTTACCTTGTTTACTACGCTTCGTGCGTTCACATACAGACACTGTAAACCCATCTTAGACCATCCTCTCTTTATCTCTTAGTTTGACCCCACCTAATACCTTACTATTTCTTACTTTAGTGCTCTCTGCCTCAACCAATCCTTTAAGCACTTTATTTCCCCTTTCTAATGCCCATCCCCCTGCCAAATTAGTTTAAACCCTCCCCAACAGCACTAGCAAACCTCCCCGCGAGGATATTGGTTCCGGCCCTGTTGAGGTGCAACCTATCCGGCCTGTACAGTTCCCACCTCCCCCAGAACCGGTCCCAATGCCCCAGGAATCTAAAGCTCTCCCTCCTGCACCATCTCTCCAGCCACACATTCATCTGCGCTATCCTCCTATTTCTGTACTCACTAGCGCGTGGCACCGGGAGTAATCCGACGATTACTACCTTTGAGGTCCTGCTTTTTAATCTCTTTCCTAGCTCCCTGAAATCTGCCTGCAGGACCTCATTCCTCTTTCTACCTATGTCGATGTATTAAGTCGATGGACCTCCAAGTGGAGAAGCACCCGACAGAGGCCCAGGCCTGCCCCCGAGGGGAGGAGGGACTTTGGACAGTGGGTCCCCCCACAAGCCAGAAAGAAAGACTTGCATTTCTATCGCACTTTTCACGACCTCAGGACGTCCCAAAACGCTTTAAAACCAATGAAGTAATTTTGAAGTTATGCAGGAAACGCGGCAGCCAATTTACACACAGCAAGATCCCACAAACAGCAATGTGATAATGACCAGGTAATCTGTTTTTTAGTGATGTTGATTGAGGGATAAATATTGGCCCCAGGACACTGGGGAGAACTTATCTGCTCTTCTTCGATTAGTGGCCGTGGGATCTTTTACGTCCACCTGAGAGAGCAGATGGGGCCTCGGTTTAATGTCTCATCCAAAAGACAGCACCTCCGACAGTGCAGCCCTTCCTTAGTACTGCACCAGGAGTGTCAGCCTGAATTATGTGCTCAAGTCTCTGGAGTGGGGCTTGAACCCACGACCTTCTGACTCAGAGACAAGCGAGTGCTACTCATTGAGCCAATAAGGTCTTGTGGTGCACATTCATTAAATCAATAGAATTGGGAGTTGGGGGTTTATCAACTCTGAAGTGAGATGGGAACGGTGCAAAAAGTCTTGCTTTCAACGCGGTGAGGAGGTGAGGATGTCTGGAGATGGAAGGAATGTCTCTTCTCTTTGTGATCCTGTAGATAATCCTGTATGGGTTTGTGTCCTTCACAGAGGCGCAGTGGAGAGCAGCATCGCGCACTTGGAGAAGGTCCGGAGCTTGGCTGGGGACGTGGAAAAGGAGAAAATGGTGTTAGTTGAGCTGGGAGAGCTGGGGGACAAAGTGTCCGAACACCTGAATGAAATGGACCGAGCCCTGCTGAGGAGGCAGCTGGGGTGCCTGGGGCGGGACTGGCTGCGCCTGGAGGGGAGCCTGCAGAGGAACCTGTGGGCCTTGACGGCAGAGGTGGAGGACTACCACCGCCACCTGACCCAACTGCGGGAACTGGCGAGCTGGGCCGAGAGCCAGGGGTCTGGGCAGCCACAGGAGGAGGGACCTCGCCCGGATCTGACCTCCGACCTGGAGGGCAGGCGGGCGGCTCTGTGCTGGTGCCAGAGGGAAGCGGAGTGCTCCGCACAAACCATGCGTGGCACCCGGGAGAAGGAGCAACTGGTGGAGGCGCTGAGGCGGGCGCAGAGCACGCTGACGGCGATGCCGCGTGCCTTCCCGGAGAGCGGCGGGTCAGGGAACGTCCGACTCCTCGAGGAGGCCCTGACCCGGCTGAAGAAAACGGGTGGTCGGCTCGCAGTGGGAGCCGAGAAGATCGCCCTCTCGCCAGAGGACTTGCGCGCGCAGGTCGAAGATCACCAGGCCATGCACGCTGACATTGCCCGCCAGCTACCCGCGATCGAGGCGCTCTCTGCCCAGGCGGACGAGACGGATTCCCTCCTGACGGCGCTGCGGGACGCGGGGGCGGAGCTGGAGCGAGAGTCGGCCTCTCGCCTGCGGCACCTGACGGCGGCACTGCCGGGACGCGAGGCGATGGCGGCCAGAGAGGCGGAGCTGGGTCGATGGCTGGAGAAGGTGGAAGGCGCAGTCGGGTCGGGAGTCTCCCGGCGGCTCAGCGATTCCCACCTGGAAGACCAGCTGGCTCTGCTTCGGGAAATCCTGCACCAATTGCCAGGGCAGCAGGAACTCCTGCGTCTGTGCTCCGGGAGGCTCGGGAGGTGTTCCCGGCTCTGACTAACTCCGAGCGCAGTTTCCTGAGCAGCCGGTTGAAGTTCCTGGAGAGAAAATGCTCCGCATCAACAGCCCTCGTGCGCAACCACGCCAGACGGGCGGAGGAGGAGCTGAGCGACCGGCGGGAGTTCGCCTCCCTGGCCGACGCTTTTCAGCAGGAAGCCGAGGAGATGCGGCGACTCCTGTCGGAGACGGTGGCGGGAGGAGAGCTAACGGTGCGAGTCGGTGGTCTTCAGGCGGGCTTTCAGAGGCTGTGGGAGTGGAGCGATGCTTCCTGTGGCGCGGGCCAGGGTCGGGAGCGCCTCGATGGCCTGCGCGCTCTGCTCGCCGAGATCGAAGGGCGGGCGCACGAGGAGCTAGAATGTTTGGCGGAGGCTCCTGAAGCAGCGGAGCAGCCGCGGAGGCTTGCAACCAGCGGGAAGGCCGAATGGGATGACTTCAACGAAGATCCCTGCAACCGGGAGGAAAGGTACGCAGATTGTCAATGGCTCCCTGCCGCCTCCAAATAGTAGGTGTCAGCCCCAGGTCAGTGGACAGCACTCTCGCCTCTGAGTCTGAAGGTCAAGGGTTCGAGTCCCACTCCAGAGACTTGAACACATAATCCAGGCTGACACTCCCAGTGCAGTGCTGAGGGAGGCTGCACTGTCGGAGATGGCGTCTTTCGGATGAGAAATTAAACTGAGGTCCCGTCTACCCCCTCAGGTGGACGTAAAAATCCCATGGCACTAGTCGAAGAAGAGCAGGGGAGCTCTCCCCGGTGTTCTGGCCAATATTGATCCCTCAACCAACATCTCTACTTAGCCCTTCTCTGCTCTAAGGAGAACAACCCCAGCTTCTCCAATCTCTCCACATAACTGAAGTCCCTCATCCCTGGAACCATTCTGGTAAATCTTTTCTGCACCCTCTCTAAGCCCTTGACATCCTTCCTAAAGTGTGGTGCCCAGAATTGAACACAATACTCCAGCTGGGGCCTAATCAATGTTGTATAAAGATTTAGCATAACTTCCTTGCTTTTGTACTCTATGCCTCTATTTATGAAGCGGAGATGCCGATGTTGGACTGGGGTGGACAAAAATGAGAAGTCGCACAACACCAGGTTATAGTCCAACAGTTTTATTTGAAATCACGAGCTTTCGGAGCTCGTGATTTCAAATAAAACTGTTGGACTATAACCTGGTGTTGTGCGACTTCTCATTTCTATTTATGAAGCCCAGGTATGCTTTTTTAACCGCTTTCTCAACCTGCCCTGCCACTGTCAACGATTTGTGCACATATACCCCCAGGTCTCTCTGTTCATGCACCCCCTTTAAAATTGTACCATTTAGTTTATATTGCCTCTCCTCATTCTTTAAATTCCTTCCTTTCCTTCCTTCTTCATATTAAACCATGTGACAAACCATGTGATAATACATTTCACTGCTTTCCCCTTAAAAAAAATGTACAAATTCCCCTCTCAAATACAACAAAACTATGGTCCCACCTTTCCCAGCATTACATGAACCACATAACAAAAACCCCTGGCTTTTTTTTCTTTTAAATCAATTACAAATGGTACAAATGAACTACAAATCCAGTTTAATAACAGGTTTGCGGAGCCTTCCTGATCTCCTTAAAGAAGTAGGTACCACCACTTGATACAACCTTGCTCACAGGACAATTCAGTACGACGGTTATGGAATGGTTTCAATTCTGTGTCCAGACACTGATCAGTCCATCCATTCAAGGTGTTTTCATACACTCTGAATCCTTTTGAGTCTCATCTGCAATCTCAGTTGCATTCACGGGAAAGTATTTGTCAACTGCACCCAGCGTGAAAATCTCACCTTCACTCCCAACACGAGTCCTCATGTGGCAACCTGGACAAGGCATCTGCGATTGCGTTTTGCTTTGAAGTGCGATATTCAATCGTGTAGTCACATTGTGACAACAACACTGCCCAACGTTGCATTCTTGATGTGGCCATTGCAGGGATGATAGATTTGGGCCCCAATACTGCTAGGAGTGGTTTGTGATCGGTTATCAGGGTAAATTTTCTGATGATCAGGAACTGTTGGAATTTCTTGATTCCAAACACTATGGCGAGTGCTTCCTTTTCAATTTCAATTAGTTTCTTTCGCTCTTTGTGAGGGTTTGCAATGCAAACGCGATTGGTTTCTCTTGGCTGTCATCCATTACGTGGCTTATGACAGCTCCCACACCATAGCTGGAAGAATCACACGCTAACTTAAGCTCAGGCTCTGTGTCATAGTGCACAAGGAGAGCATCACTGAGAGAGACTTCTCTTACAAGCGTCGTAAGCTTCCTGTTGCGCTTTCGTCCACTTGCACTGGACATCCTTCTCAAGGAGCTCGTGGAATGGAGCTAACATGGCCGCTAACTCAGGTGAGAAACGTGCATAGTACTGAACCATTCCAAGGAAAGATCTTCACTCAGACACGTTCTGTGGCTTTGGAGCACTGTTGACAGCATCGACCTTTTCCTTCACTGGTTGCAAGCCATTTGCATCAACTTTCAAACCAAGGTTCACAACCTCGGGCTGCACAAAAGCACATTCGCTCCTTTTCAATTTGACATTGTGGGAATTCAATCTTTGAAGCACTAAATCTAACACTTCTAGATTTTCTTCCTCGCTGCTTGTTGCGATCAGCACATCGTCTTGATTGCATAGCAATTTGGAATTCCTTGCAAAATCTTATTCATCGTAGCCTGGAAGATTTTGGGGGAGGACTTCACACCATACGGCAGCTTGGTGTATGAGTACAGTCCCTTGTGTGTGTTGGTGGTGAGATACTGTTGACTCTCTTTGTCAACATTCAGCTGAGCATGAGCATGCGACAGGTCAAGCTGAGAGTAAACCTTTGACCCAGAGAGTGCTGCATACAAATCTTGTGATGTAGGTAACGGGTACTGCTCATCGTCAACTGCTTGGTTGATAGTAACTTTGTGGTCACCGCACAAGCGTACAGTTTTGTCTGCTTTGGGCACTACCACAATCTGGGTAGCCCATTCACTTTTGTCAGTTTTTACTAGCACTCCGTTCTCTCTGACCTTCGCCAGCAATTCCTCCACCTGACTTTTCAACACATAGGGGACCGGCCTTGCCTTGCAATAGACAGGCTTTGCGTTGGACTTGATGCGGATATGTGCGTCACACCCAGTGATGTCCTCATAACTGTCTGAGTACATGCTTTTATACTTGTTCAGCATTGTGTTGAGTCGCTTTGAAGCATCTACACTGAAGATATTTTTCCAGTCTAGTTTCAACTTTCTCAACCAGTCTTTGCCCATGAGGGTTGGCCTGTTGTTGCAGCTCGCTACAACAATAGGCAGCTTTACTGACTGGCCATTGTGCTGAACTGTACATTCCACTTGTCCACATGTCTCTAGGATTTCTCCAGAGTAGGTTTTTAACTCTACGATACTCTTTGTAAGTGGTATTTGATTAAACTTACTCTCATCTGTGTCCTTACTCATGATAGAACAGTCCGCCACCGTGTCGATCCACATATCAATATATTGCTCGTTGATCAAAAGTTTGGTACGGAAGTCTTTCTCATAACTGCTAGCGTTGCCGCTAGTGGCATAGATACTGTAGATGCCTAGTTCTTCATCAGGTGTGTTCACTTCAATATTGTGAATTCCTCCCTTTTGTTGTCGCTGCTTTGCATCATCACTAGAATGGTTCTTACTTCCTGCTATCGATCTAGCTCTGCAAGCTGTTGAAATATGGCCTTGCTTCTGGCAGTGAAAACACTTCGCATTTCTGTATTGGCAGGTCTGTGGTGAGTGATTTCCATTGCAGCGATAACAATTCACTGAACTGCTCTCACCAACATGCTTTTGACTCGGTCTCACAACTTTAGGTTTGGCGGTGGCTTTGTGACTGTAGACCTCAGCTGCCCTAGTCACTTGAGTTGGATGGAGCTCCCTAGCATTCTTAGACACCATCTCCATAGATAGGGCAATTTTGCATGCTATGTCAAACGTTAGGTTCGGAGTGTTCAGTAGCTTGGACTGTGTGCGCTCATCCACCAGTCCGCACACAAACTTATCTCGCAACGCACGATCCAAAAATGTGCCGAAGCTACAATGCAAAGACAGGTTTTTAAGAGCTACAATGTACTCACTGATGGTTTCACTTTGTTTTTGGTTTCTGGTACCAAACTTATAGCTCTCTGCTATTTCTAATGACTTTGGGTCGAAATGGTCCTCGAGTTTCTCAACAATGTCTTCAAACGACACATCCTTCGCTCTCCCTGGCGTGAGTAAATTTGTCAACGTTCCGTAGACCTGATTTCCGTTAGAAAAATTGCTTTTTTCCGTTCACAAATTACTTTATTTTGAGCTTGAACATTCTCATCTGCACCTTCGGTCTCAATAATGTTTTTGGCCTTAAAAAACATCTCCATCCGCTCAATGTAAGACCTGAATGGTTTGTGAGCTCGGTCATACATGCCGAGGCTTGCGATGAATCCCATAGGCGGGGCCTTGATTGTCCCGATCCCGTTGAACAGTGACTCAGCACGCTACCTGTGTACCTGTGAGAATCAACGCTGCTGTTGCTGTGTATACATACACGCAAAGACCAAGCACAGATGATTCTGGATCAGCATTAACAGTAAAACATCGCAAAAAATTCAGTTTAGGTGTCACAAATTCACCTTAAACTTTTCCACTCGAAGGTTGAACACTGTGCCCTTTCATGATCCCTAAAAATAGTTTTGGGATCCCATTCACTTCACCAAAATGTAATATATGTGGGTAGAAGAAATGAAGGACAGAGACAGGATGAGCTGCTAGTCAAGGAGCTTGTTTACTAGGCCAGAGCGAACTAAGCATGCTCATACTAAACCATGTGATAATACATTACACATCCTTCCTTCCTTCCTTCCTTCCTTCCTTCCATCCTTCCTTCCTTCCTTCCTTCCTTCCTTCCTTCCTTCCTTCCTTTATTCGTTCCTTCCTTCCTTCCTTCCTTTATTCCTTCCTTCCTTACTTTATTCCTTCCTTCCTTCCTTTATTCCTTCCTTCCTTCCTTTATTCCTTCCTTCCTTCCTTTATTCCTTCCTTCCTTCCTTTATTCCTTCCTTCCTTCCTTCCTTCCTTCCTTTATTCCTTCCTTCCTTCCTTTATTCCTTCCTTCCTTTCTTTCTTTCTAGAAAACTCTGCTGCTGTGTCCTAACTCGCACCAAGTCCCGTTCACCATTACCCTCTGTGCTCGTTAGCCTACATTGGCTCCCGGTCCGACAACGCCTCGATTTTAAAATTCTCATCCTTGTCTGATAATCGCTCCTGTGAAGCGCCTTGGGACGTTTTACTACGTTAAAAGTGCTATATAAATGCAAGATGTTGTTGGCGGAGGGGCTGAATGAAGACTCTCAGTAAGTCCCTCCTCCTCTTGTAATTTGTCATCTGTTGATTTAAAAAAATGAGTAAAGTATTTCTGCTCCTTGGGCAGGTACCCGGAGAAACAGAGAGAATATGTGACAGACTGCCGGCAACTCTCAGACCTCCTCGACACTCTGGAGACGGCCCTCAGACACTCCGCAGCACAGATCCCCACTTCCTATAAAGCAGCAATTGAGCAAGTGGAGAGGCAAGCGGTAAAGAGAATGTTACATTAATCTACGTCACACACCGGCCTGGAGCGTCAGCTGGATCTATGTCTTTCTGTGTCTGCGCCTGTCTGTGCCTGCGCCTGTGTTTCAATCTGTGTCTGTGTCTGAATCTGTGTCTGCGCCTGTCTGTGTCTGCGCCTGTATCTCAATCTGTGTCTGAATATGTGTCTGCGCCTGTCTGTGTCTGCGCCTGTCTGTGTCTGCGCCTGTATCTCAATCTGTGTCTGCATCTGAATCTGTGTCTGCGCCTGTCTGTGTCTGCACCTGTCTGTGTCTGCGCCTGTATCTCAATCTGTGTCTGTGTCTGCATCCAAGTCTAATTATTACATTTAACCAGGTCTATGTAACCTGAGCTTTTCCCGTGTCCATTCGTGTGCGCACTTTGGCTGCCGCTCCGGACCCAAGCCACTCCACTTTCCCCCCACTATTTTCCTTTTCTCCCTATCCCTCCCTGACCGCACTCTCCTGTCATCATGCCTCCTTTCATTTCTCCACTCCCCGATACTCTGCCCTCCCAAATCCCTACCTCATTCCTTCATTACTTTTTGACCTTCCTGCTCTCCTGCCGCCGTCCCAGGCTTGACTCCCTCTTAGATAAGCCCACAGCTTCCCTCTGTGCCTCTCTTGGCATCCTCCAAAGGGCCCATCGAGGCACTCGTCGCTACCGCCTTACGAGCAGCAACCCCAACTATCCCATCCTACTCTCTCGCCGACCATCCTGCCCAGCGCACCCACTGGGGGAAAATCTTGCCAATCTTCTCCCCATCCAACTCATCCCCCCCAGCGCTGACCCTGTGGACGCTGGCAGTGGGGCAGCCATCACCGACCCTCCGCATCTCCCTCCAGAAGAAGAAATTAGGAGAGCGAAGAGGGGGCATGAAAAAACACTGGCGGGCAAAATAAAGGAAAATCCCAAGGTGTTTTATAAGTATATTAAGGGCAAGAGGATAACCAGGGAAAGAGTAGGGCCCATTAGGGACCAAAGTGGCAATCTGTGTGTAGAGCCGGAAGATGTAGGTGAGGTTTTAAATGAATATTTTGCATCTGTGTTCACTATGGAGAAGGATGATGTAGGCATAGAAATCAGGCAGGGGGATTGTGATATACTTGAACAAATTAGTATTGAGAGGGAGGAGGTACTAGTGGTTTTAACGGGCTTAAAAGTGGATAAATCCCCAGGCCCAGACGAGATGTATCCCAGGCTGCTGTGTGAGGCAAGGGAGGAGATTGCAGGGGCTCTGACACAAATTTTCAGAACCTCCCTGGCCACAGGGGAGGTGCCAGAGGACTGGAGAACAGCTAACGTAGTACCATTATTCAAGAAGGGTAGTAGGGATAAACCAGGGAATTACAGGCCAGTGAGCCTAACATCAGTGGTAGGGAAATTATTGGAAAAAATTCTGAGGGACAGAATTAGTCTCCACTTGGAGAGGCAGGGATTAATCAGGGATAGTCAGCATGGCTTTGTCAGGGGGAGATCATGTCTGACCAATTTGATTGAATTTTTTGAGGGGGTGACTAGGTGTGTGGATGAGGGTAGTGCAGTTGATGTGGTCTACATGGACTTCAGTAAGGCTTTTGACAAAGTCCCGCATGGGAGACTGGTCAAGAAGGTAAGAGCCCATGGGATCCAGGGCAACTTGGCACATTGGATCCAAAATTGGCTTAGTGCAGGAGGCAGAGGGTGATAGTCGAAGGTTGTTTTTGTGACTGAAAGCCTGTGTCCAGTGGTGTACCGCAGGGATCGGTGCTGGGTCCTTTGCTGTTTGTAGTGTACATTAATGATTTAGATATGAATGTAGGAGGTATGATCAGTAAGTTCGCAGATGACACGAAAATTGGAGGAGTGGTAAATAGCGAGGAGGGAAGCCTCAGGCTACAGGACGATATAGATGGGATGGTTAGATGGGCAGAACAGTAGCAAATGGAATTTAACCCTGAAAAGTGTGAGGTGATGCATTTTGGGAGGACTAACAAGGCAAGGGAATACACAATGAATGGTAGGACCCTAGGAAGGACAGAGGATCAGAGGGACCTTGGTGTGCATGTACATAGATCGCTGAAGGCAGCAGGACAGGTAGATAAGGTGGTTAAAAAGGCATATGGGATACTTGCCTTTATTAGCCAAGACATAGAATATAAGAGCAGGGAGGTTATGATGGAGCTGTACAAAACACTAGTTAGGCCACAGCTGGAATACTGTGTGCAGTTCTGGTCGCCACACTATAGGAAGGATTTGATTGCATTGGAGAGGGTGCAGAGGAGATTCACCAGGATGTTACCTGGGCTGGAGCGCTTCAGCTATGAAGAGAGACTGGACAGGCTGGGGTTGTTTTCCTTCGAGTAGAGAAGGCTGAGGGGGGACCTGATTGAGGTGTACAAAATTATGAGGGGCATAGATAGGGTAGATAGAAAGGAAAGGAACTTTTCCCCTTAGTAGAGGGGTCAATAACCAGGGGGCATAGTTTCAAGATAAGGGGCAGGAGGTTTAGAGGGGATTTGAGGAAAAACTTTTTCACCCAGAGGGTGGTTGGAATCTGGAACTCACTGCCTGAAAGGGTGGTAGAGGCAGGAACCCTCACAACATTCAAGAAGCATTTAGATGAGCACTTGAAACGCCATAGCATACAAGGCTACGGACCAAGTGCTGGAAAATGGGATTAGACTAGACAGGGCTTGATGGCCAGCGCGGACACGATGGGCCGAAGGGCCTCTTTCTGTGCTGTATAACTCTATGGGGGAAAAATTCAGTCGCGCCCCGTTTGGGGCGCAAATATCGGCCGGGCGGAAAGATTAGCGCCTGGCGCTAATTATCGCCACCGACTGCAAACTTGACTTTTATCGCCCCTGGAGGTGATTGCAGCGCTAAATCAGGCGCTTCACACCTGTCTTAAGGCGCAAAGGCCGAGGAGCGAGGCGCTACCTCAGAGCGCTGGCGAAGCTCATGTAATGTCAGTCAGCAATGGAACACACACACAATGGCACGGGCCAGTTCTTAAAGGGGCTGGTTAATCTTGCTTTCCATCCACATCCTGCTCATTGCAGCCTTGAATCTCGGCCTGGAGAGACCTGCACATCAAATGTGCTGGAAAGAACAATGGAGAGTGCCAGGCAAAGAGCTCAGAGTGCAGCCCCCACAGTCTCTGCTAAATCGATACAAGGAATGGCAAATCAAAATGAACCTGCAAAGTGCTGCTCAGTACCCAAAACTCCTTCACACAACGTTGAATCTCTCCAGAAGTCTCTCCCTCTCTCTCTCAGAATGCGTAGTTCAAAAATGGCACCAACAATAAAAGGCAGGAAGCGGTCACCTTTAAATAGCGCTCCCCCTTTCCCTTCATGACTGCAGAATGCTCCCCTCAACCTGTCGTTGCTAGCGTCAGGCGGTAAGGCAGGGGGTGCCACTCAATATCCGCTCCGGGGCGATACCGGGGCGTTGCGCACTCGAGTGACGTCATGATCTGCCGGCGCAGGAGATCGCGGCGATAAAGTTTAGTGCCGCCGCAAAATGTCTAGTTAAGTTCGCGAGCAGCGCAAACATCGCTGCGCCCGGGCGCTAGCTGCTTTGCTCCCCATTAACGCCCTCTTAAGGCGCTAATGGGAGGCGCAACCAACTGAATTTTTCCCCCTATGACTCTAATGTCCGTTCACTTGCGAACAAGGCCCTTGCCACCCATGAGCTTATCGTGGATACTGCTTCGAAAATAAAAAGGAAAGAATTTGGGGGAGGAGCCCTTCATGGGAGGTAACCATTTGTACAGAAAGGAAAGTTGTTTCTTCGTGTTGAAGTTTCTGTTTTTTCCATTAACCGAAGGCGCTGGGAGGTGAAATCGATTCCATCGAGAGGAGGATGACGGACCTGCGGCACAGAGCCGTGGATTTGGAGAGGTCAGGTGGGGCGTCGGCCAGCCGAGCTGTGACTAGACTCTGGGACCACTGGCTCTGCCTCCAAGACTCTGCGAGAGAGCAGGAATTACACTGCAGGGACCTGAGGGAGGAGTGGAAGACCATCAGTGAACAGGTACCAACCGCAGCAACAGGGGGGGGAACAGATACAAACTGTGCCAATGGGGGGGGGAACAGATACCAACTGTGCCAATGGGGGGGGAAACAGATACCAACTGTGCCAATGGGGGGGGAACAGATAGCAACTGTGCCAATGGGGGGGGGGGGAACAGATACCAACTGTGCCAATGGGGGGGGAACAGATACCAACTGTGCCAATGGGGGGGAACAGATACCAACTGTGCCAATGGGGGGGGGAACAGATAGCAACTGTGCCAATGGGGGGGGGGGGGGAACAGATACCAACTGTGCCAATGGGGGGGGGAACAGATACCAACTGTGCCAATGGGGGGGAACAGATACCAACTGTGCCAACATAGGCCTGTGAGCAAGTAGAAATAAATTCTGAAGGACAGTTTTAATCGTCATTTAGAAAGGCACGGATTAATCAAGCACAGTCAGCATGGATTTGTGAAGGGAAGGTCGTATCTGATTAACTTGATTGAATTTTTTGAGGAGGTAACGAGGAGGGTCGATGAGGGTAGTGCGTTTGATGTAGTCTACATGGATTTTAGCAAGGCTTTTGACAAGATCCCACATGGCAGACTGGTCAGAAAAGTAAAAGCCCATGGAATCCAAGGGAAAGTGGCAAGTTGGATCCAAAATTGGCTTAGTGGCAGGAAACAAAGGGTGATGGTCGATGGGTGTTTTTGTGACTGGAAGGCTGTTTCCAGTGGGGTTCCGCAGGGCTCAGTACTGGGTCCCTTGCTTTCTGTGGTTTATATCAATGATTTAGACTTCAATGTAGGGGGCATCATTAAGGAGCTTGCAGATGATACAAAAATTAGCCATGTGGTTGATAGTGAGGAAGAAAGCTGTAGACTCCAGGAAGATATCAATGGACTGGTCAGGTGGGCAGAAAAGTGGCAAGTGGAATTCAATCCGGAAGTGTGAGGTAATGCATTTGGGGAGGTCTAACAAGACAAGGGAATACACATTAAATGGTAGGCTATTGAGAAATGTAGTAGAACAGAGGGACCTTGGAGTGCATGTCCACAGATCCCTGAAGGTAGCAGGACAGGTAGATAAGGCGATTAAGAAGGCATACGGAATGCTTGCCTTTATTAGCCGAGGCATAGAATACAAGAGCAGGAGGGTTATGCTTGAACTGTATAAAACACCTCGTCGTGGATTTTGATAATCAGGGGGCAGTACTGTGTGGCGGGGGCAGGTTGGTAGAGGACCTTTGTCTTACGGATGTTTAGTGTAAGGCCCATGCTCTCATATGCTTCGGTGAAGGTGTTGACGACGGTTTGGAGTTCGACCTCCGAGTGTGCGCAGACGCAAGCATCGTCTGCATACTGTAATTCGATGACAGAGGATGGGACGACCTTGGATCTGGACTAGAGGCGACAGAGGATGGTGGGGGTCTGGAACTCACTGCCTGAAATGGTGGTAGAAGCAGAAACCCTCATCGCATTAAAAAATTATTGGATATGCACTTGAAGTGCTGTAACCTACAGGGCTACAGACCAAGAGCTGGAAAGTGGGGTTAGACTGGATAGCTCTTTTTCGGCCAGCACAGACACAATGGGCCGAATGGCCTTCTTCTCTGCTGTAAATGTCTATGAAACTGTGTCAACACAGGCCAGTGAACAGGTACAAACCACACCAACACAGGCCAGTGAACAGGTACAAACCGCACCAACACAGGCCAGTGAACAGGTACAAACCGCACCAACACAGGCCAGTGAACAGGTACAAACCGCACCAACACAGGCCAGTGAACAGGTACAAACCACACCAACACAGGCCAGTGAACAGGTACAAACCACACCAACACATTCCAGTGAACAGGTACAAACCGCACCAACACAGGCCAGTGAACAGGTACAAACCGCACCAACACAGGCCAGTGAACAGGTACAAACCACACCAACACAGGCCAGTGAACAGGTACAAACCACACCAACACAGGCCAGTGAACAGGTACAAACCACACCAACACAGGCCAGTGAACAGGTACAAACCGCACCAACACAGGCCAGTGAACAGGTACAAACCGCTCCAACACAGGCCAGTGAACAGGTACAAACCGCTCCAACACAGGCCAGTGAACAGGTACAAACCGCACCAACACAGGCCAGTGAACAGGTACAAACCACACCAACACAGGCCAGTGAACAGGTACAAACCACACCAACACAGGCCAGTGAACAGGTACAAACCGCTCCAACACAGGCCAGTGAACAGGTACAAACCGCTCCAACACAGGCCAGTGAACAGGTACAAACCACACCAACATAGGCCAGTGAACAGGTACAAACCACACCAACACAGGCCAGTGAACAGGTACAAACCGCTCCAACACAGGCCAGTGAACAGGTACAAACCGCTCCAACACAGGCCAGTGAACAGGTACAAACCTCACCAACACAGGCCAGTGAACAGGTACAAACCGCACCAACACAGGCCAGTGAACAGGTACAAACCACACCAACACAGGCCAGTGAACAGGTACAAACCACACCAACACAGGCCAGTGAACAGGTACAAACCGCACCAACACAGGCCAGTGAACAGGTACAAACCGCTCCAACACAGGCCAGTGAACAGGTACAAACCGCTCCAACACAGGCCAGTGAACAGGTACAAACCGCACCAACACAGGCCAGTGAACAGGTACAAACCACACCAACACAGGCCAGTGAACAGGTACAAACCACACCAACACAGGCCAGTGAACAGGTACAAACCGCTCCAACACAGGCCAGTGAACAGGTACAAACCGCTCCAACACAGGCCAGTGAACAGGTACAAACCACACCAACACAGGCCAGTGAACAGGTACAAACCACACCAACACAGGCCAGTGAACAGGTACAAACCGCTCCAACACAGGCCAGTGAACAGGTACAAACCGCTCCAACACAGGCCAGTGAACAGGTACAAACCTCACCAACACAGGCCAGTGAACAGTTACAAACCACACCAACACAGGCCAGTGAACAGGTACAAACCACACCAACACAGGCCAGTGAACAGTTACAAACCGCTCCAACACAGGCCAGTGAACAGGTACAAACCACACCAACACAGGCCAGTGAACAGGTACAAACCGCTCCAACACAGGCCAGTGAACAGGTACAAACCGCTCCAACACAGGCCAGTGAACAGGTACAAACCACACCAACACAGGCCAGTGAACAGGTACAAACCGCACCAACACAGGCCAGTGAACAGGTACAAACCACACCAACACAGGCCAGTGAACAGGTACAAACCACACCAACACAGGCCAGTGAACAGTTACAAACCGCTCCAACACAGGCCAGTGAACAGGTACAAACCGCACCAACACAGGCCAGTGAGCAGGTACAAACCGCTCCAACACAGGCCAGTGAACAGGTACAAACCACACCAACACAGGCCAGTGAACAGGTACAAACCGCTCCAACACAGGCCAGTGAACAGGTACAAACCGCTCCAACACAGGCCAGTGAACAGGTACAAACCGCACCAACACAGGCCAGTGAACAGGTACAAACCACACCAACACAGGCCAGTGAACAGGTACAAACCACACCAACACAGGCCAGTGAACAGGTACAAACCGCACCAACACAGGCCAGTGAACAGGTACAAACCACACCAACACAGGCCAGTGAACAGGTACAAACCGCTCCAACACAGGCCAGTGAACAGGTACAAACCGCACCAACACAGGCCAGTGAACAGGTACAAACCACACCAACACAGGCCAGTGAACAGGTACAAACCACACCAACACAGGCCAGTGAACAGGTACAAACTGCTCCAACACAGGCCAGTGAACAGGTACAAACCGCTCCAACACAGGCCAGTGAACAGGTACAAACCACACCAACACAGGCCAGTGAACAGGTACAAACCACACCAACACAGGCCAGTGAACAGGTACAAACCGCTCCAACACAGGCCAGTGAACAGTTACAAACCGCACCAACACAGGCCAGTGAACAGGTACATACATAGATACATAGAAGATAGGAGCAGGAGTAGGCCATCCGGCCCTTCGAGCCTGCTCTGCCATTTAATGAGATCATGGCTGATCCTCCAATTCAGTATCCCGTCCCCGCCTTCTCTCCGTAACCCTTAACCCCTTTTGCCTGTAGAAATATATCTAATTCCCTCTTAAATATATTTAATGAGCTGGCGTACACTGCCCTCTGTGGCAATGAGTTCCACAGGTTCACCACCCTCTGAGTGAAGAAATTCCCCCTCATTTCTGTCCTAAATGGTTTAGCCCTTATCCTTAAATTATGTCCTCTAGTTCTGTTCTCACCCGCCAAGGGAAACATTCCTTCTGCATCTAGTCTGTCTAGACCTGTCAGAATTTTATACACTTCTATGAGGTCCCCTCTCAATCTTCTAAACTCCAGTGTGTACATCCCTAAACTACATAGTCTCTCCTCATAGGTCAATCCCGCCATTCCTGGTATCAGCCTGGTGAATCGCCGCTGCACCCCCTCCATGGCAAGAACATCTTTCCTCAGATGAGGCGACCAAAACTGTACACAGTACTCGAGGTGTGGTCTCACCAGTGCCCTGTACAGCTGCAGCAAGGTATCCCTGTTCCTGTATTCCAACCCTTTTGCTATGAAGGCCAGCATACCGTTTGCCTTCTTGACCTGCCTGTTGCACCTGCATGCTCGCCTTCAGTGACTGGTGTACAAGAACACCCAGGTCTCTCTGTACTTCCCCCTCTCCCAATTTATTGCCATTTAAATAATAATTTGCCCTCCCGTTCCTGCACCCAAGGTGGATAACTTCGCACTTGTCCACATTATAGTGCATCTGCCATTTATCCGCCCAATCACCCAGTCTGTCCAAATCGCTCTGGAGCTTCCTGGTCTCCTCCTCTGAGCCCACCCCCCCTCCTAGTTTAGTGTCGTCTGCAAATTTGGAAATGCTGCATCCGACTCCCTGATCCAGGTCATTAATGTAAATTGTGAACAGCTGGGGACCCAGGACAGATCCCTGTGGTACCCCACTTGTTACTGCCTGCCATTCAGAAAATGAGCCGTTTATTCCAACTCTCTGTTTTCTATCTGACAGCCAATTCTCTATCCACGTCAATACTTTCCCCTTTATCCCATGAGCTTCAATTTTCCATGCTAATCTTTTATGTGGGACCTTGTCGAAGGCCTTTTGGAAGTCCAGGTACACCACATCTACTGGCTCTCCCCCATCTATTTTACCAGTTACTCCCTCAAAAAATTCCAATAGATAAGTCAAGCACGATTTACCCTTTGTAAATCCATGTTGACTCTGTCCTATCCTGTCCCCATTTGCTAAGTGCTCCGCTATTTCATCCTTAATGATGGACTCCAGCATTTTGCCCACAACTGATGTAAGGCTTACAGGTCTGTAATTACCTGCTTTTTCCCTACCCCCCTTTTTGAATAGTGGGGTAACGTTAGCTACCCTCCAATCCATGGGCACTGTTCCCGAGTCTAATGAATTCTGAAAAATCATACTTAGTGCATCCGCTATCTCTAGGGCCACCTCCTTCAGTACCCTAGGATGCATGTTATCAGGCCCTGGGGATTTGTCCGCCTTCAATCCCTTTAGCTTCCTTAACACCATATCCTTAGAGATATTGATTTGCGTCAGTTCCTCCTTTGCCAATGTCCCTATTTTTCCCGATATCCCAGGGAGGTTTTTTGTGTCTTCCTTCGTAAAGACTGACCCAAAGTATGCATTTAGTTGGTCTGCCATTTCCTTATTTCCCGTTATATATTCCCCCATATCTGACTGCAATGGACCAACTTTGGTTTTCACCAGTCTTTTCCTCTTGATATACTTACAAACCGCACCAACACAGGCCAGTGAACAGGTACAAACC
>CM059425.1:2914476-3037206 GCA_030390025.1 Squalus acanthias
TACTGAGCCCCCACACACACAGCAGGAAAGGCCCAGGCTCCATCCCCGGGTGGTGATTTGGGACGGGGGGAGGGGGCGGCGACCCAATTAGCCTCAGTGCCCTTGGTGTACAGTCCCAGCTGTGATGCGCCCATGGTACAATGGCCTGTCAATCCTCACAGTCTGGCGCTGTGGCAGGGGTTATTCTCCTAATTTTCACTACCAGCAGAGCAGACTGCAGCGCCTGTGCTGGCTCGGACAGCAAAGGGCCACTTTGTAAGATGCCCCCTCACCCTAAATCTGGCCCTCACTGTGCAAACTGTTTTTGCCCCCTGCTTGCTCTCTGTTCCCCCTCCTTGCCAGCAATTGGAGCTCCTTTCCTTTTGTAAGCAATCCAATCCGAGTGCAACAGTCTGATCCTGTGCAGACTGCCTTTAGTGGTTATGTTGAGACTGGGCTTGTTTATTCCCTGTCTAATTGGAAAGGGATTAAGGTCCTTATTATGTGTGTTGGCAGCGTGCGGAGGAGGGGGAATCATTCACTCATTACTGACAGGCAAAGACCATCTGTTACACAAGGAACAGCCTTGCTGCCTCACCCCAATAACAGGGTCTTCCTCGCTCCCTCAACCCCCCGGGGCTCGTGCGCTGACCTGAACTCAGAAATCGCACAAGTGTGTGAGCTTGCACTCTGAACTCGTGGAGCCTCTGCCGTTCAACGGGGCGCTTTGTTTTCGCAGTCTGGCGCAGAAGATCGGGAACAGTCGGAGGGGCATTGAGGAGGAGGTGCGAGAGCGGGAGAAAACACTCCAAGAGATCAACGGGATCGGAGATTGGCTGCAGCAAGCAGCGACTCAGCTAGAGAGCACGGGCTTGGACAGCGATGGAGGGCCAGAGGAGAGACTGGAGGTAAAAACAGGCAGCGCATGTACAGGGTCTGAGTTACATGGCAGGATCTAATCGAGGGGTTCGGGGGGTTTATATATAGAATAACAGATACCCGGGAGTGAGTTACAGACTGGAATCTAATCGAGGGGTTCGGGGGGTTTATATATAGAATAACAGATACCCGGGAGTGAGTTACAGACTGGAATCTAATCGAGGGGTTCGGGGGGTTTATATATAGAATAACAGATACCCGGGAGTGCGTTACAGGCTAGAATCTAATCGAGGGGTTCGGGGGGTTTATATATAGAATAACAGATACCCGGGAGTGAGATACAGGCTGGAATCTAATCGAGGGGTTCGGGGGGTTTATATATAGAATAACAGATACCCGGGAGTGAGTTACAGACTGGAATCTAATCGAGGGGTTCGGGGGGTTTATATATAGAATAACAGATACTCGGGAGTGAGTTACAGGCTAGAATCTAATCGAGGGGTTCGGGGGGTTTATATATAGAATAACAGATACCCGGGAGTGAGTTACAGGCTGGAATCTAATCGAGGGGTTTGGGTGGGGTTTATATATAGAATAACAGATACCCGGGAGTGAGTTACAGGCTGGGATCTAATCGAGGGGTTCGGGGGGGTTTATATATAGAATAACAGATACCCGGGAGTGAGTTACAGGCTGGGATCTAATCGAGGGGTTCGGGGGGGTTTATATATAGAATAACAGATACCCGGGAGTGAGTTACAGGCTGGAATCTAATCGAAGTGATGGGGGGGTTTATATATGGAATAACAGACACCCTGGAGTGAGTTACAGACTGGAATCTAATCGAAGGGTTAGGGGGGTTTATATATAGAAAATTAGGATACCTGGGAGTGAGTTACAGGCTGGAATCTAATCGAGGGGTTCGGGGGGTTTATATATAGAATAACAGATACCCGGGAGTGGGTTACAGGCTGGGATCTAATCGAGGGGTTCGGGGGGGTTTATGTATAGAATAACAGATACCCGGGAGTGAGTTACAGGCTGGAATCTAATCGAAGGGATGGGGGGGTTTATATATAGAATAACAGATACCCTGGAGTGAGTTACAGACTGGAATCTAATCGAAGGGTTAGGGGGGTTTATATATAGAAAATTAGGATACCTGGGAGTGAGTTACAGGCTAGAATCTAATCGAGGGGTTCGGAGGGTGTATATATAGAATAAGAGATACCCGGGAGTGAGTTACAGGCTGGGATCTAATCGAGGGGTTTATATATAGAATAACAGATACCCGGGAGTGAGTTACAGGCTGGAATCTAATCGAGGGGTTCGGGGGGTTTATATATAGAATAACAGATACCCGGGAGTGAGTTACAGGCTGGAATCTAATTGAGGGGTTCGGAGGGTGTATATCTAGAATAACAGATACCTGGCAGTGAGTTACAGGCTGGAATCTAATCGAGGGGTTCGGAGGGTTTATATATAGAATAATAGATACCCAGGAGTGAGTTACAGACTGGAATCTAATCGAAGGGTTAGGGGGGTTTATATATAGAAAATTAGGATACCTGGGAGTGAGTTACAGGCTGGAATCTAATCGAGGGGTTCGGGGGGTTTATATATAGAATAACAGATACCCGGGAGTGGGTTACAGGCTGGGATCTAATCGAGGGGTTCGGGGGGGTTTATATATAGAATAACAGATACCCGGGAGTGGGTTACAGGCTGGAATCTAATCGATGGGTTCGGGGGGTTTATATATAGAATAACAGATACCCAGGGGTTAAGTTACAGGCTGGAATCTAATTGATGGGATCGGGTGTATTATATATAGAATAACAGATACCCGGGAGTGAGTTACAGGCTGGAATCTAATTGAAGGGATAGGGGGGGTTTATATATAGAATAAGACATACCCGGGAGTGAGTTACAGGCTGGTATCAAATTGAGGGGTTCGGGGGGTTTATATATAGAATAACAGATACCCGGGAGTGAGTTACAGGCTGTAATCTAATTGAAGGGATAGGGGGGGTTTATATATAGAATAACAGATACCCGGGAGTGAGTTACAGGCTGGAATCTAATCGAGGGGTTTATATATAGAATATCAGATACCCGGGAGTGAGTTACAGGCTGGAATCTAATTGAGGGGTTCGGAGGGTGTATATCTAGAATAACAGATACCCGGGAGTGAGTTACAGGCTGGAATCTAATCGAGGGGTTCGGAGGGTGTATATATAGAATAAGAGATACCCGGGAGTGAGTTACAGGCTGGGATCTAATCGAGGGGTTTATATATAGAATAAGAGATACCTGGGAGTGAGTTACAGGCTGGAATCTAATCGAGGGGTTCGGGGGGTTTATATATAGAATAACAGATACCCGGGAGTGAGTTACAGGCTGGAATCTAATTGAGGGGTTCGGAGGATGTATATCTAGAATAACAGATACCTGGCAGTGAGTTACAGGCTGGAATCTAATCGAGGGGTTCGGAGGGTTTATATATAGAATAATAGATACCCAGGAGTGAGTTACAGGCTGGAATCTAATCGAGGGGTTCGGGGGTGTTTATATATCGAATAACCGATACCTGGGAGTGAGTTACAGGCTGGAATCTAATCGAGGGGTTCGGGGGGTTTATGTATAGAATAACAGATACCCGGGAGTGAGTTACAGGCTGGAATCTAATCGAGGGGTTCGGGGGGTTTATATATAGAATAACAGATACCCGGGAGTGAGTTACAGGCTGGAATCTAATTGAGGGGTTCGGGGGGTTTAGATAAAGAATAACAGATACCCGGGATTGAGTTACAGGCTGGGATCTAATCGAGGTGGTTTGGGGGGTTTATATATAGAATAACAGATACCCGGGAGTGAGTTACAGGCTGGGATCTAATCGAGGGGTTCGGGGGGTTTATATATAGAATAACAGATACCCAAGAGTGAGTTACAGGCTGGAATCTAATCGAGGGGTTCGGGCGTGTTTACATATAGAATAACAGATACCCGGGAGTGAGTTACAGGCTGGAATCTAATCGAGGGGTTCGGAGGGTGTATATATAGAGTTGCAAGCTGTGGAACGATTGCTGATCCCTCCATTTCCCTGGTGGCTCGCTGATATGATGCTCTGCACAATTGGCAGTCTCTTGTAATTGGTCCCTGGGGCAGCTTACATTTGGAAATGGATGGTCCTGAGATTGAAGATTGATTCCTTTTCATTCAGCCGAGCTCGTGATTCCGGATTAGAGAGAAGCTGAATGTGTTGCTTTGTGCGGTTGAGGTGAAGTGGGTTGTGAGCAGGAGTCCTGTACCGTTGAGGGTCGGTGCTTTGAATGGATCGACAAGGTGGAGGAGCTGCCTCGTGCATTTCAATCAAGCTCTTTTATTTTTGTTTACCCTCCTGTCTTTATCTTGAAATTCAATTCAAAATCATGAATGGTTTTGATAGAGTAAATACGGAGAAACTGATACCAGTGGCAGGAGGGTTGGTAACCAGAGGACACACATTTAAAATAAATGGTAAAAGAATCAGAGGGAGAAGTGGAGAAATATTTTTACGCAGCGAGTTGTTGTGATCTGGAATGCGCTGCCTGAAAGGGCGGTGGAAGCAGATTCAACAGTAACTTTCAAAAGGGAATTGGATAAATACTTGAAAAGTGGAAGATTTGCAGGGCTCTGGGGAAAGAGCAGGGGGAGTGGGACTAATTGGAGAGCTCTTTCACAGAGCCGGCACAGGCAGGATGGGCCGAATGGCCTCCTGTGCTGTATGTTACTGTGACTCTCCCGTGGTCAGCTCCCGGTTGTGGTGTCATGAGACTCCTGCGAGGTCCTGGAGTTGTCGCTCTGGGCGATGCAGCCCTGGGTCCTGTGTGGACTTCCAGACTGACTTCTTCATGTCGCCCGCAGGGACTCCGAGGCGCAGTGAGTGCCCGGCGACAGGCGATGGCGGAGATCAGTGGCCGGATGCAGAACAGGTACTCGGAGCGATACACCACCATCCCCGCAGAAATCAGCACTCGTATCCAGGAGACCAGCAGAGTGCTCGGAGACATGGAAGAGAAGGTGAGGCTTTAAAGAAATAAAGAACTTGCATTTCTATCGCGCCTTTCACCACCTCAGGACGTCCCAAAGCGCTTCACAGCCAATGACCTACTTTTGAAGTGTAGTCACTGTTTTAATGTAGGTAACGCGGCAGCCAATCTGCGCACAGCAAGCTCCCACAAACAGCAATGAAATAAATGACCAGATAATCTGTTTTAATGATGTTGCTTGATGTTTTGCACTGGAGTGTCAGCCTGGATTATGTGTTCAAGTCTTTTGAGTGGGACTTAAACCCACGACCTTCTGACTCAGAGGCGAGATTTTTTACTTAAAGCTTGGGATGTGGGCGTCGCTGACAAGGCCAGAATTTATTGCTCGTCCCTAATTGCCCTTGAGAAGGTGGTGGTGAACCTTATTCTTGAACCGCTGCAGTCCGTGTGGTGAAGGTACTCCCACAGTGCTGTTAGGGAGGGAGTTCCAGGATTTTGACCCAGTGACGATGAAGGAACGGCGATATACTTCTAAGTCAGGATGGTGTGTGACTTGGAGGGGAACTTGGGGGTGGTGGTGTTCCCATGCGCCTGCTGCCCTTGTCCTTCTAGGTGGAAGAGGTTGCGGGTTTGGGAGGTGTTGCCGAAGAAGCCTTGGCGAGTTGCTGCAGTGCATCTTGTGGATGGTACACACTGCAGCCACGGTGCGCCGGTGGTGGAGGGAGTGAATGTTTAAGGTGGTAGATGGGGTGCCAATCAAGCGGACTGCTTTGTCCTGGATGATGTCAAGCTTCTTGAGACTTGTTGGAGCTGCACTCATCCAGGCAAGTGCTACCACTGAGAGATGGCTGACATCTTACCATTGCGCAATTTAAAATGTTTGCATCTGTAAGATCCCCTTCATAGTCAGAGCTGGTAACTGCACTGTTCTGGGGTGCTGAACTAATCTGAGCAGGAAGGACCAGTTCTCACAGAATCATCGAAATTTACGACACAGAAGGAGGCCATTCGGCCCATTGTGTCTGTGCCGGCCGACAAAGAGCTATCCAGCCGAATCCCACTTTCCAGCTCTTGGTCCGTAGCCCTGTAGGTTACAGCACTTCAAGTGTGTATCCAAGCACTTTTTAAATGTGATGAGGGTCTCTGCCTCTACCACCCTTTCAGGCAGTGAGTTCCAGACCCCCACCACCCTCTGGGTGAAAAAAGTTCTCCTCAACTCCCCTCTGATCCTTCTACCAATTACTTTAAATCTATGCCCCCTTCTGCTAAGGGAAATAGGTCCTTCCTATCCACTCTATCTAGGCCCCTCATAATTTTATGCACCTCAATCAAGTCACACCTCAATCAAGTCTCCCCTCAGCCTCCTCTGTTCCAAAGAAAACAACCCCAGCCTATCCAATCTTTCCTCATAGCTAAAATTCTCCAGTCCTGGCAACATCCTTGTAAACCTCCTCTGTACCCTCTCTAGTGCAATCATATCTTTCCTGTAAGGTGGTGACCAGAACTGCACGCAGTACTCCAGCTGAGGCCTAACTAGTGTTATATACAGTTCAAGCATAACCTCCCTGCTCTTATATTCTATGTCTCGGCTAATAAAGGCAAGTATCCCGTATGCCTTCTTAACCACCTTATCCACTTGGCCTGCTACCTTCAGGGATCTGTGGACATGCACTCCAAGGTCCCTTTGTTCCTCTACACTTCTCAGTATTCTACCATTAATTGGGTATTCCTTTGCCTTGTTAGCCCTCCCCAAATGCATTACCTGATCCCCAGTCTGTGCTCAGTTAGCAGATACCGGTCAGGACACTAACTGGGGCACTACAGTTAGCCTCAGTGTCCATGGGCGGGGGGAGCGGGAAGAAACCAGACAACATTCCTGTCCCAGATCACAGACGAGTGACCCCGTGCTGTCAGATGCTGCTGTGATCAGGCTTGGGCGTGATGCCATCCAAGGTCGAATATCCAGCTGACACTCATTGGGCTGAGACGTGGACATTGGCCAGCTGGCTCGAGATGCCGGGGAGCCGTGGAATCGAGTCTCAGTGAGTGTCAGGAGAACAGGTGGTGGAACCTGGAACAAGGCCGAAAAATAACTAAGTCTCAAATGTTTTTTTGTCTTACTGCGTCAGGTACGAGCACTGGGTTCCCAGAATACACGGAGTCAGCAGCTCAGCTGCAGGATCGCAGCCATAAGAAGCGGACTCCAGAAGGTCGAGAAGATGTTACAGCAACGGAGCAAAACCGACAGTGAGGCGAAGGCCCAACAAAAGGTAAGCACAGTAAACAACCAAGACACAAACATTTCAATCGGGGTACGGGTCCCCTCCTCTCCTGAAGGTGCTGACTGTCACTGGGGTACGGGTCCCCTCCTCTCCTGAAGGTGCTGACTCTCACTGGGGTTCAGTCCCCTCCTCTCCTGAAGATCCTGACTCTCACTGGGGTACGGGTCCCCTCCTCTCCTGAAGGTGCTGACTCTCACTGGGGTACGAGTCCCCTCCTCTCCTGAAGATGCTGACTGTCTCTGGGGTACGGGTCCCCTCCTCTCCTGAAGGTGCTGACTCTCACTGGGGTTCAGTCCCCTCCTCTCCTGAAGGTGCTGACTCTCACTGGAGTACAGGTCCCATCCTCTCCTGAAGGTGCTGACTCTCACTGGGGTACGGGTCCCCTCCTCTCCTGAAGGTGCTGACTCTCACTGGGGTACGGGTCCCCGCCTCTCCTGAAGGCGCTGACTCTCACTGGGGTATGGGTCCCCTCCTCTCCTGAAGGTGCTGACTGTCTCTGGGGTACAGGTCCCATCCTCTCCTGAAGGTGCTGACTCTCACTGGAGTACAGGTCCCATCCTCTCCTGAAGGTGCTGACTCTCACTGGGGTACGGGTCCCCTCCTCTCCTGAAGGTGCTGACTCTCACTGGAGTACGGGTCCCCTCCTCTCCTGAAGGTGCTGACTCTCACTGGGGTACAGGTCCCCTCCTCTCCTGAAGGTGCTGACTCTCACTGGGGTACAGGTCCCCTCCTCTCCTGAAGGTTCTGACTCTCACTGGGGTACGGGTCCCCTCCTCTCCTGAAGATGCTGACTCTCACTGGGGTACGGGTCCCCTCCTCTCCTGAAGGTGCTGACTCTCACTGGGGTACGGGACCCCTCCTCTCCTGAAGGTGCTGACTCTCACTGGGGTACATGTCCCCTCCTCTCCTGAAGGCGCTGACTCTCACTGGGGTATGGGTCCCCTCCTCTCCTGAAGGTGCTGACTCTCACTGGGGTACGGGACCCCTCCTCTCCTGAAGGTGCTGACTCTCACTGGGGTACGGGTTCCGTCCTCTCCTGAAGGTGCTGACTCTCACTGGGGTATGGGTCCCCTCCTCTCCTGAAGGTGCTGACTCTCACTGGGGTACGGGTTCCGTCCTCTCCTGAAGGTGCTGACTCTCACTGGGGTACGGGTCCCCTCCTCTCCTGAAGGTGCTGACTGTCTCTGGGGTACGGGTCCCCTCCTCTCCTGATGGTGCTGACTCTCACTGGGGTAGGGGTCCTCTCCTCTCCTGAAGGTGCTGACTCTCACTGGGGTACGGGTCCCCTCCTCTCCTGAAGATGCTGACTCTCACTGGGGTACAGGTCCCCTCCTCTCCTGAAGGTGCTGACTCTCACTGGGGTACAGGTCCCCTCCTCTCCTGAAGATGCTGACTCTCACTGGGGTACATGTCCCCATCTCTCCTGAAGGTGCTGACTGTCTCTGGGGTACAGGTCCCATCCTCCCCTGAAGGTGCTGACTCTCACTGGAGTACAGGTCCCATCCTCTCCTGAAGGTGCTGACTCTCACTGGGGTACGGGTCACCTCCTCTCCTGAAGGTGCTGACTGTCTCTGGGGTATGGGTCCCCTCCTCTCCTGAAGGTGCTGACTGTCTCTGGGGTACAGGTCCACTCCTCTCCTGAAGGTGCTGACTCTCGCTGGGGTACAGGTCCCCTCCTCTCCTGAAGGTGCTGACTCTCACTGGGGTACAGGTCCCATCCTCTCCTGAAGGTGCTGACTCTCACTGGGGTACGGGTCCCCTCCTCTCCTGAAGGTGCTGACTCTCACTGGGGTACATTTCCCCTCCTCTCCTGAAGGTGCTGACTGTCTCTGGAGTACAGGTCCCATCCTCCCCTGAAGGTGCTGACTCTCACTGGGGTACAGGTCCCCTCCTCTCCTGAAGGTGCTGACTCTCACTGGGTACGGGTCCTCTCCTCTCCTGAAGGTGCTGACTCTCACTGGGGTACGGGTCCCATCCTCTCCTGAAGGTGCTGACTTTCACTGGGGTACGGGTCCCCTCCTCTCCTGAAGGTGCTGACTCTCACTGGGGTACAGGTCCCCTCCTCTCCTTAAGGTGCTGACTCTCACTGGGGTACAGGTCCCATCCTCTCCTGAAGGTGCTGACTCTCACTGGGGTACGGGTCCCCATCTCTCCTGAAGGTGCTGACTCTCACTGGGGTACGGGTCCCCTCCTCTCCTGAAGGTGCTGACTCTCACTGGGGTACGAGTCCCCTCCTCTCCTGAAGGTGCTGACTCTCACTGGGGTACGGGACCCCTCCTCTCCTGAAGATGCTGTCTCTCACTGGGGTACGGGTCCCCTCCTCTCCTGAAGGTGCTGACTCTCACAGGGGTACAGGTCCCCTCCTCTCCTGAAGATGCTGACTCTCACTGGGGTACATGTCCCCTCCTCTCCTGAAGGTGCTGACTGTCTCTGGGGTACAGGTCCCATCCTCTCCTGAAGGTGCTGACTCTCAGTGGGGTACGGGTCCCATCCTCTCCTGAAGGTGCTGACTCTCTCTGGGGTACGGGTCCCCTCCTCTCCTGAAGGTGCTGACTCTCTCTGGGGTACGGGTCCCCTCCTCTCCTGAAGGTGCTGACTCTCACTGGGGTACTGGTCCCCTCCTCTCCTGAAGGTGCTGACTCTCACTGGGGTAAAAGTCCCCTCCTTTCCTGAAGGTGCTGACTCTCACTGGGGTACGGGTCCCCTCCTCTCCTGAAGGTGCTGACTGTTTCTGGGGTACATGTCCCCTCCTCTCCTGAAGGTGCTGACTCGCACTGTGGTACGGGTCCCCTCCTCTCCTGAAGGTGCTGTCTCTCACTGGGGTACGGGTCCCCTCCTCTCCTGAAGGTGCTGACTCTCACTGGGGTATGGGTCCCCTCCTCTCCTGAAGGTGCTGACTCTCACCGGGGTACGGGTCCCCTCCTCTCCTGAAGATGCTGACTCTCACTGGGGTATGGGTCCCCTCCTCTTCTGAAGGTGTTGACTCTCAGTGGGGTACGGGTCCCCTCCTCTCCTGAAGGTCCTGACTGTCTCTGCGGTACGGGTCCACTCCTCTCCTGATGGCGCTGACTCTCACTTGGGTACAGGTCCCCTCCTCTCCTGAAGATGCTGACTCTCACTGGGGTATGGGTCCCCTCCTCTCCTGAAGGTGCTGACTCTCACTGGTGTACATGTCCCCGCCTTTCCTGAAGGCGCTGACTCTCACTGGGGTACCGGTCCCCTCCTCTCCTGAAGGTGCTGACTGTTTCTGGGGTACAGGTCCCCTCCTCTCCTGAAGGTGCTGACTGTCTCTGGGGTACGGGTCCCCTCCTCTCCTGAAGGTGCTGACTGTCTCTGGGGTACGGGTCCCCTCCTCTCCTGAAGGTGTTGACTCTCACTGGGGTACAGGTCCCCTCCTCTCCTGAAGGTGCTGACTCTCACTGGGGTACAGGTCCCGTCCTCTCCTGAAGGTGCTGACTCTCACTGGGGTACAGGTCCCCTCCTCTCCTGAAGGTGCTGACTGTCTCTGGGGTACGGGTCCCCTCCTCTCCTGAAGGTGCTGACTCTCAGTGGGGTACGGGTCCCATCCTCTGCTGAAGGTGCTGACTCTCACTGGGGTACGGGTCCCCATCTCTCCTGAAGGTGCTGACTCTCACTGGGGTACAGGTCCCCTCCTCTCCTGAAGGTGCTGACTCTCACTGGGGTACGGGTCCCCTCCTCTCCTGAAGGTGCTGACTCTCACTGGGGTACGGGTCCCCTCCTCTCCTGAAGGTGCTGACTCTCACTGTGGTACGGGTCCCCATCTCTCCTGAAGGTACTGACTGTCTCTCGGGTACGGGTCCACTCCTCTCCTGAAGGTGCTGACTCTCACTGGGGTACATGTCCCCTCCTCTCCTGAAGGTGCTGACTCTCACTGGGGTACAGGTCCCCTCCTCTCCTGAAAGTGCTGACTCACTGGATTACGGGTCCCCTCCTCTCCTGAAGGTGCTGACTCTCACTGGGTTACGGGTCCCCTCCTCTCCTGAAGGTGCTGACTCACTGGGGTACGGGTCACCTCCTCTCCTGAAGGTGCTGACTGTCTCTGGGGTATGGGTCCCCTCCTCTCCTGAAGGTGCTGACTGTCTCTGGGGTACAGGTCCACTCCTCTCCTGAAGGTGCTGACTCTCACTGGGGTACAGGTCCCCTCCTCTCCTGAAGGTGCTGACTCTCACTGGGGTACAGGTCCCATCCTCTCCTGAAGGTGCTGACTCTCACTGGGGTACGGGTCCCCTCCTCTCCTGAAGGTGCTGACTCTCACTGGGGTACGGGTCCCCTCCTCTCCTGAAGGTGCTGACTCTCACTCGGGTACAGGTCCCATCCTCTCCTGAAGGTGCTGACTCTCACTGGGGTACGGGTCCCCTCCTCTCCTGAAGGTGCTGACTCTCACTGGGGTACAGGTCCCCTCCTCTCCTGAAGGTGCTGACTCTCACTGGGGTACGGGTCCCCATCTCTCCTGAAGGTGCTGACTCTCACTGGGGTACGGGTCCCCTCCTCTCCTGAAGGTGCTGACTCTCACTGGGGTACGAGTCCCCTCCTCTCCTGAAGGTGCTGACTCTCACTGGGTTACGGGTCCCCTCCTCTCCTGAAGGTGCTGACTCTCACTGGGGTACGGGTCCCCTCCTCTCCTGATGGTGCTGACTCTCACTGGGGTACGGGTCCCCTCCTCTCCTGAAGGTGCTGACTCTCACTGGGTTACGGGTCCCCTCCTCTCCTGAAGATGCTGACTCTCACTGGGGTACGGGTCCTCTCCTCTCCTGAAGGTGCTGACTCTCACTGGGGTACAGGTCCCCTCCTCTCCTGAAGATGCTGACTCTCACTGGGGTACATGTCCCCTCCTCTCCTGAAGGCGCTGACTCTCACTGGGGTATGGGTCCCCTCCTCTCCTGATGGTGCTGACTCTCACTGGGGTAGGGGTCCTCTCCTCTCCTGAAGGTGCTGACTCTCACTGGGGTACGGGTCCCCTCCTCTCCTGAAGATGCTGACTCTCACTGGGGTACAGGTCCCCTCCTCTCCTGAAGGTGCTGACTCTCACTGGGGTACAGGTCCCCTCCTCTCCTGAAGATGCTGACTCTCACTGGGGTACATGTCCCCATCTCTCCTGAAGGTGCTGACTGTCTCTGGGGTACAGGTCCCATCCTCCCCTGAAGGTGCTGACTCTCACTGGGGTACAGGTCCCCTCCTCTCCTGAAGGTGCTGACTCTCACTGGGTACGGGTCCTCTCCTCTCCTGAAGGTGCTGACTCTCACTGGGGTACGGGTCCCCTCCTCTCCTGAAGGTGCTGACTCTCACTGGGGTACGAGTCCCCTCCTCTCCTGAAGGTGCTGACTCTCACGGGGGTACGGGTCCCCTCCTCTCCTGAAGGTGCTGACTCTCACTGGGGTACAGGTCCCATCCTCTCCTGAAGGTGCTGACTTTCACTGGGGTACGGGTCCCCTCCTCTCCTGAAGGTGCTGACTCTCACTGGGGTACAGGTTCCCTCCTCTCCTGAAGGTGCTGACTCTCACTGGGGTACAGGTCCCATCCTCTCCTGAAGGTGCTGACTCTCACTGGGGTACGGGTCCCCATCTCTCCTGAAGGTGCTGATTCTCACTGGGGTACGGGTCCCCTCCTCTCCTGAAGGTGCTGACTCTCACTGGGGTACGAGTCCCCTCCTCTCCTGAAGGTGCTGACTCTCACTGGGGTACGGGACCCCTCCTCTCCTGAAGATGCTGACTCTCACTGGGGTACGGGTCCCCTCCTCTCCTGAAGGTGCTGACTCTCACTGGGGTACATTTCCCCTCCTCTCCTGAAGATGCTGACTCTCACTGGGGTACATTTCCCCTCCTCTCCTGAAGGTGCTGACTGTCTCTGGGGTACAGGTCCCATCCTCCCCTGAAGGTGCTGACTCTCACTGGGGTACAGGTCCCCTCCTCTCCTGAAGGTGCTGACTCTCACTGGGTACGGGTCCTCTCCTCTCCTGAAGGTGCTGACTCTCACTGGGGTACGGGTCCCCTCCTCTCCTGAAGGTGCTGACTCTCACTGGGGTACGAGTCCCCTCCTCTCCTGAAGGTGCTGACTCTCACGGGGGTACGGGTCCCCTCCTCTCCTGAAGGTGCTGACTCTCACTGGGGTACAGGTCCCATCCTCTCCTGAAGGTGCTGACTTTCACTGGGGTACGGGTCCCCTCCTCTCCTGAAGGTGCTGACTCTCACTGGGGTACAGGTTCCCTCCTCTCCTGAAGGTGCTGACTCTCACTGGGGTACAGGTCCCATCCTCTCCTGAAGGTGCTGACTCTCACTGGGGTACGGGTCCCCATCTCTCCTGAAGGTGCTGATTCTCACTGGGGTACGGGTCCCCTCCTCTCCTGAAGGTGCTGACTCTCACTGGGGTACGAGTCCCCTCCTCTCCTGAAGGTGCTGACTCTCACTGGGGTACGGGACCCCTCCTCTCCTGAAGATGCTGACTCTCACTGGGGTACGGGTCCCCTCCTCTCCTGAAGGTGCTGACTCTCACAGGGGTACAGGTCCCCTCCTCTCCTGAAGATGCTGACTCTCACTGGGGTACATGTCCCCTCCTCTCCTGAAGGTGCTGACTGTCTCTGGGGTACGGGTCCCCTCCTCTCCTGAAGGTGCTGACTCTCACTGGAGTACAGGTCCCATCCTCTCCTGAAGGTGCTGACTCTCAGTGGGGTACGGGTCCCATCCTCTCCTGAAGGTGCTGACTCTCTCTGGGGTACGGGTCCCCTCCTCTCCTGAAGGTGCTGACTCTCACTGGGGTACAGGTCCCCTCCTCTCCTGAAGGTGCTGACTCTCACTGGGGTACGGGTCCCCATCTCTCCTGAAGGTGCTGACTCTCACTGGGGTACGGGTCCCCTCCTCTCCTGAAGGTGCTGACTCTCACTGGGGTACGAGTCCCCTCCTCTCCTGAAGGTGCTGACTCTCACTGGGTTACGGGTCCCCTCCTCTCCTGAAGGTGCTGACTCTCACTGGGGTACGGGTCCCCTCCTCTCCTGATGGTGCTGACTCTCACTGGGGTACGGGTCCCCTCCTCTCCTGAAGGTGCTGACTCTCACTGGGTTACGGGTCCCCTCCTCTCCTGAAGATGCTGACTCTCACTGGGGTACGGGTCCTCTCCTCTCCTGAAGGTGCTGACTCTCACTGGGGTACAGGTCCCCTCCTCTCCTGAAGATGCTGACTCTCACTGGGGTACATGTCCCCTCCTCTCCTGAAGGCGCTGACTCTCACTGGGGTATGGGTCCCCTCCTCTCCTGATGGTGCTGACTCTCACTGGGGTAGGGGTCCTCTCCTCTCCTGAAGGTGCTGACTCTCACTGGGGTACGGGTCCCCTCCTCTCCTGAAGATGCTGACTCTCACTGGGGTACAGGTCCCCTCCTCTCCTGAAGGTGCTGACTCTCACTGGGGTACAGGTCCCCTCCTCTCCTGAAGATGCTGACTCTCACTGGGGTACATGTCCCCATCTCTCCTGAAGGTGCTGACTGTCTCTGGGGTACAGGTCCCATCCTCCCCTGAAGGTGCTGACTCTCACTGGAGTACAGGTCCCCTCCTCTCCTGAAGGTGCTGACTCTCACTGGTGTACGGGTCCCCTCCTCTCCTGAAGGTGCTGACTCTCACTGGGGTACGGGTCACCTCCTCTCCTGAAGGTGCTGACTGTCTCTGGGGTATGGGTCCCCTCCTCTCCTGAAGGTGCTGACTGTCTCTGGGGTACAGGTCCACTCCTCTCCTGAAGGTGCTGACTCTCGCTGGGGTACAGGTCCCCTCCTCTCCTGAAGGTGCTGACTCTCACTGGGGTACAGGTCCCATCCTCTCCTGAAGGTGCTGACTCTCACTGGGGTACGGGTCCCCTCCTCTCCTGAAGGTGCTGACTCTCACTGGGGTACAGGTCCCATCCTCTCCTGAAGGTGCTGACTCTCACTGGGGTACGGGTCCCCTCCTCTCCTGAAGGTGCTGACTCTCACTGGGGTACAGGTTCCCTCCTCTCCTGAAGGTGCTGACTCTCACTGGGGTACGGGTCCCCATCTCTCCTGAAGGTGCTGACTCTCACGGGGGTACGGGTCCCCTCCTCTCCTGAAGGTGCTGACTGTCTCTGGGGTACAGGTCCTCTCCTCTCCTGAAGATGCTGACTCTCACTGGGGTACAGGTCCCCTCCTCTCCTGAAGGTGCTGACTCTCACTGGGTACGGGTCCTCTCCTCTCCTGAAGATGCTGACTCTCACTGGGGTACATTTCCCCTCCTCTCCTGAAGGTGCTGACTGTCTCTGGGGTACGGGTCCCCTCCTCTCCTGAAGGTGCTGACTCTCACTGGGGTACAGGTCCCCTCCTCTCCTGAAGGTGCTGACTCTCACTGGGGTACGGGTCCCCTCCTCTCCTGAAGGTGCTGACTCTCACTGGGGTACAGGTCCCATCCTCTCCTGAAGGTGCTGACTTTCACTGGGGTACGGGTCCCCTCCTCTCCTGAAGGTGCTGACTCTCACTGGGGTACAGGTTCCCTCCTCTCCTGAAGGTGCTGACTCTCACTGGGGTACAGGTCCCATCCTCTCCTGAAGGTGCTGACTCTCACTGGGGTACGGGTCCCCATCTCTCCTGAAGGTGCTGACTCTCACTGGGGTACGGGTCCCCTCCTCTCCTGAAGGTGCTGACTCTCACTGGGGCACGAGTCCCCTCCTCTCCTGAAGGTGCTGACTCTCACTGGGGTACGGGACCCCTCCTCTCCTGAAGATGCTGACTCTCACTGGGGTACGGGTCCCCTCCTCTCCTGAAGGTGCTGACTCTCACAGGGGTACAGGTCCCCTCCTCTCCTGAAGATGCTGACTCTCACTGGGGTACATGTCCCCTCCTCTCCTGAAGGTGCTGACTCTCAGTGGAGTACAGGTCCCATCCTCTCCTGAAGGTGCTGACTCTCAGTGGGGTACGGGTCCCATCCTCTCCTGAAGGTGCTGACTCTCAGTGGGGTACAGGTCCCATCCTCCCCTGAAGGTGCTGACTGTCTCTGGGGTACGGGTCCCCTCCTCTCCTGAAGGTGCTGACTGTCTCTGGGGTACGGGTCCCCTCCTCTCCTGAAGGTGTTGACTCTCACTGGGGTACAGGTCCCCTCCTCTCCTGAAGGTGCTGACTCTCACTGGGGTACAGGTCCCGTCCTCTCCTGAAGGTGCTGACTCTCACTGGGGTACAGGTCCCCTCCTCTCCTGAAGGTGCGGACTGTCTCTGGGGTACGGGTCCCCTCCTCTCCTGAAGGTGCTGACTCTCACTGGGGTACGGGTCCCCTCCTCTCCTGAAGGTGCTGACTGTTTCTGGGGTACATGTCCCCTCCTCTCCTGAAGGTGCTGACTCTCACTGGAGTACAGGTCCCATCCTCTCCTGAAGGTGCTGACTCTCAGTGGGGTACGGGTCCCATCCTCTCCTGAAGGTGCTGACTCTCAGTGGGGTACGGGGCCCATCCTCTCCTGAAGGTGCTGACTCTCACTGGAGTACAGGTCCCATCCTCTCCTGAAGGTGCTGACTCTCAGTGGGGTACGGGTCCCATCCTCTCCTGAAGGTGCTGACTCTCTCTGGGGTACGGGTCCCCTCCTCTCCTGAAGGTGCTGACTCTCACTGGGGTACGGGTCCCCTCCTCTCCTGAAGGTGCTGACTGTTTCTGGGGTACATGTCCCCTCCTCTCCTGAAGGTGCTGACTCTCACTGGGGTATGGGACCCCTCCTCTCCTGAAGGTGCTGACTCTCACTGGTGTACATGTCCCCGCCTTTCCTGAAGGCGCTGACTCTCACTGGGGTACCGGTCCCCTCCTCTCCTGAAGGTGCTGACTCTCACTGGGGTACAGGTCCCCTCCTCTCCTGAAGGTGCTGACTCTCACTGGTGTACATGTCCCCGCCTTTCCTGAAGGCGCTGACTCTCACTGGGGTACCGGTCCCCTCCTCTCCTGAAGGTGCTGACTGTCTCTGGGGTACAGGTCCCATCCTCCCCTGAAGGTGCTGACTGTCTCTGGGGTACGGGTCCCCTCCTCTCCTGAAGGTGCTGACTGTCTCTGGGGTACGGGTCCCCTCCTCTCCTGAAGGTGTTGACTCTCACTGGGGTACAGGTCCCCTCCTCTCCTGAAGGTGCTGACTCTCACTGGGGTACAGGTCCCGTCCTCTCCTGAAGGTGCTGACTCTCACTGGGGTACAGGTCCCCTCCTCTCCTGAAGGTGCGGACTGTCTCTGGGGTACGGGTCCCCTCCTCTCCTGAAGGTGCTGACTCTCAGTGGGGTACGGGTCCCATCCTCTGCTGAAGGTGCTGACTCTCACTGGGGTACGGGTCCCCATCTCTCCTGAAGGTGCTGACTCTCACTGGGGTACAGGTCCCCTCCTCTCCTGAAGGTGCTGACTCTCACTGGGGTACGGGTCCCCTCCTCTCCTGAAGGTGCTGACTCTCACTGGGGTACGGGTCCCCTCCTCTCCTGAAGGTGCTGACTCTCACTGTGGTACGGGTCCCCTCCTCTCCTGAAGGTACTGACTGTCTCTCGGGTACGGGTCCACTCCTCTCCTGAAGGTGCTGACTCTCACTGGGGTACAGGTCCCCTCCTCTCCTGAAGGTGCTGACTCTCACTGGGGTACAGGTCCCCTCCTCTCCTGAAAGTGCTGACTCACTGGATTACGGGTCCCCTCCTCTCCTGAAGGTGCTGACTCTCACTGGGTTACGGGTCCCCTCCTCTCCTGAAGGTGCTGACTGTCTTTGGGGTATGGGTCCCCTCCTCTCCTGAAGGTGCTGACTGTCTCTGGGGTACAGGTCCCATCCTCTCCTGAAGGTGCTGACTCTCACTGGGGTACAGGTCCCCTCCTCTCCTGAAGGTGCTGACTCTCACTGGTGTACGGGTCCACTCCTCTTCTGAAGGTGCTGACTCTCACTGGGGTACAGGTCCCCTCCTCTCCTGAAGGTGCTGACTCTCACTGGGGTACAGGTCCCATCCTCTCCTGAAGGTGCTGACTCTCACTGGGGTACGGGTCCCCTCCTCTCCTGAAGGTGCTGACTCTCACTGGGGTACGGGTCCCCTCCTCTCCTGAAGGTGCTGACTCTCACTCGGGTACAGGTCCCATCCTCTCCTGAAGGTGCTGACTCTCACTGGGGTACGGGTCCCCTCCTCTCCTGAAGGTGCTGACTCTCACTGGGGTACAGGTCCCCTCCTCTCCTGAAGGTGCTGACTCTCACTGGGGTACGGGTCCCCATCTCTCCTGAAGGTGCTGACTCTCACTGGGGTACGGGTCCCCTCCTCTCCTGAAGGTGCTGACTCTCACTGGGGTACGAGTCCCCTCCTCTCCTGAAGGTGCTGACTCTCACTGGGTTACGGGTCCCCTCCTCTCCTGAAGGTGCTGACTCTCACTGGGGTACGGGTCCCCTCCTCTCCTGATGGTGCTGACTCTCACTGGGGTACGGGTCCCCTCCTCTCCTGAAGGTGCTGACTCTCACTGGGTTACGGGTCCCCTCCTCTCCTGAAGATGCTGACTCTCACTGGGGTACGGGTCCTCTCCTCTCCTGAAGGTGCTGACTCTCACTGGGGTACAGGTCCCCTCCTCTCCTGAAGATGCTGACTCTCACTGGGGTACATGTCCCCTCCTCTCCTGAAGGTGCTGACTGTCTCTGGGGTACAGGTCCCATCCTCCCCTGAAGGTGCTGACTCTCACTGGAGTACAGGTCCCATCCTCTCCTGAAGGTGCTGACTCTCACTGGGGTACGGGTCACCTCCTCTCCTGAAGGTGCTGACTGTCTCTAGGGTATGGGTCCCCTCCTCTCCTGAAGGTGCTGACTGTCTCTGGGGTACAGGTCCCATCCTCTCCTGAAGGTGCTGACTCTCACTGGGGTACGGGTCCCCATCTCTCCTGAAGGTGCTGACTCTCACTGGGGTACGGGTCCCCTCCTCTCCTGAAGGTGCTGACTCTCACTGGGGTACGGGTCCCCTCCTCTCCTGAAGGTGCTGACTCTCACTGGGGTACAGGTCCCATCCTCTCCTGAAGGTGCTGACTTTCACTGGGGTACGGGTCCCCTCCTCTCCTGAAGGTGCTGACTCTCACTGGGGTACAGGTTCCCTCCTCTCCTGAAGGTGCTGACTCTCACTGGGGTACGGGTCCCCATCTCTCCTGAAGGTGCTGACTCTCACTGGGGTACGGGTCCCCTCCTCTCCTGAAGGTGCTGACTCTCACTGGGGTACGAGTCCCCTCCTCTCCTGAAGGTGCTGACTTTCACTGGGGTACGGGACCCCTCCTCTCCTGAAGATGCTGACTCTCACTGGGGTACGGGTCCCCATCTCTCCTGAAGGTGCTGACTCTCACTGGGGTACAGGTCCCCTCCTCTCCTGAAGGTGCTGACTCTCACTGGGGTACGGGTCCCCTCCTCTCCTGAAGGTGCTGACTCTCACTGGGGTACAGGTCCCCTCCTCTCCTGAAGATGCTGACTCTCACTGGAGTACAGGTCCCATCCTCTCCTGAAGGTGCTGACTCTCAGTGGGGTACGGGTCCCCTCCTCTCCTGAAGGTGCTGACTCTCACTGGAGTACAGGTCCCATCCTCTCCTGAAGGTGCTGACTCTCACTGGGGTACGGGTCCCCTCCTCTCCTGAAGGTGCTGACTCTCACTGGGGTAAAAGTCCCCTCCTTTCCTGAAGGTCCTGACTCTCACTGGGGTACGGGTCCCCTCCTCTCCTGAAGGTGCTGACTGTTTCTGGGGTACAGGTCCCCTCCTCTCCTGAAGGTACTGACTGTCTCTGGAGTACAGGTCCCATCCTCTCCTGAAGGTGCTGACTCTCACTGGGGTACTGGTCCCCTCCTCTCCTGAAGGTGCTGACTCTCACTGGGGTACGGGACACCTCCTTTCCTGAAGGTGCTGACTCTCACTGTGGTACGGGTCCCCTCCTCTCCTGAAGGTGCTGACTCTCACTGGGGTACGGGTCCCCTCCTCTCCTGAAGGTGCTGACTCTCACAGGGGTACAGGTCCCCTCCTCTCCTGAAGGTGCTGACTCTCACTGTGGTACGGGTCCACTCCTCTCCTGAAGGTACTGACTGTCTCTCGGGTACGGGTCCACTCCTCTCCTGAAAGTGCTGACTCACTGGATTACGGGTCCCCTCCTCTCCTGAAGGTGCTGACTCTCACTGGGTTACGGGTCCCCTCCTCTCCTGAAGGTGCTGACTCTCACTGGGGTACGGGTCCCCTCCTCTCCTGAAGGTACTGACTGTCTCTCGGGTACGGGTCCACTCCTCTCCTGAAGGTGCTGACTCTCACTGGGGTACATGTCCCCTCCTCTCCTGAAGGTGCTGACTCTCACTGGGGTACAGGTCCCCTCCTCTCCTGAAAGTGCTGACTCACTGGATTACGGGTCCCCTCCTCTCCTGAAGGTGCTGACTCTCACTGGGTTACGGGTCCCCTCCTCTCCTGAAGGTGCTGACTCTCACTGGGGTACGGGTCCCCTCCTCTCCTGAAGGTGCTGACTGTCTCTGGGGTACAGGTCCACTCCTCTCCTGAAGGTGCTGACTCTCACTGGGGTACAGGTCCCCTCCTCTCCTGAAGGTGCTGACTCTCACTGGGGTACAGGTCCCATGCCTCTCCTGAAGGTGCTGACTCTCACTGGGGTACAGGTCCCCTCCTCTCCTGAAGGTGCTGACTCTCACTGGGGTACGGGTCCCCATCTCTCCTGAAGGTGCTGACTCTCACTGGGGTACGGGTCCCCTCCTCTCCTGAAGGTGCTGACTCTCACTGGGGTATGAGTCCCCTCCTCTCCTGAAGGTGCTGACTCTCACTGGGTTACGGGTCCCCTCCTCTCCTGAAGGTGCTGACTCTCACTGGGGTACGGGTCCCCTCCTCTCCTGATGGTGCTGACTCTCACTGGGGTACGGGTCCCCTCCTCTCCTGAAGGTGCTGACTCTCACTGGGTTACGGGTCCCCTCCTCTCCTGAAGATGCTGACTCTCACTGGGGTACGGGTCCTCTCCTCTCCTGAAGGTGCTGACTCTCACTGGGGTACAGGTCCCCTCCTCTCCTGAAGATGCTGACTCTCACTGGGGTACATGTCCCCTCCTCTCCTGAAGGTGCTGACTGTCTCTGGGGTACAGGTCCTATCCTCCCCTGAAGGTGCTGACTCTCACTGGAGTACAGGTCCCATCCTCTCCTGAAGGTGCTGACTCTCACTGGGGTACGGGTCACCTCCTCTCCTGAAGGTGCTGACTGTCTCTAGGGTATGGGTCCCCTCCTCTCCTGAAGGTGCTGACTGTCTCTAGGGTACGGGTCCACTCCTCTCCTGAAGGCGCTGACTCTCACTTGGGTACAGGTCCCCTCCTCTCCTGAAGATGCTGACTCTCACTGGGGTATGGGTCCCCTCCTCTCCTGAAGGTGCTGACTCTCACTGGGGTACAGGTCCCCTCCTCTCCTGAAGGTGCTGACTCTCACTGGTGTACATGTCCCCGCCTTTCCTGAAGGTGCTGACTCTCACTGGGGTACCGGTCCCCTCCTCTCCTGAAGATGCTGACTCTCACTGGGGTACATGTCCCCTCCTCTCCTGAAGGTGCTGACTGTCTCTGGGGTACAGGTCCCATCCTCTCCTGAAGGTGCTGACTGTCTCTGGGGTACGGGTCCCCTCCTCTCCTGAAGGTGTTGACTCTCACTGGGGTACAGGTCCCCTCCTCTCCTGAAGGTGCTGACTCTCACTGGGGTACAGGTCCCGTCCTCTCCTGAAGGTGCTGACTCTCACTGGGGTACAGGTCCCCTCCTCTCCTGAAGGTGCTGACTGTCTCTGGGGTACGGGTCCCCTCCTCTCCTGAAGGTGCTGACTCTCAGTGGGGTACGGGTCCCATCCTCTCCTGGAGGTGCTGACTCTCACTGGGGTACGGGTCCCCATCTCTCCTGAAGGTGCTGACTCTCACTGGGGTACGGGTCCCCTCCTCTCCTGAAGGTGCTGACTCTCACTGTGGTACGGGTCCCCTCCTCTCCTGAAGGTACTGACTGTCTCTCGGGTACGGGTCCACTCCTCTCCTGAAAGTGCTGACTCACTGGATTACGGGTCCCCTCCTCTCCTGAAGGTGCTGACTCTCACTGGGGTACAGGTCCACTCCCCTCCTGAAAGTGCTGACTCACTGGATTACGGGTCCCCTCCTCTCCTGAAGGTGCTGACTCTCACTGGGTTACGGGTCCCCTCCTCTCCTGAAGGTGCTGACTCTCACTGGGGTACGGGTCCCCTCCTCTCCTGAAGGTGCTGACTCACTGGGGTACGGGTCCCCTCCTCTCCTGAAGGTGCTGACTCTCACTGGGGTACAGGTCCCCTCCTCTCCTGAAGGTGCTGACTCTCACTGGGTTACGGGTCCCCTCCTCTCCTGAAGGTGATGACTCTCACTGGGTTCGGGTCCGCTCCTCTCCTGAAGGTGCTGACTCTCACTGGGGTACATGTCCCCTCCTCTCCTGAAGGTGCTGACTCTCACTGGGGTACATGTCCCCTCCTCTCCTGAAGGTGCTGACTCTCACTGGGGTACATGTCCCCTCCTCTCCTGAAGGTGCTGACTCTCACTGGAGTACGGGTCCCCTCCTCTCCTGAAGGTGCTGACTCTCACTGGGGTACAGGTCCCCTCCTCTGCTGAAGTTCTCTCCAACCCAGGGGCACATCACATTTTGAGCCAGTAGAGGGCAGCAATGTTCCGTTCTCCGATCTCCAGAAGAATTTGTTCTGTATCTGTATGAAAGTCAGAGTCCTCCCAGGAATTGCTGATGATGTTCAGAGACTGAAGCTGTTCTGGGAGTGTTCCTGCCTCCAGCTAATTCTCCACATTTATGATGTGAAAGTGTGGAAATTCCTTGTAGCCATGGCGGAGCTCCGGTGCCGTTGCTCAGTGGAAGTGTTTACAGGTGAACTTACAATTCTTTCCGTCTGTCTACACAATGCGCTGTCTGTCCTGGTTTTAAAGCGTGTTTCTGCCTCCCTTTCTGCAGAGAATCTGGCATGAGATCGATGAGTGGCACTCGGTCCTTGCCCAACTGGATGCAGAGGTACTGGACCTTTCAGAGCAGGATCCCGAGCATGCTCAGGAGCTGATGGAGAGTCTGCTGGGCCCATTCCAGCAGCACCAGCAGGTGTCCCGCTCGGCGGAGCAGAGAACGACACTACTGAACAAGGTCACAATCCATCGGCACTGCCTCTCACACTGTTTATACTTGTCATAGAGGGAGTGCAACGAAGGTTCACCAGACTGGTTCCTGGGATGGGGGGATTGTCCTATGAGGACAGATTGAGTAGACTGGGCCTATATTCTCTAGAGTTCAGAAGAATGAGAGGTGATCTCATTGAAACATACAAAATTCTTACAGGGCTTGACAGGGTAGATGCAGGGAGGATGTTTCCCCTGACTGGGGAGTCTAGAACCAGGGGTCACAGTCTCAGAATAAGGGGTCGGCCATTTAGGACTGAGATAAGGAGAAATTTCTTCACTCAGACGGTGGTGAATCTTTGGAATTCTCTGCCCCAGAGGGCTGTGGAGGCTCAGTCGTTGAGTATATTCAAAAGTGAGAAGTCGCACAACACCAGGTTATAGTCCAACAGTTTTATTTGAAATCACAAGCTTTCGGAGCTGCTGCTCCTTCGTCAGGTGAAGTGAAGGAATACGAATCGGCAAAGCATATATAGACAGAGAACAATGCATTAACAAATTAACTGTAGTCGTCTGAGATTGTACGCTGCACAGGCATTGTTCTCTGTCTATATATGCTTTGCCGATTCATATTCCTTCACTTCACCTGACGAAGGAGCAGCAGCTCCGAAAGCTTGTGATTTCAAATAAAACTGTTGGACTATAACCTGGTGTTGTGCGACTTCTCACTTTTGTCCACCCCAGTCCAACACCGGCATCTCCGCATCATGGAGTATATTCAAGACAGAGATCAATAGATTGGTCAGCTGGGCAGAACAGTGGCAAATGGAATTCAATCTGGAGAAGTGTGAGGTAATGCATTTGGGGAGGGCTAACAAGGAAAGGGAATACACATTAAATGGTAAGACACTGAGTAGTGTAGAGGAACAAAGGGACCTTGGAGTGCATGTCCACAGATCCCTGAAGGTAGCAGGCCAGGTAGATAAGGTGGTTAAGAAGGCATACGGAATGCTTGCCTTTATTAGCCGTGGCATAGAATACAAGAGCAGGGGGGTTATGCTTCAACTGTATAAAACATTAGTTAGGCCTCAGCTAGAGTACTGCGTGCAGTTCTGGTCACCACATTACAGGAAAGATGTAATTGCACTAGAGAGGGTACAGAGGAGATTTACAAGGATGTTGCCGGGAGTAGAGAATCTTAGCTATGAGGAAAGATTGGATAGGCTGGGGTCTGTTTTCCTTTGAACAGAGGAGGCTGAGAGGAGACCTTATTGAGGTGTATAAAATTATGAGGGGCCTAGATAAAGTGGATAGAAAGGACCTATTTCCCTTAGCAGAGGGGTCAAAAACCAGGGGGCACAGATTTAAAATAATTGGTGGAAGGTTTAGAGGGGATTTGAGGGGAAATTTCTTCACCCAGAGCGTTGTGGGGGTCTGGAACTCACTGCCTGAAAGGGTGGTAGAGGCAGGAACCCTCATCACATTTAAAAAGTACTTGGATGTGCACTTGGGATGCTGTAACCTGCAGGGCTACGGACCAAGAGCTGGGAAGTGGGATTAGGCTGGATAGCTCTTTGTTGGCCGGCGCGGATACAATGGGCCGAAATGGCCTCCTTCCGTGCTGTAACTTTCTATGATTCTATGATAGATTTTTGAATATTAAGGGAATCAACGGATATGTGCATAGTGCAGGAATGTGCAGAAGAGGTAGAAGATCAGCCATAATCTTATTGAATGGTGGAGCAGGCTCGATGGGCCAAATGGTCTACTCTAGCTCCTTGTTCTTATGTTCTCTGTATCTAACCCGTGCTGTACCTGCTCTGGGAGTGTTTGATGGGACAGTGTAGAGGGAGCTTTACTCTGTATCTAACCCGTGCTGTACCTGCCCTGGGAGTGTTTGATGAGACAGTGTAGAGGGAGCTTTACTCTGTATCTAACCCGTGCTGTACCTGCCCTGGGTGTGTTTGATGGGACAGTGTAGAGGGAGCTTTACTCTGTATCTAACCCGTGCTGTACCTGCCCTGGGTGTGTTTGATGGGACAGTGTAGAGGGAGCTTTACTCTGTATCTAACCCGTGCTGTACCTGCCCTGGGTGTGTTTGATGGGACAGTGTAGAGGGAGCTTTACTCTGTATCTAACCCGTGCTGTACCTGCCCTGGGAGTGTTTGATGGGACAGTGTAGAGGGAGCTTTACTCTGCATCTAACCCGTGCTGTACCTGCCCTGGGAGTGTTTGATGGGACAGTGTAGAGGGAGCTTTACTCTGCATCTAACCCATGCTGTACCTGCCCTGGGAGTGTTTGATGGGACAGTGTAGAGGGAGCTTTACTCTGTATCTAACCCCGTGCTTTACCTGCCCTGGGAGTGTGTGATGAGACACTGGGTGCCTCCAATGGGAAAAGTTTGATTCCTAAGCATTGACAGCCCTCCCCTTGATAATCACAATATTCACAACTAACAGTTGAAGAACGTGTGTTTTTGAGCAGATTCCTGCGTGCCTGGAGGAGTACAAACAGATAACGAACTCAGCGGTTTCTTGGATGCAGAACACAGAAGCCCTGCTCTCCAGCGAGACTGACTACACCTCAGCCAAGTTACTCAGCAAACAGCTCCTTGCCTTTCAGGTGAGATCTACTGGGATACTCTCCATTCCAGAGAGGATTTAATCAGCATGGCTCAGTCGGTAGCACTCTCACCTGCGAATCAGAATGTTGTGGGTTTAAGCCCCGCTCCTTTAGCATATTGTTTAGGCTCAGACTTCAGTTCAGTATCGTAGATTCTTACAGCACTGCAATGATATAGGTCCCATGAGACCACACCTGGAGTATCGTGTACAGTTTTGGTCTCCTTACCTAAGGAAGGATATACTTGCCATAGAGGGAGTGCAACAAAGGTTCACCAGACTGGTTCCTGGGATGGGGGAGATTGTCATAGAGTCATAGAGTTATACAGCACAGAAAGAGGCCCTTCGGCCCATCGTGTCCGTGCCGGCCATCAAGCCCTGTCTATTCTAATCCCATTTTCCAGCACTTGGTCCGTAGCCTTGTATGCTATGGCGTTTCAAGTGCTCATCTAAATGCTTCTTGAATGTTGTGAGGGTTCCTGCCTCTACCACCCTTTCAGGCAGTGAGTTCCAGATTCCAACCACCCTCTGGGTGAAAAAGTTTTTCCTCAAATCCCCTCTAAACCTCCTGCCCCTTAATTGAAACTATGCCCCCTGGTTATTGACCCCTCTACTAAGGGGAAAAGTTCATTTCTATCTACCCTATCTATGCCCCTCATAATTTTGTACACCTCAATCAGGTCCCCCCTCAGCCTTCTCTGCTCTAAGGAAAACAACCCCAGCCTGTCCAGTCTCTCTTCATAGCTGAAGCGCTGCAGCCCAGGTAACATTCTGGTGAATCTCCTCTGCACCCTCTCCAATGCAATCACATCCTTCCTATAGTGTGGCGACCAGAACTGCACACAGTATTCCAGCTGTGGCCTAACTAGCATTTTGTACAGCTCCATCATAACCTCCCTGCTCTTATATTCTATGCCTCGGCTAATGAAGGCAAGTATCCCATATGCCTTCTTAACCACCTTATCTACCTGTCCTGCTGCCTTCAGGGATCTATGTACATGCACACCAAGGTCCCTCTGATCCTCTGTCCTTCCTAGGGTCCTACCATTCATTGTGTATTCCCTTGCCTTGTTAGTCCTCCCAAAATGCATCACCTCACACTTTTCAGGGTTAAATTCCATTTGCCACTGTTCTGCCCATCTGACCAACCCGTCTATATCGTCCTGTAGCCTGAGGCTTCCCTCCTCGCTATTTACCACCCCACCAATTTTTGTGTCATCTGCGAACTTACTGATCATACCTCCTACATTCATATCTAAATCATTAATGTACACTACAAACAGCAAAGGACCCAGCACCGATCCCCGTGGTACACCACTGGACACAGGCTTCCAGTCACAAAAACAACCTTCGACCATCACCCTCTGCCTCCTGCCACTAAGCCAATTTTGGATCTAATGTGCCAAGTTGCCCTGGATCCCATGGGCTCTTACCTTCTTGACCAGTCTCCCATGCGGGACTTTGTCAAAAGCCTTACTGAAGTCCATGTAGACTACATCAACTGCACTACCCTCATCCACACACCTAGTCACCCCCTCAAAAAATTCAATCAAATTGGTCAGACATGATCTGCCCCTGACAAAGCCATGCTGACTATCCTTGATTAATCCTTGCCTCTCCAAGTGGAGACTAATTCTGTCCCTCAGAATTTTTTCCAGTAATTTCCCTACCACTGATGTTAGGCTCACTGGCCTGTAATTCCCTGGTTTATCCCTACTACCCTTCTTGAATAATGGTACTACGTTAGCTGTTCTCCAGTCCTCCAGGGTTCCCTGGGCTTGTTGGTCCCACCTTTGACCTTTACGGGAACATGTTGCCGTTGTACTCTCTCTATTTCCTTTCTGAAAGACTCCCACTGCTCTGATGTGGATTTTCCTACAAGTAGCTGATCCCAGTCCACTTTGGCCAGATCCTGCCTTATCATGTTAAAATCAGCCTTCCCCCAATTTAGAACCTTTATTTCCGGTCCATCTTTGTTCTTTTCCATGACTACCTTAAATCTCACCGAATTATGGTCACTGTCACCAAAATGCTCTCCTACTAACACTTCTACCAGTTGCCCGGCTACATTCCCTAGAATTAGGTCCAGTACCGCCCCCTCTCTTGTAGGACTTTCTACATGCTGGCTCAAAAAGCTCTCCTGGATGCACTTTAAGAATTTCGTACCCTCTAAGCCTTTCGCACTCTGACTATCCCAGTTAATATTGGGGAAGTTGAAATCCCCTACTATTATTACCCTATTATTTCTACACTTCTCTGAGATTTGCCTACATATCTGTTCCTCTATCTCCCCCTGACTGTTTGGGGGCCTATAGTACACTCCCAGCAAAGTGCTTGCCCCCTTTTTGTTTTTAAGTTCTACCCATATGGCCTCATTAGAGGAACCTGCTAAGATATCATCCCTCCTTACAGCAGTAATTGACTCCTTGATTAATATTGCGACACCCCCTCCTCTTTTTTTTTATGAGGAGAGATTGAGTAGACTAGGCCTATATTCTCTAGAGTTTAGAAGAATGAGAGGTGATCTCATTGAAACATACAAAATTCTTACAGGGCTTGACAGGGTAGATGCAGGGAGGATGTTTCCCCTGGCTGGGGAGTCTAGAACCAGGGGTCACAGGTTCAGAATAAGGGGTCGGCCATTTAGGACTGAGATGAGGAGAGATTTCTTCACTCAGAGGGTGGTAAATCTTTGGAATTCTCTACCCCAGAGGGCTGTGGAGGCTCAGTCGTTGAGTATATTCAAGACAGAGATCGATAGATTTTTTAATGTTAAGGGAATCAAGGGATACGGGGATAGTGCAGGAAAGTGGAGAAGAGGTAGAAGATCAGCCATGATCTTATTGAATGGTGGAGCAGGCTCGAGGGCCCTAATGGCCGACTCCTGCTCCTATTTCTTATGTTCTAAGCACAGAATGGGGCTATTCGGCCCATCGTGCCTGTGCAGGCTCTTTGAATTAGTCCCACTCCCACTGCTCTTTCCCCATAGACCTGCATATTGTTCTTTTTCAAGTGTATATCCAGTTTGCTTTTGGATAACGAGGGAGTGCTGCACTGTCAGAGTTGGCGTCTTTTGGATGAGACACTAAAGCGAGGCCCCGTCTGCCATCTCAGGTGAACGTAAAAGATCCAACAAAACACCTTCGCTTTTTTAGAGAAAAGAGCCCCAGCCTGTTCAGTCTGGTAGAAGGAAAGAAAAGAAAGACTTGCATTTATATAGCACCTTTCACGAACTCAGGACAACATCGGATATACAGCACAGAAACAGGCCATTCGGCCCAACCAGTCCATGCCGGCGTTTATGCTCCACTCGAGCCTCCTCCCGTCTTTCCTCATCTAAATCTATCAGCATAACCCTCTATTCCCTTCTCCCTCATATACTTGTCTAGCCTCCCCTTAAATGCATCTACACTATTCGCTTCAACCACTCCCTGTGGGAGCGAGTTCCACATTCTCACCACACTCTGGGTGAAGAAGTTTCTTCTGAATTCCCGATTGGATTTCTTGGTGACTATCTAATATTGATGGCCTCTAGTTATGCTCTTCCCCACAAGTGGAAACATTCTCTCTGTGTCTACTCTATCAAAACCTTTCATAAAGACCTCTATGAAGTCTCCTCAGCCTTCTATTTTCAAGAGACTGTTCATCCTTTCCTGAAATGTATACCCTCACATTTCTGGTATCATCCTTGTAAATCTTCTCTGCACCCTCTCCAGTGTCTCTATATCCTTTTTATAATATGGTGACCAGAACTGTTCGCAGTACTCTAAGTGTGGTCCAACCAAGGTTCGATACAGGTTTAGCATAACTTCTCTACTTTTCAATTCTATCCCTCTAGAAATAAACCCGAGTGCTTTGTTTGCTTTTTTTATGAGAAGTCGCACAACACCAGGTTATAGTCCAACAGTTTTATTTGAAATCACGAGCTTTCGGAGCGGCTGCTCCTTCGTCAGCTCCGAAAGCTCGTGATTTCAAATTAAACTGTTGGACTATAACCTGGTGTTGTGCGACTTTTCGCTTTTGTCCACCCCAGTCCAACACCGGCATCTCCGCATCATGCTTTTTTTTATGGCCTTGCTAATCTGTGTCGCTATTTTAAGTGATTTGTTTATTTGTGTTCCGAGATCCCTTTGTTCCTCTACCCCACCTAGACTCGCACCCTCCCAGTAATGTGACCTCCCTAATTTTCTTACCAAAATGTAATACCTCACATTTATCTGTGTTGAACTTCATTTGCCAATTATATGCCCAATCTGAAAGTTTATTAATGTCCTCCTGTAATTTGTTGCAGTCCTCCTCAGTATTGACTATCCCCCACAATTTGGTTTCATCTGCAAATTTAGAAATTGTGTTTTTGATTCCAAAGTCTAAATCGTTAATGTAAATTGTGAACAGCAGTGGTCCCAGCACTGATCCTTGTGGAACACCACCTTCTGCCACTGTGAATAGCCACCCTTTACTCCCACTCTCTGCTTTCTGTCCTGAAGCCAGCCAGCAATCCATTCTGCTACTTGTCCCCTGACTCCGCATGCTCTGACCTTATTCATTTGTCTATTATGTCTCAAAGCGCTTTACAGCCAATGAAGTATTTTTTTTTAAGTGTAGTCTCTGTTGTAATGTAGGAAACACGGCAGCCAATTTGCGCACAGCAAGCTCCCACAAACAGCAATGAGATAATGACCAGATAATCTGTTTTAATGATGTTGATTCAGGGATAAATATTGGCCAGGACCCCGGGGACAACTCCCCTGCTCTTCTTCGAAATAGTGCCATGGGATCTTTTATGTCCACCTGAGAGAGCAGAAGGGCCTCAGTTTAACGTCTCATCCGAAAGACGGCACATCCGACAGTGCGGCACTCCCTCAGTACTGCACTGGAGTGTCAGCCTAGATTTTTGTGCTTAAGTCTCTGGAGTGGTACTTGGACCCACAACCTTCTGACTCAGAGGCAAGAGTGCTGCCCACTGAGCCACGTTAGGTATAACCTCTTAGTTCTGGTGAATCATTTTTGCACCTTTTCCAGTGCCTTTATATCCTTTTTATAATATGGAGACCAAAATTGTGCACAGTGCTCTAATAAGTGTGATCTAACCAAGGTTCGATACAAGTTTAACGCAACTTCCCTGCTTTTCAGTTCTATCCCTTTAGGAATGAACCCCAGTGCTTGGTTTGCACTTTTTATGGCCTTGTTAACCTGCGTCACTACTTTTAGTGATTTGTGAATCTGTACCCACAGATCCCTGTTTAGTCTTTGTGTTTTCTTTCCTTGATTAAAGATGGCCACGGTGAGTGGGAGACAGAAGCAACATGGCCTGCAAGACATTGCGTGCAGACTGAAGGAGCTGTCCGTGATGTACGAGACTGACGAGTTGATTCAGCGGGTCTCCGAGTTGGGCGACGGTGGGTCCGCCCTGCAACAAACCATTGCCCAGAAGCTTCCCGAGATGGAGCACATCGCGACGGTGAGACAGCCTCTCGCAGACCACCTCCACCCTCCATCTAGTCACCACACTGCCCATAGCTACTATTGACAAGGTGTCAGCTTGGCTCAGTGTGGTAGCACTCTCGTCTCTAAGTCAAGAAGGTTGTGGGTTCAAGACCCACTTCAGAGACTTGGGGGGAAAGGTCGCTGACGCCCGGCGAAAAATCGCTAACTTCAGTTTTAGCGCCCCAAGAAGGGGGGTGGAGAGCTCTATTTCCTTCTTAGAGCGCTAACCCCGAATATCGGGGCGGTGTGTTCTGCAGCGCTGTGCACTGGGCCACATAGTGCTGCCGCATTAAAGGGGAGGGCCCAAGCCCACAACTCTGCGGGGTCCTACCCGGGGAGCGGGGTGTCATGCCATCAGCCTAGCACTCAAGAGGAGTGCCGGGCTGCCAGATCGTGGCACGGACCCCGCGTTCAAAGACGTAACGGGCCGTGACAAGTAAGTCGGCTGATTTTTTTTTCCCACCGCCCGCCACCTCCCCTTTAGTTACCGCCCCGCGAGCCTCCTGCCGCTCCGTTCCCGCCCCCTGAATCGGTCGCTGTCATCGCCCGGCGCAGATTCAGGGGGCGGGACAATTTTGCAGGCGGGGCGAAAACGGGTTGCTGCGCACGGTGATGATGTCATCGCCTGCGGAGCGCGGCGCTACCGGTTACCGCCGCCGCTAAACTTCCGCTGAATTTAGCGGGAGTCGTTAGTGGAGCTGCGCCCGGGCGAAAAGTCGTTTGCTCCCCTTAGCGCCCGCTAACGAGAGACGCAAAGGCACCGAATTTCTAGCCCTTCAACAAAATCCAGGCTGACACCCCCCAGTATAGAACTAAGGAAGTGCTGCACTGTCACTGTCACCCCCACCATATGCCAACACCCCCACTGTACCCCGACAGCCACCCCCACTGCACCCCAACACCGCGTACCCCAACACCCCACACTAACCTTGCTGGAAATTCTGTTTCTGTTGCAGGAGATCGGGGATATTGAGTCAGAAGTGAAAAACATTGAAAGTAAAGTTTCTAAGATTAAGGCCATCCTGTCTTCCGTCGACGTCCGTGAACTGCCCGTCCAGGAGCATTTGGAGAACAGACAGGTGCCAGCATTCTCCTTCAGTTTATTCCCAGCTCGGTATTCGAGTGGCATTAGTGCCACGGTCTTCTGAAGTTTTATTTTCCTCCTACAGCCAAGAGAGCTGCTACTGGGGCTGTATTGTGCTGGTTTCTTTATGGTGGGTGTTTCTGTCCAGGTGTTTGTGCCCAGGTGTTTGCGACCAGGTGTTTGTGCCCAAGTGTCTGCGACCAGGTGTTTGTGCTCAGGTGTTTGTGTCCAGGTGTTTGTGCGCAGGTGTTTGTGCCCAGGTGTTTGTGCTCAGGTGTTTGTGCTCAGGTGTTTGTGCTCAGGTGTTTGTGCCCAGGTGTTTGTGCTCAGGTGTTTGTGCCCAGGTGTTTGTGCTCAGGTGTTTGTGCCCAGGTGTTTGTGCTCAGGTGTTTGTGCCCAGGTGTTTGTGCTCAGGTGTTTGTGCCCAGGTGTTTGTGCCCAGGTGTTTGTGCCCAGGTGTTTGTGCTCAGGTGTTTGTGTCCAGGTGTTTGTGCCCAGGTGTTTGTGCCCAGGTGTTTGTGCTCAGGTGTTTGTGCTCAGGTGTTTGTGCTCAGGTGTTTGTGTCCAGGTGTTTGTGCCCAGGTGTTTGTGCTCAGGTGTTTGTGTCCAGGTGTTTGTGCCCAGGTGTTTGTGCCCAGGTGTTTGTGCCCAGGTGTTTGTGCCCAGGTGTTTGCGACCAGGTGTTTGTGCCCAGGTGTTTGTGCTCAGGTGTTTGTGTCCAGGTGTTTGTGCCCAGGTGTTTGTGCCCAGGTGTTTGTGCCCAGGTGTTTGTGCCCAGGTGTTTGCGACCAGGTGTTTGTGCTCAGGTGTTTGCGACCAGGTGTTTGCGACCAGGTGTTTGTGCTCAGGTGTTTGTGCCCAGGTGTTTGTGCCCAGGTGTTTGTGCCCAGGTGTTTGTGCTCAGGTGTTTGTGTCCAGGTGTTTGTGCCCAGGTGTTTGTGCCCAGGTGTTTGTGCTCAGGTGTTTGTGCTCAGGTGTTTGTGCCCAGGTGTTTGTGCTCAGGTGTTTGTGCTCAGGTGTTTGTGCCCAGGTGTTTGTGTCCAGGTGTTTGTGCCCAGGTGTTTGTGCTCAGGTGTTTGTGTCCAGGTGTTTGTGCCCAGGTGTTTGTGCCCAGGTGTTTGTGCCCAGGTGTTTGCGACCAGGTGTTTGCGCCCAGGTGTTTGTGCTCAGGTGTTTGTGTCCAGGTGTTTGTGCCCAGGTGTTTGTGCCCAGGTGTTTGTGCCCAGGTGTTTGTGCCCAGGTGTTTGCGACCAGGTGTTTGTGCTCAGGTGTTTGCGACCAGGTGTTTGCGACCAGGTGTTTGCGCCCAGGTGTTTGTGCCCAGGTGTTTGTGCTCAGGTGTTTGCGACCAGGTGTTTGTGCCCAGGTGTTTGTGCCCAGGTGTTTGTGCCCAGGTGTTTGCGACCAGGTGTTTGCGACCAGGTGTTTGTGCTCAGGTGTTTGTGCCCAGGTGTTTGTGCTCAGGTGTTTGCGACCAGGTGTTTGTGCCCAGGTGTTTGTGCCCAGGTGTTTGTGCTCAGGTGTTTGCGACCAGGTGTTTGCGACCAGGTGTTTGTGCTCAGGTGTTTGCGACCAGGTGTTTGCGACCAGGTGTTTGCGACCAGGTGTTTGCGACCAGGTGTTTGTGCTCAGGTGTTTGCGACCAGGTGTTTGCGACCAGGTGTTTGTGCTCAGGTGTTTGCGACCAGGTGTTTGCGACCAGGTGTTTGCGACCAGGTGTTTGCGACCAGGTGTTTGAGCTCAGGTGTTTGTGCCCAGGTGTTTGTGCTCAGGTGTTTGCGACCAGGTGTTTGTGCTCAGGTGTTTGTGCCCAGGTGTTTGTGCCCAGGTGTTTGTGCCCAGGTGTTTGCGACCAGGTGTTTGCGACCAGGTGTTTGTGCTCAGGTGTTTGCGACCAGGTGTTTGCGACCAGGTGTTTGTGCCCAGGTGTTTGCGACCAGGTGTTTGCGACCAGGTGTTTGTGCCCAGGTGTTTGCGACCAGGTGTTTGCGACCAGGTGTTTGAGCTCAGGTGTTTGTGCTCAGGTGTTTGCGTCCAGGTGTTTTACCCCTGCTGTGCATCTCAATATTCTTAATCTCCCAGCCCTCTCTATGTTACGTGATTCAGTTTACCATCTATAACACAATGTCACTGCCCAGATGTGTTGTTGTGTCCTGTTTGTAATGAATCTTCTTTCCTGACCTTAGATAATCTGGGAGAATCTGGAGGAGATGAAGGCTCTTGTTGGTGTGATGGAGGAGTGTAAGGAATCTCTGGGATTAACCGAAGAAGTGGTTCGTACGGTTGAGGTCTTCACTAAGGTCGCTCGAGTGAGCGAAGATCTGAGACACTTGCAGGAATTGACGACACAGCAAAGCACCATGTTACAGGTACATCATAATCGACCTCAAGGACAGCTCATCGACCCCACGGACTGGTCATCGACCCCTCCGACACCATCATCGACCCCTCCGACACCATCATCGACCCCTCCGACACCATCATCGACCCCTCCCACAGCTCATCGACCCCTCCGACAGCTCATCGACCCCTCCGACAGCTCACCGACCCCTCCGACAGCTCATCGACCCCTCCGACACCATCATCGACCCCTCCGACAGCTCATCGACCCCAGGGACTGGACATCGACCCCAGGGACTGGACATTGACCCCAGGGACTGGAGATTGACCCCAGGGACTGGACATTGACCTCACAGACTGGACATTGACCTCAGGGACTGGTCTTTAACCCCAGATACTGGACATTGACCCCAGGAACTGGACATTGACCATTGGGACTGGACATTGAGCCCAGAGACTGAACATTGACCCCAGAGACTGGACATTGACCCCAGAGACTGGACATTGACCCCAGGGACTGGACATTGACTCCAGAGACTGGACATTGTCCCCCGAGACTGGACATTGACCTCAGGGACTGGACATTGACCCCAGAGACTGGACATTGACTCCAGGGACTAGACATTGACCCCAGGGACTGGACATTGACCCCAGGGACTGGACATTGACCACAGGGACTGGACATTGACCCCAGAGACTGGACATTGACCCCAGAGACTGGACATTGACCCCAGACACTGGACATTGACTCCAGGGACTAGACATTGACACCAGAGACTGGACATTGACCTCAGGGACTGGACATTGACCCCAGAGACTGGACATTGACCCCAGGGATGGGACATTGACCCCAGAGACTGGACATTGACCCCAGGGACTGGACATTGACCCCAGGGACTGGACATTGACCCAAGGGACTGTACATTGACCACAGGGACTGGACATTGACCCCAGAGACTGGACATTGACCCCAGGGTCTGGACATTGACCCCAGAGACTGGACATTGATCCCAGGGACTAGACATTGACCCCAGAGACTGGACATTGACCCCAGAGACTGGACATTGACCCCAGAGACTGGACATTGACCCCAGAGACTGGACATTGACCCCAGAGACTGGAGATTGACCCCAGGGTCTGGACATTGACGACAGGGACTGGACATTGATCCCAGAGACTGGACATTGACCCCAGGGTCTGGACATTGACGACAGGGACTGGACATTGATCCCAGAGACTGGACATTGACCCGAGAGACTGGACATTGACCCCAGGGACTGGACATTGACCCCAGGAACTGGCCATTGACCCCAGGGACTGGACATTGACCCCAGAGACTTGACATTGACCCCAGAGACTGGACATTGACCCCAGGGTCTGGACATTGCCCCGAGAGACTGGACATTGACCCCAGGGACTGGACATTGACCCCAGGGACTGGACATTGACCCCAGAGACTGGACATTGACCCCAGGGATTGGACATTGACCTCAGGGATTGTACATTGACCCCAGGGAATAGACATTGACTCCAGGGACTGGACATTGACCTCAGGGACTGGACATTGACCCCAGAGACTGGACATTGACCCCAGAGACTGGACATTGACCCCAGTAGACTGGACATTGACCCCAGGGACTGGACATTGACCCCAGGGACTGGATAGTGACTCCAGGGACTGGACATTGACCCCAGAGACTGGACATTGACCCCAGGGATTGGACATTGACCCCGACACTGGACATTGACCTCAGGGACTGGACATTGACCCCAGAGACTGGACATTGCCCCCAGAGACTGGACATTGACCCCAGAGACTGGACATTGACCTCAGGGACTGGACATTGACCCCAGGGACTGGACATTGACCCCAGAGACTGGACATTGACCTCAGGGACTGGACTTTGACCCCAGAGATTGTACATTGACCCCAGGGACTGGACATTGACCCCAGAGACTGGACATTGACCCCAGGGACTGGACATTGACCCCAGAGACTGGACATTGACCCCAGGGACTGGACATTGACCCCAGGGACTTGACATTGTCCCCAGGGACTGGACAGTGACCCCAGAGACTGGACATTGACCCCAGAGACTGGACATTGACCCCAGGGACTGGACATTGACCCCAGAGACTGGACATTGACGACAGGGACTGGACATTGACCCCAGGGACTGGACATTGACCCCAGGGACTGGCCATTGACCCCAGGGACTGGACATTGACCCCAGGGACTGGACATTGACCCCAGAGACTGGACATTGACGACAGGGACTGGACATTGACCCCAGGGACTGGACATTGACCCCAGGGACTGGACATTGACCCCAGGGACTGGACATTGACCCCAGAGACTGGACATTGACCCCAGAGACTGGACATTGACCCCAGGGTCTGGACATTGCCCCGAGAGACTGGACATTGACCCCAGGGACTGGACATTGACCCCAGGGACTGGATAGTGACTCCAGGGACTGGACATTGACCCCAGAGACTGGACATTGACCCCAGAGACTGGACATTGACCCCAGGGTCTGGACATTGCCCCGAGAGACTGGACATTGACCCCAGGGACTGGACATTGACCCCAGGGACTGGATAGTGACTCCAGGGACTGGACATTGACCCCAGAGACTGGACATTGACCCCAGGGATTGGACATTGACCCCAGAGACTGGACATTGACCTCAGGGACTGGACATTGACCCCAGAGACTGGACATTGACCTCAGGGACTGGACATTGACCTCGACACTGGACATTGACCTCAGGGACTGGACATTGACCCCAGAGACTGGACATTGCCCCCAGAGACTGGACATTGACCCCAGAGACTGGACATTGACCTCAGGGACTGGACATTGACCACAGGGACTGGACATTGACCCCAGAGACTGGACATTGACCTCAGGGACTGGACATTGACATCAGGGACCGGACATTGACCCCAGAGACTTGACATTGACCCCAGAGACTGGACATTGACCCGAGAGACTGGACATTGACCCCAGGGACTGGACATTGACCCCAGGAACTGGCCATTGACCCCAGGGACTGGACATTGACCCCAGGGACTGGACATTGACCCCAGAGACTGGACATTGACCCCAGGGTCTGGACATTGCCCCGAGAGACTGGACATTGACCCCAGGGACTGGACATTGACCCCAGGGACTGGACATTGACCCCAGAGACTGGACATTGACCCCAGGGTCTTGACATTGACCCCAGGGATTGGACATTGACCTCAGGGATTGTACATTGACCCCAGGGAATAGACATTGACCTCAGGGACTGGACATTGACCCCAGAGACTGGACATTGACCCCAGTAGACTGGACATTGACCCCAGGGACTGGACATTGACCCCAGGGACTGGATAGTGACTCCAGGGACTGGACATTGACCCCAGAGACTGGATATTGACCCCAGAGACTGGACATTGACCCCAGGGATTGGACATTGACCCCAGAGACTGGACATTGACCCCAGAGACTGGACATTGACCCCAGAGACTGGACATTGACCCCAGGGATTGGACATTGACCCCAGAGACAGGACATTTACCTCAGGGACTGGACATTGACCCCAGAGACTGGACATTGACCCCAGGGATTGGACATTGACCCCAGAGACTGGACATTGACCCCAGAGACTGGACATTGACCCCAGGGATTGGACATTGACCCCAGAGACTGGACATTGACCCCAGAGACTGGACATTGAACCCAGAGACTGGACATTGCCCCCAGAGACTGGACATTGACCTCAGGGACCGGACATTGACCCCAGAGACTGGACATTGACCTCAGGGACTGGACATTGACCCCAGGGACTGGACATTGACCCCAGAGACTGGACATTGACCTCAGGGACTGAACTTTGACCCCAGGGACTGGACATTGACCCCAGAGACTGGACATTGACCCCAGGGACTGGACATTGACCCCAGAGACTGGACATTGACCCCAGGGACTGGACATTGACCCCAGGGACTTGACATTGTCCCCAGGGACTGGACATTGACCCCAGAGACTGGAGATTGACCCCAGAGACTGGACATTGACCCCAGAGACTGCACATTGACCCCAGAGACTGGACATTGACCTCAGGGACTGGACATTGACCCCAGGGACTGTACAATGACCCCAGAGACTGGACATTGACCCCAGGGACTGGACATTGACCCCAGGGACTGGACATTGACCCCAGAGACTGGACATTGACCCCAGGGTCTTGACATTGACCCCAGGGATTGGACATTGACCTCAGGGATTGTACATTGACCCCAGGGAATAGACATTGACCTCAGGGACTGGACATTGACCCCAGAGACTGGACATTGACCCCAGTAGACTGGACATTGACCCCAGGGACTGGACATTGACCCCAGGGACTGGATAGTGACTCCAGGGACTGGACATTGACCCCAGAGACTGGATATTGACCCCAGAGACTGGACATTGACCCCAGGGATTGGACATTGACCCCAGAGACTGGACATTGACCCCAGAGACTGGACATTGACCCCAGGGATTGGACATTGACCCCAGAGACAGGACATTTACCTCAGGGACTGGACATTGACCCCAGAGACTGGACATTGACCCCAGGGATTGGACATTGACCCCAGAGACTGGACATTGACCCCAGAGACTGGACATTGACCCCAGGGATTGGACATTGACCCCAGAGACTGGACATTGACCCCAGAGACTGGACATTGAACCCAGAGACTGGACATTGCCCCCAGAGACTGGACATTGACCTCAGGGACCGGACATTGACCCCAGAGACTGGACATTGACCTCAGGGACTGGACATTGACCCCAGGGACTGGACATTGACCCCAGAGACTGGACATTGACCTCAGGGACTGAACTTTGACCCCAGAGATTGTACATTGACCCCAGGGACTGGACATTGACCCCAGAGACTGGACATTGACCCCAGGGACTGGACATTGACCCCAGAGACTGGACATTGACCCCAGGGACTGGACATTGACCCCAGGGACTTGACATTGTCCCCAGGGACTGGACATTGACCCCAGAGACTGGAGATTGACCCCAGAGACTGGACATTGACCCCAGAGACTGCACATTGAACCCAGAGACTGGACATTGACGACAGGGACTGGACATTGACCCCAGGGACTGTACAATGACCCCAGAGACTGGACATTGACCCCAGGGACTGGACATTGACCCCAGGGACTGGCCATTGACCCCAGGGACTGGACATTGACCCCAGAGACTGGACATTGACCCCAGAGACTGGACATTGACCCCAGGGTCTGGACATTGCCCCGAGAGACTGGACATTGACCCCAGGGACTGGACATTGACCCCAGGGACTGGATAGTGACTCCAGGGACTGGACATTGACCCCAGAGACTGGACATTGACCCCAGAGACTGGACATTGCCCCCAGAGACTGGACATTGACCTCAGGGACCGGACATTGACCCCAGAGACTGGACATTGACCTCAGGGACTGGACATTGACCCCAGGGACTGGACATTGACCCCAGAGACTGGACATTGACCTCAGGGACTGGACTTTGACCCCAGAGATTGTACATTGACCCCAGTAGACTGGACATTGACCCCAGAGACTGGACATTGACCCCAGGGACTGGACATTGACCCCAGGGACTGGACATTGACCACAGAGACTGGACATTGACCCCAGAGACTGGACATTGACCTCAGGGACTGGACATTGACCACAGGGACTGGACATTGACCCCAGAGACTGGACATTGACCTCAGGGACTGGACATTGACATCAGGGACCGGACATTGACCCCAGAGACTTGACATTGACCCCAGAGACTGGACATTGACCCGAGAGACTGGACATTGACCCCAGGGACTGGACATTGACCCCAGGGACTGGACATTGACCCCAGGGACTGGACATTGACCCCAGAGACTGGACATTGACCCCAGGGTCTGGACATTGCCCCGAGAGACTGGACATTGACCCCAGGGACTGGACATTGACCCCAGGGACTGGACATTGACCCCAGAGACTGGACATTGACCCCAGGGTCTTGACATTGACCCCAGGGATTGGACATTGACCTCAGGGATTGTACATTGACCCCAGGGAATAGACATTGACCTCAGGGACTGGACATTGACCCCAGAGACTGGACATTGACCCCAGTAGACTGGACATTGACCCCAGGGACTGGACATTGACCCCAGGGACTGGATAGTGACTCCAGGGACTGGACATTGACCCCAGAGACTGGATATTGACCCCAGAGACTGGACATTGACCCCAGGGATTGGACATTGACCCCAGAGACAGGACATTTACCTCAGGGACTGGACATTGACCTCAGGGATTGTACATTGACCCCAGGGAATAGACATTGACCTCAGGGACTGGACATTGACCCCAGAGACTGGACATTGACCCCAGTAGACTGGACATTGACCCCAGGGACTGGACATTGACCCCAGGGACTGGATAGTGACCACAGAGACTGGACATTGACCCCAGAGACTGGACATTGACCTCAGGGACTGGACATTGACCACAGGGACTGGACATTGACCCCAGAGACTGGACATTGACCTCAGGGACTGGACATTGACATCAGGGACCGGACATTGACCCCAGAGACTTGACATTGACCCCAGAGACTGGACATTGACCCGAGAGACTGGACATTGACCCCAGGGACTGGACATTGACCCCAGGAACTGGCCATTGACCCCAGGGACTGGACATTGACCCCAGGGACTGGACATTGACCCCAGAGACTGGACATTGACCCCAGGGTCTGGACATTGCCCCGAGAGACTGGACATTGACCCCAGGGACTGGACATTGACCCCAGGGACTGGACATTGACCCCAGAGACTGGACATTGACCCCAGGGTCTTGACATTGACCCCAGGGATTGGACATTGACCTCAGGGATTGTACATTGACCCCAGGGAATAGACATTGACCTCAGGGACTGGACATTGACCCCAGAGACTGGACATTGACCCCAGTAGACTGGACATTGACCCCAGGGACTGGACATTGACCCCAGGGACTGGATAGTGACTCCAGGGACTGGACATTGACCCCAGAGACTGGATATTGACCCCAGAGACTGGACATTGACCCCAGGGATTGGACATTGACCCCAGAGACTGGACATTGACCCCAGAGACTGGACATTGACCCCAGAGACTGGACATTGACCCCAGGGATTGGACATTGACCCCAGAGACAGGACATTTACCTCAGGGACTGGACATTGACCCCAGAGACTGGACATTGACCCCAGGGATTGGACATTGACCCCAGAGTCTGGACATTGACCCCAGAGACTGGACATTGACCCCAGGGATTGGACATTGACCCCAGAGACTGGACATTGACCCCAGAGACTGGACATTGAACACAGAGACTGGACATTGCCCCCAGAAACTGGACATTGACCTCAGGGACCGGACATTGACCCCAGAGACTGGACATTGACCTCAGGGACTGGACATTGACCCCAGGGACTGGACATTGACCCCAGAGACTGGACATTGACCTCAGGGACTGAACTTTGACCCCAGAGATTGTACATTGACCCCAGGGACTGGACATTGACCCCAGAGACTGGACATTGACCCCAGGGACTGGACATTGACCCCAGAGACTGGACATTGACCCCAGGGACTGGACATTGACCCCAGGGACTTGACATTGTCCCCAGGGACTGGACATTGACCCCAGAGACTGGAGATTGACCCCAGAGACTGGACATTGACCCCAGAGACTGCACATTGAACCCAGAGACTGGACATTGACCCCAGGGACTGGACATTGACCCCAGGGACTGTACAATGACCCCAGAGACTGGACATTGACCCCAGGGACTGGACATTGACCCCAGGGACTGGACATTGACCCCAGAGACTGGACATTGACCCCAGGGTCTTGACATTGACCCCAGGGATTGGACATTGACCTCAGGGATTGTACATTGACCCCAGGGAATAGACATTGACCTCAGGGACTGGACATTGACCCCAGAGACTGGACATTGACCCCAGTAGACTGGACATTGACCCCAGGGACTGGACATTGACCCCAGGGACTGGATAGTGACTCCAGGGACTGGACATTGACCCCAGAGACTGGATATTGACCCCAGAGACTGGACATTGACCCCAGGGATTGGACATTGACCCCAGAGACTGGACATTGACCCCAGAGACTGGACATTGACCCCAGGGATTGGACATTGACCCCAGAGACAGGACATTTACCTCAGGGACTGGACATTGACCCCAGAGACTGGACATTGACCCCAGGGATTGGACATTGACCCCAGAGACTGGACATTGACCCCAGAGACTGGACATTGACCCCAGGGATTGGACATTGACCCCAGAGACTGGACATTGACCCCAGAGACTGGACATTGAACCCAGAGACTGGACATTGCCCCCAGAGACTGGACATTGACCTCAGGGACCGGACATTGACCCCAGAGACTGGACATTGACCTCAGGGACTGGACATTGACCCCAGGGACTGGACATTGACCCCAGAGACTGGACATTGACCTCAGGGACTGAACTTTGACCCCAGAGATTGTACATTGACCCCAGGGACTGGACATTGACCCCAGAGACTGGACATTGACCCCAGGGACTGGACATTGACCCCAGAGACTGGACATTGACCCCAGGGACTGGACATTGACCCCAGGGACTTGACATTGTCCCCAGGGACTGGACATTGACCCCAGAGACTGGAGATTGACCCCAGAGACTGGACATTGACCCCAGAGACTGCACATTGAACCCAGAGACTGGACATTGACGACAGGGACTGGACATTGACCCCAGGGACTGTACAATGACCCCAGAGACTGGACATTGACCCCAGGGACTGGACATTGACCCCAGGGACTGGCCATTGACCCCAGGGACTGGACATTGACCCCAGAGACTGGACATTGACCCCAGAGACTGGACATTGACCCCAGGGTCTGGACATTGCCCAGAGAGACTGGACATTGACCCCAGGGACTGGACATTGACCCCAGGGACTGGATAGTGACTCCAGGGACTGGACATTGACCCCAGAGACTGGACATTGACCCCAGAGACTGGACATTGCCCCCAGAGACTGGACATTGACCTCAGGGACCGGACATTGACCCCAGAGACTGGACATTGACCTCAGGGACTGGACATTGACCCCAGGGACTGGACATTGACCCCAGAGACTGGACATTGACCTCAGGGACTGGACTTTGACCCCAGAGATTGTACATTGACCCCAGTAGACTGGACATTGACCCCAGAGACTGGACATTGACCCCAGGGACTGGACATTGACCCCAGGGACTGGACATTGACCACAGAGACTGGACATTGACCCCAGGGACTGGACATTGACCCCAGGGACTTGACATTGTCCCCAGGGACTGGACATTGACCCCAGAGACTGGACATTGACCCCAGAGACTGGACATTGACCCCAGAGACTGGACATTGACCTCAGGGACTGGACTTTGACCCCAGAGATTGTACATTGACCCCAAGGACTGGACATTGACCCCAGAGACTGGACATTGACCCCAGGGACTGGACATTGACCACAGAGACTGGACATTGACGACAGGGACTGGACATTGACCCCAGGGACTGTACAATGACCCCAGAGACTGGACATTGACCCCAGGGACTGGCCATTAACCCCAGGGACTGGACATTGACCCCAGGGACTGGACATTGACCCCAGAGACTGGACATTGACCCCAGAGACTGGACATTGACCCCAGGGTCTGGACATTGCCCCGAGAGACTGGACATTGACCCCAGGGACTGGACATTGACCCCAGGGACTGGACATTGACCCCAGGGACTGGCCATTGACCCCAGGGACTGGACATTGACCCCAGGGACTGGACATTGACCCCAGAGACTGGACATTGACCCCAGAGACTGGACATTGATCCCAGGGTCTGGACATTGCCCCGAGAGACTGGACATTGACCCCAGGGACTGGACATTGACCCCAGGGACTGGACATTGACCCCAGAGACTGGACATTGACCCCTGGGTCTTGACATTGACCCCAGGGATTGGACATTGACCTCAGGGATTGGACATTGACACCAGGGACTAGACATTGACCCCAGGGACTGGACATTGACCCCAGAGACTGGACATTGACCCCAGTAGACTGGACATTGACCCCAGGGACTGGACATTGACCCCAGAGACTGGACATTGACTCCAGGGACTAGACATTGACCCCAGAAACTGGACATTGACCCCAGGGATTGGACATTTACCCCAGAGACTGGACATTGACCCCAGAGACTGGACATTGACCCCAAGGACTGGACATTGACCCCAGGGACTGGACATTGACCCCAGGGACTGGACATTGACCCCAGGGACTGGACATTGACCCCAGACACTGGACATTGACCCCAGTAGACTGGACATTGACCTCAGGGACTGGATATTGACCCCAGAGACTGGACATTGTCCCCCGAGACTGGACATTGACCTCAGGGACTGGACATTGACCCCAGAGACTGGACATTGACCCCAGGGACTAGACATTGACCCCAGAGACTGGACATTGACCTCAGGGACTGGACATTGACCCCAGAGACTGGACATTGACCCCAGGGATTGGACATTGACCCCAGAGACTGGACATTGACCTCAGGGACTGGACATTGACCCCAGAGACTGGACATTGACCCCAGGGACTGGACATTGACCCGAGAGACTGGACATTGACCTCAGGGACTGGACATTGACCCCAGAGACTGGACATTGACCTCAGGGACTGGACTTTGACCTGAGAGACTGGACATTGACCCCAGGGACTGGACATTGACCCCAGAGACTGGACATTGACCTCAGGGACTGGACATTGACCCCAGAGACTGGAGATTGACCCCCAGAGAATGGACATTGACCACAGGGACTGGACATTGAGCCCAGAGACTGGACATTGACCCCAAGGACTTGACATTGACCCCAGGGACTGGACATTGACCCCAGAGACTGGACATTGACCCCGGGACTGGAGATTGACCCCAGAGACTGGAGATTGACCCCAGAGACTGGACATTGACCCCAGAGACTGGACATTGACCTCAGGGACTAGACATTGACCCAAGAGGCTGGCCATTGACCCCAGGGACTGGACAGTGACTCCAGGGACTGGACATTGACCCCAGAGACTGGACATTGACCCCAGGGACTAGACATTGACCCCGGGACTGGAGATTGACCCCAGAGACTGGAGATTGACCCCAGAGACTGGACATTGACCCCAGGGACTGGACATTGACCCCAGAGACTGGAGATTGACCCCAGAGACTGGACATTGACCACAGAGACTGGACATTGACCCCAGGGACTGGACATTGACCCCAGAGACTGGAGATTGACCCCAGAGACTGGACATTGACCACAGAGACTGGACATTGACCCCAGGGACTGGACATTGACCCCAGAGACTGGAGATTGACCCCAGAGACTGGACATTGACCACAGAGACTGGACATTGACCCCAGGGACTGGACATTGACCCCAGAGGATGGAGATTGACCCCAGAGACTGGACATTGACCACAGGGACTGGACATTGAACCCAGAGACTGGACATTGACCCCAGAGACTGGACATTGACCCCAGGGACTGGCGATTGACCCCAGAGACTGGATATTGACCCCAGAGACTGGACATTTGCCCCAGGGACTGGACATTGACCCCAGGGACAGGACATTGACCCTAGAGACTGGACATTGACCCCAGAGACTGGACATTGACCCCAGCGACTGGACATTGACCCCAGAGACTGGACATTGACTCCAGGGACTGGACATTGACCCCAGAGACTGGACATTGACCCCAGAGACTGGACATTGACCCCAGGGACTGGACATTGATTCCAGGGACTGGACATTGACCCCAGTGGTTGGACATTGACCCCAGGGACTGGACATTGACCCCAGAGACTGGACATTGACCCCAGAGACTGGACATTGACCCCAGAGACTGGACATTGACCCCAGAGACTGGACATTGACCCCAGGGACTGGACATTGACCCCAGGGACTGGACATTGACCTCAGGGACTGGACATTGACCCCAGAGACTGGACATTGACCATAGAGACTGGACATTGACCCCAGTAGACTGGACATTGACCCCAGTAGACTGGACATTGACCCCAGGGACTAGTCAGTGACCCCAGGGACGGTCCATAATATGTAATCAGTGGTGTGTATTCGTGTATCTGCCCATGGATGTGTCTGTATCTGTCTGTGTATATATGTGTGTATATCTGTTTCCCCTCGCATCATTATCTCTGGTGTCCCCCAAGTATCTATCCTTGGCCCTCTCGTATTTCTCATCTGCTTGCTGCCCCTCGGCGACATCATCCGAAAATACAACGTCAGTTTCCACATGTACGCTGACGACACCCAGCTCTACCTCACCACCACCCCTCTCGACCCTTCCACTGTGTCTAAATTGTCAGACTGCTTGACCGACTTCCAGTTGTGAATGAGCAACTAAATATTATGACGACTGAAGCTATTGTCTTTGGTTCCCGCCACAAACTCCGTTCCCTGGCCACTGACTCCTTCCCTCTCCCTGACAATTGTCTGAGGCTGAACCACACTGTTCGCAGCCTTGGTGTCCTATTTGACACCGAGATGAGCTTCTGACCACATATCCGCTCAATCACCAAAACCTCCTACTTCCACCTCCGTAACATTACCTGTCTCTGCCCCTGCATCAGCTTATCTGCTGCTGAAATCCTCATTCGTGGCTTTGATACCTGTAGACTTGACTATTCCAATGCTCTCCTGGCCGGCCTCCCACCTGCCACTCTCCATAAACTTGAGCTCATCCAAAACTCTGCTGCCCGTGTCCTAACTCGCACCAAGTCCCATTCACCCATCACCCCCTGTGCTCGCTGACCTGTATTGGCTCCCGGTCCGGCGACGCCTCAATTTTAAAATTCTCATCCTTGTTTTCAAATCCCTCCATGGCCTCGCCCCTCCCTATCTCTGTAACCTCCTCCATAGCCTCGCCTCTCCCTATCTCTGTAATCTCCTGCAGCCCCACAACCCCCCGAGATCTCTGTAACCTCCTCCAGCCCCACAACCCCCCGAGATCTCTGTAACCTCCTCCAGCCCCACAACCCTCCCTATCTCTGTAACCTCCTCCAGCCCCACAACCCCCCGAGATCTCTGTAACCTCCTCCAGCCCCACAACCCCCCGAGATCTCTGTAACCTCCTCCAGCCCCACAACCCTCCCTGTCTCTGTAACCTCCTCCAGCCCCACAACCCCCCGAGATCTCTGTAACCTCCTCCAGCCCCACAACCCCCCGAGATCTCTGTAACCTCCTCCAGCCCCACAACCCTCCCTATCTCTGTAACCTCCTCCAGCTCCACAACCCCCCGAGATCTCTGTAACCTCCTCCAGCTCCACAACCCCCCGAGATCTCTGTAACCTCCTCCAGCCCCACAACCCCCCGAGATCTCTGTAACCTCCTCCAGCCCCACAACCCCCCGAGATCTCTGTAACCTCCTCCAGCCCCACAACCCCCCGAGATCTCTGTAACCTCCTCCAGCCCCACAACCCCCCGAGATCTCTGTAACCTCCTCCAGCCCCACAACCCCCCGAGATCTCTGTAACCTCCTCCAGCCCCACAACCCCCCGAGATCTCTGCGCTCCTCTAATTTTGGCCTCTTGTGCATCCCCGATTTTCATTGCTGCTCTATTGACGGCCGTGCCTTCAGCTGCCGAGGCCATAAGCTCTGGAATTTACTCCCTAAACCTCTCCGACACTCTACTGCTCTCTCCTCCTTTTAGATGCTCCTTAAATTTTTAACCAATTTTTTTGGTCATCTGACCTAATATCTCCTTATGTGGCTCGGTGTCAAATTTTGTTTGATAATCGCTCCTGTGAAGCGTCTTGGGATGTTTTACTACGTTAAAGGCACCGTATAAATGAAAGTAGATGTGTGTGTTAATCAGTGTGTGTAGCTGTATGTGTGTGTGTGTGTGTGAGGTGAGGCAAGAGTGACTGCCCTTCACATCAAGGCAGCATTTAACTGAGTGTGGCATCAAGGAGCCCCAGTAAAATTGAAGTCAATGGGAATCAGGGGGAAAGGTCTCCACTGGCTGGAGTCATACCTATCACAAAGGAAGATGGTTGTGGTTGTTGGAGGTCAATCATCACAGCCCCAGGACATTGCTGCAGGAGTTCCTCAGGGCAGTGTCCCAGGCCCAACCATCTTCAGCTGCTTCATCAATGACCTTCCCTCCATCATAAGGTCAGAAGTGGGGATGTTCGCTGATGACTGCACAGTGTTCAGTGCCATTCGCAACTCTTCAGATAATGAAGCAGTCCATGCCCGCATGCAGCAAGACGTGGACAACATTCAGGCTTGGGCTGATAAGTGGCAAGTATCATTCTCACCATACAAGTGCCAGGCAATGACCATCTCTAACAAGAGAGAGTCTTAACCATCGCCCCTTGACATTCAAAGACATTACCATCGCCGAATCCCCCACCATCAACATCCTGGGGGTCACCATTGACCAGAAACTTAACTGGACCAGCCACATAAATACTGTGGCAACAAGAACAGGTCAGAGGCTGGGTATTCTGCGGCGAGTGTCTCACCTCCTGACTCCCCAAAGCCTTTCCACCATCTACAAGGCACAAGTCAGGAGTGTGATGGAATACTCTCCACTTGCCTGGATGAATGCAGCTCCAACAACACTCAAGAAGCTCGACACCATCCAGGACAAAGCAGCCCACTTGATTGGCACCCCATCCACCACCTTAAACATTCACTCCCTCCACCACTGGCGTACCGTGGCTGCAGTGTGTACCATCTACAAGATGCACTGCAGCAACTCGCCAAGGCTTCTTCGGCAATACCTCCCAAACCCGCGACCTCTTCCAACTAGAAGGACAAGGGCAGCAGGCGCATGGGAAGACCACCACCTCCAAGTTCCCCTCCAAGTTACACACCATCCTGACTTGGAAATATATCGCCGTTCCTTCATCATCGCTGGGTCAAAATCCTGGAACTCCCTCCCTTCTTCTTTCGCAAAGCAAATCAAATGTCAATATCTAAGTCGGATATCCAGGCCAAAGCTTCCGGTCTAACAGCGTGGATGTCTTGTAGGCTGCCTGCGAGTTTCCTCTGAGGGCAGTGCTCAATGATGTGCTCCAGGGTCTGCCTCCCTAACAGCACTGTGGGAGTACCTTCACCACACGGACTGCAGCGGTTCAAGAAGGCGGCTCACCACCACCTTCTCAAGGGCAACTAGGGATGGGCAATAAATGCTGGCCTTGCCAGCGACGCCCACATCCCATGAATGAATAAAAAAAATCCATGTATGTGTGTATATCTGTGTGTTTATCTGTGTGTGTGTCTGTGTGTGTATCTGTGTGTGTGTCTGTGTGTATCTGTGTGTGTCTGTGTGTGTGTGTGTGTCTGTGTGTGTGTGTATATTTGTGTGTGTGAGTGTGTGTATTTGTGTCTGTGTGTGTGTGTGTATATTTGTGTGTGTATTTGTGTGTGTGTGTGTGTCTGTGTGTGTGTATCTGTGTGTGTGTGTATCTGTGTGTCTGTGAGTGTATCTGTGTGTCTGTGTGTGTACCTCTGTGTGTATCTGTGTGTGTGTTTGTGTGTGTGTCTGTATGTATTTGTGTCTGTGTGTGTGTGGCACTTAAAGATCTTTAATTTGGAACCATATTATTTTCTCTCGCAGTCACTGTTGGAAAAGTTACAGGAATATGCCACGGAAATAGAGAGACTACAGAAGGTGAGTACACGTGCTAGAGGACACAAGCTGCACACACTCGTTTCCACACCGTGTGTATACACATCCACCTACACAGGCAGTATTGTTCGATCATTCGAATTTATAGGGCGGGGAAAAGTGTACACATGTGTATACAGACACACACTCACTGACCCCCCCCCCTCTCCCTCCCCACATATAGACACCCATGTACAATCACCTACAGGCCCTCAGTTACCCATAGACACATGTACACATTCATACAGACACACACACATATGCAGGTACAAACACAGACACACACACATGTATGCAGGTACACACATGCCAAAATTCCTTGGAGGATGCCCTGGTCTCCCACTGGCATTAATTCCACCCCCACCCAGAGAATGGTGGAGATAACAGCAACTTGCCTGGAACATGGAAAACCTTCCCAAGGCGTTTCACTGAGCGTAATCAGACACTCAGCATCGGCCCTCACACGTGTCTACTGACATGGTGTTCTGGGTCAGTCCTACTCACCCTCAGCCCTCTCCTCGCTACCCTAAGATGGCTCCCAGTTCCCTCAAATTTAAAATGATTTTTCTTGTGATTAAATCCCTCCAAGGCCATGCCCTCCCTATCTCTGTAACTTTCTCCAGCCCTCCCAGCTCTGACTCCAGCGTCTTGTCAATCCCCCCCTCCTTGCCACACTATCAACAGCCGTGCCTTCAGCCATCTAGACCCCACGCTCTGGAATTCCCTCCCTAAACCACTCCGCCTCTCTCTTTCCTCCGTTAGGACCCTCCTTCCGACCGACCTGTTTGGCCAAACGTTTTAACCCCCCTCCAAATCGCTCCTTCTTTGGCGTCCATACCTCTCACGCCTCAGTGAAGCACCTTGAGACAGTTAAGGCACTCGATAATTGTAAGCTGTTGGACTTTTTTGGAATGCTGTAGACAAGAGCCAGCACATACACGATGGGCCGAATGGGCTCCCTTCTGTGCGGTTACCTTCTATAGGTGACATTAGACTGTTGACTGATGCCTGTGGAACAAGGGTCAGCTCCGGCGGGAGAGGAGGGGAGACAGTCGGGGCTGACAGGCTGATTGTATCTTCACTCACTTCGCAGGAGGATGAGTTTTCAATTGAAAGTCAGGGCGAGAGGCTGGCAGGTCTGACGGAGCGGAGGGAATTACTGTTGAACAACACACAGGAAGCACTGGCTGAGCTTGTGCAAGAGGAGCTAGCCTGCGAGCAGCCGGTCGACGAGGGCTGCACAGAGGAAGAGCAGTCATCCTTAGCAGACACCGACCAACCCGGAGACTCCCAGGTACTTCCTCCTCCAGTCCCAAGCATCCCTTCCTTGCGGGGTTAGACGGGTTTCACCTGTGCACCCTCATGTTTGGTTTAAACAGCTCGTGCCTTTCAAGGTGGAACGTGAGGTTCGGCCATTGATGACCTGACTGACCATTTCAATTTGACCAGCAGGTACAGTAGTGTAGTGGTACTGTTACTGGTCTAATAATCCAGAGAACGGAAGTTCAAATCCCATCGTGGGCAGTTTGAGAATTTGAATTCAATTTTTTTAAATCTGGAAATAAAAAGCTGGTCTCAGTAAAAGTGACCAGGAATCTGTCGGATTGTCATAAAAACCCAACTGGTTCACTAATGTCCTTCAAGGAAGGAAACCTGCCGTCCTTACACAGTCTGGGCCTACATGTGACTCCAATCCCACACCATCGTGGTTGACTCTTAACTTGACTTAATTATCTGAGGCAAAAGGTCATGACTTGAGCACAAAATCTAGGCTGACACTTCAGTGCAGTATTGTCGGAGGGGCAGTACTGAGGGAGTGCTGCATTGTCAGAGGGGCAGTACTGAGGGAGCGCTGCACTGTCAGAGGGGCAGTACTGAGGGAGTGCTGCACTGTCGGAGGGTCAGTGCTGAGGGAGTGCTGCACTGTCTGAGGGGCAGTACTGAGGGAGCGCTGCACTGTCGGAGGGGCAGTACTGAGGGAGCGCTGCACTGTCGGAGGGTCAGTGCTGAGGGAGCGCCGCACTGTCGGAGGGTCAGTACTGAGGGAGCGCTGCACTGTTGGAGGTGCAGTACTGAGGGTGCGCTGCACTGTCGAAGGTGCCGTCTTTCGGATGCGACATTAAACCGAGGCCCCGTCTGCTCTCTCGGGTGGATCTAAAAGATCCTACAGCCACTATTTTGAAGAAGAGCAGGAGTGTTCTCCCCGGTGTCCTGCGCCAATATTATCCCTCAAACGACAGCACCAAAACAGATTATCACATTGCTGTTTGTGGGAGCTACACTACAAACGGTCTGTGTTTCAAACGGGAATTTCACAGAGGTTCAAATAGAGACCTCCATGAATCTAACAATTCAAATAAAGCGAATGGAAAGGAAAATCAGCGTTGATGGACAAAACCTCTAAAAGTCCAGGAGCTGATTTTGTGCCGCTAATCGATCAATACCTTCTCGCCTATTCACTGCAATACCCCGGCGAACACTCAGAAACCCAGCTAATGTGTTTTCACCGCTCAGATTGCTGCACTGAGCCGCACTGGGAGATCACCCGTTGCTTCTAGGGGGCATAGTTTCAGAATAAGGGGTCGCCCATTTAAGACGGAGATGAGGAGGAATTTCTTCTCTCAGAGGGTCGTGAATCTTTGGGATTCTCTCCACCAGAGAGCTGTGGAGGCGGAGTCATTGAATATATTCAAGGCGGAGATAGACAGATTTTTGAAAAAACAGGGGAGTCGAGGGTTATGGGGAGCAGGCAGGGAAATGGAGCTGAGCCCAAGATCAGATCAGCCATGATCTTATTGAATGGCGGAGCAGGCTCTAGGGCCCGAATGGCCTACTCCTGCTCCTATTTCTTATGTTATGCTCTCTGTTCTATCAAGTGATCTCAGGCAGCTTCGTTTCGAAAGCAGGAGAGGTCCGATTAAAAAAAATAAGTCATAGGAATTGCGAGAGGGAGCTCGAATAGCGTGAACCCCTCTTCCGAGGATGCGAGGAGAAAGAAAACACACAGAGCAATAATCATTGGAACAGGATGTTTGCACGGGCGGGGGAGGGGTGGTTGTGCAATGCTTTTGTAATGTTGAGCTGCCTGCCACGGTACATGGGATGTGGTGTGTGAAATCTCACGGCTTTCTTCATAGAATGATGCAGCACAGAACGAGATCCTTCGGCCCATCGTGCCTGTGCCGGCTCTTTGAAAGAGCTCTCCAATTAGTCCCACTCCCCCTGCTCTTTCCCCGTAGCCCTGCAGATTTTTCCTTTTTAAGTATTTATCAAACTCTCTTTTGAAAGTTACTGTTGAATCTGCTTCCACCGCCCTTTCAGGCAGCGCATTCCAGATCACAACAACTCGCTGTGTAAAAAAAATTCTCCTCATCTCCCCTTGCCTTTGACGGGAGAAGCTGGGGTTGTTCTCCTTAGAGCAGAGAAGGTTAAGGGGAGATTTAATAGAGGTCTTCAAAATCATGAGCGGTTTTGATAGAGTAAATAAGGAGAAACTGTTTCCTGGCCGAAGAGTCAGTAACCAATGTTCCCCCTGATCTTTTTGGGGGGTGCTCGGTTCAACGTTTCTCGTATGCATGAAATTCCACAGTTGAAAAGTCAGTCCCGGGCTGCGTGGGACCGGCAGACAGCTGCACAGCCCGCAGCTTAGAGGGTACGTCGTCGGTAACCAGAGGACACCGATTTAAGATAATGGGCAAAAGAACCAGAGGGGAGATGAGGGGGAAATAAATTTACACCAGTGTAAGAGACACTTACCCTCCCGCACTTAGAGAGGGGTAATCGAACCGGCGGAGGAGGGGTTTGAAAAAGACAGTTTTTTGCGCCCGTTAAAGATGGCTGTTGTGTAACGATCCAGGAGATGCTTTGGAGCCCCGCGTGGCCTTTAGCATGGGACGTCGGGACGAAGCGAATGCCCCTCACGTTGTTTTACTAATGCTGTAGGTGTAGTTATGGGGATCTGCAGCTTCCAACGCCGCCCTACAGCTCCTGCTACTGGAGGCAGCGCGCCATTGCTGGCGTGACTGCATGTCACAGGACGGTGATGCCCACTGCGCCACATACAGGGCACATTTTAAAATTCATTCTCAGGATGTGGGCGTCGCTGGCAAGGCCGGCATTTATTGCCTATCCCTAGTTGCCCTGAGAAGGTGGTGGTGGGCCTTATTGGACCACTGGTAGTGGGTTTGATACAAACTGAAGGACTTGCTGGGCCACTTCAGAGGGTAGTTAAGAGTCAACCAGGTTGGTGCGGGACTGGCGTCACATATAGGCCCAGACCAGGTAAGGACGGCAGGTTTCCTTCCCTAAACGGCATTGGTGAACCAGTTGGGCTTTTTTACCGACATTCCGACAGCTTCATGGTCACTTTTACTGACACCAGATTTTGATTTCCAGATTTTTTTTAAATTCCAATTCTCATGTTGCACATGGTGAGATTTGAACTCATGTTCCCAGGGTTACTCGTACCGGTCTCTGGATTACTAATCTAGTAACACAACCACTGCAGATACTGTAATTGAATACGTTACCGGTCGCTGGAAGTGCACCCTGTGGGGACGGTCTTGACTTTGTGCGATGGGGTAAAGTGGGTGATAGCGAGTTGGGCAGTCCCTTTTACATCACTCCCCATTTTTCTTTGCATTGAAGGTCAATGCTGATCGACCCTGGGGCTCGAGGCCAAGTGTAGACTTGAGGTGAAGTGGGGTTAGAGGGCGGGGGATAAATTGCCGCAGGTCACCAATGTACTTCAGTCCAAAGATTAAAGTCTTGCACTCTGTCCCTATTTTGATACAATACTTTGGCCCAGAATTTGCGGTCCGGATGACGACGGCGAACTGGCAGCGTATTAGACCCAAAGGGATGAGGTGTGGCTGGGATTTTAACAGTGTATTGACTGCTAAGCAAAGGTTATGGGCCTGAAAAACTAATTTAAATTTTCTGCAGTGTCAAATTTATCCATTTTAATAAAAATTTAAATTTTTAAGAAACGTTTAAAAAAAAATTATTTAAAAAAAGTTTGTTCATCTTAATCTCAGATTTGCCTTTTCCCCATATGAGAGCCCCAATCTTTGTTTTGCTCTCTCTAAAATTTTAAAAAGTTAGAATTTTAAAGTGGAAAAATTTGGCACCGCCGCCTTTGGGGCCACTGGAAGCGCCCCCCCTCCTTCCTGGGGAGCTACCACTGAATATCGCGGCGCTACGTGCAACAGCGCCACGTGCGTCGACACGTAGCGCCGCGGTAATACAGGCCTCCCTCCCCTGATTAAAGGGTTTGAGTATAGGAACAGGGATGTCCTGCTGCAGTTGTACAGGGCCTTGGTGAGACCACACCTTGAGTACTGTGTGCAGTTTTGGTCGCCTTATCTGAGGAAGGATGTTCTTGCCATGGAAGGAGTTCAGCGAAGATTCACAAGGCTGATACCTGGGATGGCAGGAATGACATATGAGGAGAGATTGGGTCGATTGGGCTTATACTCGCTGGAGTATAGAAGAATGAGAGGGGATCTCATCGAAACATATAAAATTCTGACAGGTCTGGACAAACTAGATGCAGGAAGGATGTTCCCGATGGTCGGAGAGTCCAGAACCAGGGGTCATAATCTAGGGATAACGGGTAAGCCATTTAGGACTGAGATGAGGAGGAATTTCTTCACCCAGAGAGTGGTGAACCTGTGGAATTCTCTACCACAGAAGTTAGTTGAGGTCAAGTCATTAAATATATTAGATATATTTCTTAAAGCTAAAGGTATCAAGGGATATGGGGAGAAGGCAGGTACAGGGTACTGAGTTTGGATGATCAGCCATGATCTCATCGAATGGCGGAGCAGGCTCGAGGGGCCGAATGGCCTACTCCTGCTCCTATCTTCTATGTTTCTATGTGCTGGACCACCGGGGAGCGGGGTGCTGGGAAAACAGCCTGGCTCTCAGGAGGAGTGCCGGGCTGACCGATCGCGGCCGGCACCCCGAATAAAAAAGGGGAAGGGGGCAGGTGCGGGCAGGTGGCCAAAAAAAAAATGGCCGCCCGACACCTGCCCTTTAACTTACGCCGCCGCGGCTGCAAAACGTCCCCCTGACCCTGTCGGACATATCGTCCGCCGATAGGTCAGGGGGCGCAACTGAAGTTTGCGGCTGGGGCGCTGTGCACGGCGATGACGTCATCGACGGAGGCGCAGCGCCGCGGGGCGCTACCGGCTAACGCCGCCACTAACATCCCGCTGAATTTCACGGGAGATGTTAGCGAAGCCGCGCCCGGGCGCTAGGGGATTTGCGCAAAGCAACCCAATTTTTCCCCAAGAGCTTACTCACTTCCTTGTTCGCTGTTTATGAGAATTCTGCATTTTGTTTAAAAACAGAAAATGCTGGAAATACTCAGCAGGTCAGGCAGCATCTGTGGAGAGAGAAACAAAGTTTTAATTGCGTTTTGATTGGCTGCTTAGACTGCTTGTTGACGTCACAGAAGCTCACACGAGGGGAATCCCCGCTATACTCCGTTGATTTGAATTGCCGTCGGAAAACCTGAACTTCTCGAAGCAGAGATGGCGAGATCTTTGTGCGAAGCTTAATTTGGGGCCAGCGGCGAACGCCTTCGCTTCACCGCTGACCGCAAATTCCGGGCCTTTGAGTTTATATTATTTATAGTTAAATAGCAGAACGTACAGCAAAGTGGGAATTAGAGATGTAGGGGCCACTTTTAGCTTTCGATCCCCCAACCCTCCGTTACGTTCAACATCATGTCGAAGGAGATTCCAGATATAGCAGGGCCATTGAAGGGGATGCTCATGGTAGAGTCTGTGACGGGCCTAGATAAGGTTAACGGCCCTTTTCATAACTGCCCTGTTTTCATAGCTTCTTTGTAATGTTAATTTTCCAGGTCATTGTAGCAACATCTCAAACTTGAGTCAGAAGGTTGAGGGTTCGGGTCTCACTCCTAAGACCTGAGCACCTAATCCAGGCTGGCTGTCCCGGTGCAGTACTGAGGGTGCGCTGCACTGTCGGAGGGACAGTACTGAGGGAGTGCTGCACTGTCAGAGGGGCAGTACTGAGGGAGCGCTGCACTGTCGGAGGGACAGTACTGAGGGAGTGCTGCACTGTCAGAGGGGCAGTACTGAGGGAGCGCCGCACTGTCAGAGGGGCAGTACTGAGGGAGCGCTGCACTGTCGGAGGGGCAGTACTGAGGGAGCGCTGCACTGTCGGAGGGACAGTACTGAGGGAGTGCTGCACTGTCAGAGGGGCAGTACTGAGGGAGCGCCGCACTGTCAGAGGGGCAGTACTGAGGGATCGCTGCACTGTCAGAGGGGCAGTACTGAGGGAGTGCTGCACTGTCGGAGGGGCAGTACTGAGGGATCGCTGCACTGTCGGAGGGGCAGTACTGAGGGAGTGCTGCACTGTCAGAGGGGCAGTACTGAGGGAGCGCTGCACTGTCGGAGGGGCAGTACTGAGGAGGCGCTGCACTGTCGGAGGGGCAGTACTGAGGGATCGCTGCACTTTCGGAGGGGCAGTACTAAGGGAGCGCCGCACTGTCGGAGGGGCAGTACTGAGGGAGTGCTGCACTGTCAGAGGGGCAGTACTGATGGAGCAATGCACTGTTGGAGGGGCGGTACTGAGGGAGCGCTGCACTGTCGAAGGGGCAGTACTGAGGGAATGCTGCACTGTCAGAGGGGCAGTACTGAGGGAGCGCTGCACTTTCGGAGGGGCAGCAGTGAGGGAATGCTGCACTGTCGGAGGGGCAGTACTGAGGTAGCGCCACACTGTCGAAGGGGCAGTACTGATGGAGCACTGCACTGTTGGAGGGGCGGTACTGAGGGAGCGCTGCACTGTCGAAGGGGCAGTACTGAGGGAGAGTCGCACTGTCGGAGGGGCAGTACTGAGGGAGCGCTGCACTGTCGAAGGGGCAGTACTGAGGGAGAGTCGCACTGTCGGAGGGGCAGTACTGAGGGAGCGCTGCACTGTCGAAGGGGCAGTACTGAGGGAATGCTGCACTGTCAGAGGGGCAGTACTGAGGGAGCGCTGCACTTTCGGAGGGGCAGTACTGAGGGAGTGCTGCGCTGTCGGAGGGGCAGTACTGAGCAGAGCCGCACTGTCGGAGGGGCAGTACTGAGGGAGCACTGCACTGTCGGAGGGGCAGCAGTGAGGGAATGCTGCACTGTCGGAGGGGCAATACTGAGGGAGAGTCGCACTGTTGGAGGGGCAGTACTGTGGGAGCACTGCACTGTCGGAGGGTCTGTGCTGAGGCAGTACTGCACTGTCAGAGGGGCAGTACTGAGGGAGCGCTGCACTGTCGGAGGAACAGTACTGAGGGAGCGCTGCACTGTCGGAGGGGCAGTACTGAGGCAGTGCTGCACTGTCGGAGGGGCAGTAATGAGGGAATGCTGCACTGTCAGAGGGGCAGTACTGAGGGAGCGCTGCACTGTCGGAGGGGCAGTACTGAGGGAGTGCTGCACTGTCGGAGGGGCAGCACTGAGGCAGTACTGCACTGTTGGAGGGGCAGTACTGAGGGAGTGCTGCACTGTCGAAGGGGCAGTACTGAGGGAGCGCTGCACTGTCGGAGGGTCTGTGCTGAGGCAGTACTGCACTGTCGGAGGGGCAGTACTGAGGGAGCGCTGCACTGTCGAAGGGGCAGTACTGAGGCAGTGCTGCACTGTCGGAGGGGCAGTAATGAGGGAATGCTGCACTGTCGGAGGGGCAGTACTGAGGGAGCGCTACACTGTCGAAGGGGCAGTACTGAGGGAGTGCTGCACTGTCAGAGGGGCAGTAATGAGGGAGCGCTGCACTGTCGGAGGGGCAGTACTGAGGGAGTGCTGCACTGTCGGAGGGGCAGTAATGAGGGAGCGCTGCACTGTCGGAGGGGCAGTACTGAGGGAGTGCTGCACTGTCGGAGGGGCAGCACTGAGGGAGTGCTGCATTGTCGGAGGGGCAGTACTGAGGGAGCGCTGCACTGTTGGAGGGGCAGTACTGAGGGAGCGCTGCATTGTTGTAGGGTCAGTACTGAGGGAGCGCTGCACTGTTGGAGGGGCAGTACTGAGGGAGCGCTGCACTGTTGGAGGGGCAGTACTGAGAGAGTGCTGCACTGTCGGAGGGGCAGTACTGAGGGAGCGCTGCACTGTCGGAGGGGCAGTACTGAGGGAGCGCTGCACTGTCGGAGGGGCAGTACTGAGGGAGCGCTGCACTGTCGGAGGGGCAGTACTGAGGGAGCGCTGCACTGTAGGAGGGGCAGTACTGAGGGAGCGCTGCACTGTCGGAGGGGCAGTACTGAGGGAGCGCTGCACTGTCAGAGGGGCAGTACTGAGGGAGCGCTGCACTATCAGAGGGGCAGTACTGAGGGAGCGCTGCACTGTCAGAGGGGCAGTACTGAGGGAGCGCTGCACTATCAGAGGGGCAGTACTGAGGGAGCGCTACACTGTTGGAGGGGCAGTACCGAGGCAGTGCTTCACTGTCGGAGGTGCCGTCTTTCGGATGAAACATTAAACTGAGGCCCCCTCTGCCCTCTCAGGTGGACATAAAAGATCCCACAGCACTATTTTGAAGAAGAGCAGGTGAGTTCTCCCGGTGTCGTGGCCAATATTTATCCCTCAATAAACATAACTAAAATGGATAATCTGGCCATTTATCACATTGGTGTTTGTGGGAGCTTGCTGTGCGCAAATTAGCTGCCGTGTTTCCTACATTACAACAGTGACCACACTTCAAAAGTAATTCACTGGCTGTCGAGCTGTTTGGGAGGTCCTGAGGTGGTGAAAGGCGCTGGAGAAACGCAAGTCTTTCTTTTATTCCAGGTCAAACAGAGGATTGTCTTCCCTGTTGGTAAACTATCTTCCTTGATGGAGGAGAATGAGGACATTGATGAAGATGAAGACACTGTAGAGTCAGCAGAGAGAAGCCGAACCCCAGTACCTGTGCTAGACGCCTGTCCGTCGGTAAGCAGCTCCGCTATTTCCTCAGAGTTTGGCAGCAAACCAAGTCCCGTTCACCCATCATCGCTGTACTCACTGACCTATATTGGCTCCCGGTCCGGCAGCACTTCGATTTTAAAATTCTCATGCTCATGCTCAAATCCCTCCATGGCCTCACCCCTCCCTATCTCTGTAACCTCCTCCAGCCCTATAACTCTCTAAGATCTCTGCGCTCCACAAATTCTGGACTCTTGCGCATCCCCGATTTTCAACGCCCCACTATTGGTGGCTGTGCCTTCAGCTGGCTAGGCCCTAAGCTCTGGAATTCCCTGCCTAACCCTCTCCGCCTCTCTACGTCTCTCTCTTCCTTTAAGACGCTTGTTAAAACCTACCTCTTTGACCAAGCTTTTAGTCACCTCCCCTAACACTCAGCCACACACACGCACACAGACATGCAGACACACACACACACTCACACAGGCGCGCATACTCTCTCACACAGAGGCACGCACACAGCTATACAGGCAAGCACACACACACACACAAACACTCACACACAGGCATGCACACACACAAACACTCACACACAGGCAAGCACACACACACACACAAACACTCACACACAGGCACGCACACACACAAACACTCACACACAGGCATGCACACACTCACACAGATGCGGGCGCACACACCTTCACACAAATCCACACACACACGTGCATGCACATGTTCACTCAAACACAAGTGTACCTGCACATCGCACTCACACACACATTAACTCACATGCAACAGTATCAGCCGTGGCTCAGTGGGCCGCACTCTCGCCTCTGAGTCAGAAGGTTGTGGGTTCACAGTCTCACTCTAGAGACGTGAGCACAAAAATCTAGGCTGACCCTCCAGTGCAGTGCTGAGGGAGTGCTGCACTGTCGGAGGTACTGTCTTTCGGATAAGACGTTAAACCTGCCCATGGCACTATTCGAAGCAGAGCAGGGGAGTTATCTCTGGTGTCCTGGGGCCAATATTAATCCCGCAACCAACATCACTAAAACAGATGATCGGGTCATTATCACATTGCTGTTTGCGGGCTCTTGCTGTGGGTAAATTGGCTGCTACATTACAACAGTGACTACACTTCAAAAAGTACTTCATTGATTGTGCATTGGGACGTCTGGTGGTTGTGAAAGGCGCTAAATAAATGCAAGTCTTTTATCTTTTCCTTAATGTACACAGACACACGTCAACACTACCACACATACACACTGAAACACTTTCCAGCAACAGGAGCAGGAGGCCAGGTTGATTTATTGCCCCCTCTCTAGCCCAGGGGCACTGACACAGATTGTCGTGCTCCAACAAGGGCTGAGGTAAGCAAACTCAGCACAGGCCGCGAACGCAACCTGGGACTTTCCTGCCCAGCTCGGCCCAGACATGGAAACTTTAGCTGGGAGTGAACAAAGGCCTCGAGGTTTTTAATACAAGTTAATTAACTGTGTTAAGAAGGAGTTTGAATACTGTTGCGTGATAAAGCGGAATGCAGGCAACAAGATTAAGGGTGGACACATATAGGGAAATACTGAAGGGACCCGTACTCCAGTGAGAGTCAGCGCCTTCAGGAGAGGAGGGGACCCGTACCCCAGTGAGAGTCAGCACCTTCAGGAGAGGAGGGGACCCGTACTCCAGTGAGAGTCAGCGCCTTCAGGAGAGGAGGGTACTCATACCCCAGTGAGAGTCAGCGCCTTCAGGAGAGGAGGGGACCCGTACCCCAGTGAGAGTCAGCACCTTTAGGAGAGGATGGGGACCGTACCCCAGTGAGAGTCAGCACCTTCAGGAGAGGAGGGTACCCATACCCCAGTGAGAGTCAGCACCTTCAGGAGAGGAGGGGACCTGTACCCCAGTGAGAGTCAGCACCTTCAGGAGAGGAGGGGACCCGTACCCCAGTGAAAGTCAGCACCTTCAGGAGAGGAGGGTACCCATACCCCAGTGAGAGTCAGCACCTTCAGGAGAGGAGGGGACCCATACCCCAGTGAGAGTCAGCACCTTCAGGAGAGGAGGGTACCCATACCCCAGTGAGAGTCAGCACCTTCAGGAGAGGAGGGGACCCATACCCCAGTGAAAGTCAGCACCTTCAGGAGAGGAGGGTACTCATACCACAGTGAGAGTCAGCACCTTCAGGAGAGGAGGGTACTCATACCCCAGTGAGAGTCAGCACCTTCAGGAGAGGAGGGGACCCGTACCCCAGTGAGAGTCAGCACCTTCAGGAGAGGAGGGGACCCGTACCCCAGTGAGAGTCAGCACCTTCAGGAGAGGATGGGGACCGTACCCCAGTGAGAGTCAGCACCTTCAGGAGAGGAGGGGACCCATACCCCAGTGAGAGTCAGCACCTTCAGGAGAGGATGGGGATCGTACCCCAGTGAGAGTCAGCACCTTCAGGAGAGGAGGGGACCCGTACCCCAGTGAGAGTCAGCACCTTCAGGAGAGGAGGGGACCCGTACCCCAGTGAGAGTCAGCACCTTCAGGAGAGGAGGGGACCCGTACCCCAGTGAGAGTCAGCACCTTTAGGAGAGGATGGGGACCGTACCCCAGTGAGAGTCAGCACCTTCAGGAGAGGAGGGGACCCGTACCCCAGTGAGAGTCAGCACCTTTAGGAGAGGATGGGGACCGTACCCCAGTGAGAGTCAGCACCTTCAGGAGAGGAGGGGACCCGTACCCCAGTGAGAGTCAGCACCTTTAGGAGAGGATGGGGACCGTACCCCAGTGAGAGTCAGCATCTTCAGGAGAGGAGGGTACCCATACCCCAGTGAGAGTCAGCATCTTCAGGAGAGGAGGGGACCTGTACCCCAGTGAGAGTCGGCACCTTCAGGAGAGGAGGGGACCCGTACCCCAGTGAGAGTCAGCACCTTCAGGAGAGAAGGGGACCCGTACCCCAGTGAGGGTCAGCACCTTGAGGAGAGGAGGGGACCCGTACCCCAGTGAGAGTCAGCACCTTCAGGAGAGAAGGGGACCCGTACCCCAGTGAGAGTCAGCACCTTCAGGAGAGGAGGGGACCCGTACCCCAGTGAGAGTCAGCACCTTCAGGAGAGGAGGGGACCCGTACCCCAGTGAGAGCCAGCACCTTCAGGAGAGAAGGGGACCTGTACCCCAGTGAGTGTCAGCACCTTCAGGAGAGGAGGGGACCCGTACCCCAGTGAGAGTCAGCATCTTCAGGAGAGGATGGGGACCGTACCCCAGTGAGAGTCAGCACCTTCAGGAGAGGAGGGGACCCGTACCCCAGCGAGAGTCAGCACCTTCAGGAGAGATGGGGACCCGTACCCCGGTGACTGTCAGCACCTTCAGGAGAGGAGGGGACCCATACCCCAGCGAGAGTCAGCACCTTCAGGAGAGGAGGAGACCCGTACCCCAGTGACAGTCAGCACCTTCAGGAGAGGAGGGAACCCGTACCCCAGTGAGAATCAGCACCTTCAGGAGAGGAGGGGACCCGTACCCCAGTGAGAGTCAGCACCTTCAGGAGAGGAGGGGACCCGTACCCCAGTGAGAGTCAGCACCTTCAGGAGAGGAGGGGACCCGTACCCCAGTGAGAGTCAGCACCTTCAGGAGAGGAGGGGACCCGTACCCCAGTGAGAGTCAGCACCTTCAGGAGAAGAGGGAACCTGTACCCCAGTGAGAGTCAGCACCTTCAGGGGAGGAGGGAACCTATACCCCAGTGAGAGTCAGCACCTTCAGGAGAGATGGGGAATCCTAGTGAGGGAGTAATGCACCATCGGAGGTGCCGTCTTTCGGATGAGACTGTAAACCGAGGCCCCGTCTGCTCTCTCAGGTGGACGTAAAAGATCCCTTGGCACTATTCGAAGAAGCACAGGGGAGTTCTCCCCGGTATTTATCCCTCAACCAACATCACTAAACAGATTATCTGGTCATTATCACATTGCTGTTTATGGGAGCTTGCTGTGCACAAATCGGCGGCCACGTTTCCTACATTACAACAGTGACTACACTTCAAAAGTACTTCATTGGCTGTGAAGTGCTTTGGAATGTCCTGAGGTCGTGAAAGGCGCTGTACATAAGAACATAAGAAATAGGAGCAGGAGTAGGCCATATGGCCCCTCGAGCCTGCTCCGCCATTCAATAAGATCATGGCTGATCTTCAATCTCACTTTCCCGCCCGATCTCCATATATCTTGACTCCCTAGAGTTCAAAAATCGATCTATCTCAGCCTTGAATATACTCAAAGTCTCAGCATCCACAGCCCTCTGGGTAGAGAATTCCAAAGATTCACAACCCTCTGAGTGAAGAAATTCCTCCTCATCTCAGTCTTAAATGGCCTACCCCTTATCCTGAGACTATGCCCCCTCGTTCTAGACACTCCAGCCAGGGGAAACAACCTCTCAGCGTCTACCCTGTCAATCCCCTTCAGAATCTTGTATGTTTCAATGAGATCACCTCTCATTCTTCTAAACTCCAGAGAGTATAGGCCCATTCTACACAATCTCTCATCATAGGACAGCCCTCTCATCCCAGGAATCAATCTAGTGAACCTTTGTTGCACCAATCCAAGGCAAGTATATCCTTCCTTAGATAAGGAGACCAAAACTGTGCACAGTACTCCAGGTGTGGTCTCACCAAGGCCCTGTACAATTGTAGCAAGACTTCCTTACTCTTATACTCCAACCCCCTTGCAATAAAGGCCAACATGCCATTTGCCTTCCTTATTGCTTGCTGTACCTGCATGCTAGCTTTCTGTGTTTCTTGCACGAGGACACCCAAATCTCTCTGAACACCAATATTTAAAAGTTTCTCACCATTTAAAAAATATTCTGTTTTTTTATTCTTCCTACCAAAGTGAATAACCTCACATTTCCCTACATTATACTCCATCTGCCACCTTACTGCCCACTCACTTAGTCTATCTATATCCCTTTGCAGACTCTTTGTGTTCTCCTCACAGCTTACTGTCCCACCTAGCTTTGTATCATCAGCAAACTTGGATACATTACATTCGGTCCCTTCATCTAGGTCATTAATATAGATTGTGAATAGCTGAGGCCCCAACACTGATCCTTGCGGCACCCCACTAGTTACAGCCTGCCAACCTGAAAAAGACCCGTTTATCCCTACTGTCTGTTTTCTGTCTGTTCACCAATCCTCCAGTAGAAATGATAAGCTTTGTTTTTACCTGGGGCAGTGCAGTGTTTAACGTGTTTGTGTGACATTCCTTTCGTACACTCGAACTTGATCAGGGTTCACTGGACTGGTCCGACTTGTTTTACTGCTGCACCTGCCAGTGAGCAGATTGAATTCTCCGATAAGCGCAGCGAGCTGCCTCTGCGACCTGTGACCCTGTCCCTCTCCCAGCTCAGGTACAAGGCACTCGTTGCAATGTAAATACACTGCTCTGGTACGTACCACATCCCGTCACACAGGCGCACTGCAATCATCCAACCCATTACAGCAGCCACCTGACACCCGCTCCACCAGGTAGACTTTCTGAAGGTTTTGGTTAAAAAGAAGCGTGCATTTGAGCTTCGTTCATTGACATTTTTTTGTCCCCTTCCTTTCTTTCTTCCCTTCCTCTCCTTCTCTCAATCCCTCCGTTCCTCCCTCTCTCCCTCACTCCCTCTCTCTCCCTCACTCCCTCTCCCTTTCCCTGAATTCTTCCGTCCCTCTCACCCTCACCCCCTCCCTCCCCTCTCCCTCCCCTTCCCTCCCTCTCTCTCTCCCTCTCTCCCTCCATTCCTGCCTGCCTCTCTCTCTCTGTCCCTCTATCCTCCTCCCTCCTCTCCCTCTCTCCCTCTTGCTCCCTTCCCCTCCATCTTGCCCCATCCCTCTCTCCCCCTCCCTCTCCCTCTTTTCCTTACACTTCCTCCCTGTCTCCCTATCCCTCCCTCCCTGTCTCCCTATCCCTCCCTCTCTCGCTCTCCCTCTCCCTCCCTTTCTCTCTCCCCCTCCCTCCCTCTCTCTCCCTCTCTCTACCTCTCCCATTCCCTCCCTCTCCCTATCTCTCCTCCCTCCCTCCCTTCAACTCTTTCCCTCCCTATCTCTCTCTTTCTCCCTACCCCTCCCCCTCCCTCCTCTTCCTCCCTCTCCCTCCTCTTCCTCTCTTCCTCACTATTCCTCTCCCTCCCTCCCTCTCTCTCTCCCCACCTCTCTCTCCCTGCCTCTCTCTCTCTCTTTCTCTCTCTCTCCCTCCCTCCTTCCCTCCCTCTATCCCACCCTACCTCTCCCTCTCCCTCCCAACCCTCTCCCTCTCACTCTCCTCTCTTCCTCTCTCTATCTCCCTCCCTCCCTCTCTCTCTGTTCCTCTCCCCCACCCCCGCTCTCCTCTCTTTCTCTCTCTCCCTCCCTCCCTCCCTCTCTGTCTCTCTCCCTCTCACTCTCCTCTCTTTCTCCCTCACTCTCTCCCTCCCTCTCTCCCTCCCTCTCTCTCTCCCTCTCTCTTCTTCCCTCTCCCGCAGTCACTGGAGGACCTCCATGTCTGCCGGGAGCGAGCCGCGGCGCTGGAGCATTGGCTGGAGACGGCAGGCGAGACGCTGGGAGTCAGTGGCCGCGACCAGGAGATGCAGCGGGACATGGAGGAGCAGCTGCTGCAGTCGCAGGTGAGAGTTCGGGGGTCAAAGGTCAATGATGCTACCTCCCTCTCCCCACCCCCTCCCCCGCCCCCATATTTGTGGGGTGCAGTCAGGCCCAATCAACTGTTAGTAAACCTACCTACCCCAGCCAAGCAAAGTCCAGAATGGCTGGTCACAGGAGAGGGAACGATAACTGGATCAGATCATCGGCCAGTCTGTGATATTCTGTTTACATTTGATCTGCTACCTGCGCTGGTTATAAACCTACCGTCGGTCGCAGGCTGTTTGTTATTACACATGAGACTGAACCGGAGACACAAGTTAATATTTAAACAAGCACAGGTTCAACCAGTGCTGCATTCATGGTCTATTCTTTAAACTAGTCTGTAGCCCAGGGTTACCAACTCTGGTTGGATGTATTCCTGGAGGTTTGATCAGGTGACATTGGATCAACAACAACTTGCATTTATATAGCGCCTTTAACGTAGTAAAACGTCCCAAGGTGTTTCACAGGAGCGTTATCAAACAAAATTTGACACCGAGCCGCATATTACACCAGATGACAAAAAAACTTGGTCAAAGAGGTAGGTTAAAAGAGCGTCTTAAAGGAGGAGAGAAAGGCAGAGAGGTTTAGGGAGGGAATTCCAGAGCTTAGGGCCAAGACGGCTGAAGTCAATGGTGGAGCGATTGAAATCGTAAATGTACAAGTGGCCAGAATTGGAGGTGCGCAGGTTTAATTTTTTATTCGTTCCTGGGATGTGGGAGCTGCTGGCAAGGCCAGCATTTATTGCCCATCCCTAATTGCCCTTGAGAAGGTGGTGGTGGGTCCGTTGAAGTCCGTGTGGTGATGGTACTCCCACAGTGCTGTTAGGGAGGGAGTTCCAGGATTTTGACCCAGCGACGATGAAGGAACGGCGATATACTTCTAAGTCAGGATGGTGTGTGACTTGGAGGGGAACTTGGAGCTGGTGGTGTTCCCATGCGCCTGCTGCCCTTGTCCTTCTAGGTGGTAGAGGTCGCGGGTTTGGGAGGTGCTGTCGAAGAAGGCTTGGCGAGTTGCTGCAGTGCATCTTGTAGATGGTACACACTGCAGCCACGGTACGCCAGTGGTGGAGGGTGTGGATGTTTAGGGTGGTGGATGGGGTGCCAATCAAGTGGGCTGCTTTCTCCTGGATGGTGTCGAGATTCTTGAGTGTTGTTGGAGCTGCACTCATCCAGGCAAGTGGAGAGTATTCCATCACACTCCTGACTTGTGCCTTGTAGATGGTGGAAAGGCTTTGGGGAGTCAGGAGGTGAGACACTCGCTGCAGAATACCCAGCCTCTGACCTGCTCTTGTAGCCACAGTATTTATGTGGCTGGTCCAGTTAAGTTTCTGGTCAAGCACTAACTTGATTGAGTTTTTTGATGAGGTAACAGAGAGGGTTGATGAGGGTAATGCAGTTGACGTAGTGTACATAGATTTCCAAAAGGCATTCGACAAAGTGCCACATAATAGCTTGCCAGCAAAGTTGAAGCCCATGGAATAAAAGGGACAGTGGCAGCATGGATACGAAATTGGCTAAATGACAGGAAACAGAGAGTAGTGGTGAACGGTTGTTTTTCGGACTGGAAGAAGGTGTTCCCCAGGGGTCGGTACTAGGACCACTGCTTTTCTTGATATATATTAATGACTTGGACTTGGGTGTACAGGGCACAATTTCAAAATTTGCAGATGACACATAACTTGGAAGTATAGTGAACAGTGAGGAGGATAGTGATAGACTTCAGGAAGACATAGACAGGCTGGTGAAATGGGCGGACACGTGGCAGATGAAATTTAACGCAGAAAAGTGTGAAGTGATACATTTTGGTAGAAAGAATGAGGAGAGGCAATATAAACTAAAGGGTACAATTCTAAAGGGGGTGCACGAACAGAGAGACCTGGGGGTATGTGTGCACAAATCATTGAAGGTGGCAGGGCAGGTTGAGAAAGCAGTTAAAAAGGCTTACGGGATCCTGGGCTTCATGAATAGAGGTACAAAAGTGTGAAAATTATGATGAACCTGTATAAAACACTGGTTCGGCCCCAACTGGAGTACTGTGTCTAATTCTGGGCACCGCACTTTAGGAAGGATGTGAAGGCCTTAGAGAGAGTGCAGAAAAGATTTACGAGAATGATTCCAGGAATGAGGGACTTCAGTTACGTTGATAGACTAGAGAAGCTGGGGTTGTTCTCCTTAGAGCAGAGAAGATTGAGAGGAGATTTGATAGAGGTGTTCAAAATCATGAGGGGTCTAGACAGAGTAGATAGAGGGAAACTGTTCCCATTGGCGGAAGGGTCGAGAACCAGAGGACACAGATTTAAGGTGATTGGCAGAAGAACCAAAGGTGACATAAGAAAAAACTTTTTTACACAGCGAGTGGTTAAGATCTGGAATGCACTGCCTGAAAGGGTGGTGGAGGCAGATTCAATCATGGCTTTCAAAAGGGAGTTGGATAAGTATCTGCAGGGCTATAGGGTGGTTAGATTCTCGCTTGTTGGAGATAGTCATTGCCTGGCACTTGTGTGGTGCAAATGTTACTTGTCACTTATCAGCCCAAGCCTGAATGTCGTCCAGGTCTTGCTGCATGTGGGCATGGACTGCTTCATTAGCTGAGGAGTTGTGAATGGAACTGAACACAAGGTATCTTGGGGGGTTGTGGGGCTGGAGGAGGTTACAGGGATAGGGAGGGGTCGAGGCCATGGAGGGATTTGAAAACAAGGATGAGAATTTTAAAATCGAGGCATTGCCGGACCGGTAGCCAACACAAGTCAGCGAACACAGGGGTGTTGCATGAAGAGGACTTGGTGTGATTTAGGACACGGGCAGCGGAAGTTTGAATGAGCTCAAGTTTATGGAGGGTGGAAGGTGGGAGGCCGGCCAGAAGTGCATTGGAATAGTCGAGTCTAGAGGTAGCTAAGGCATGGATGAGGGTTTCAGCAGCAGATGCGCTGAGGCAGGAGTGGAGGAAGTAGGTGGTCTTGGTGAGGGAGAGGATATGGGATCGGAAGCTCAGCTCAGGGTCAAATACGACACTGAGGTTGCGAGCGGTCTGGTTCAGTCTCAGACAGAGCCAGGAAGAAGGATGTAGTCGGTGGCCAGGGAACGGAGTTTGTGGTGGGGACCGAAGACAATGGCTTTGGTCTTACCAATATTTAGTTGGAGGAAATTTCTGGTCATCCAGTACTGGATGTCCGACAAGCAGTGTGACAAATCAGAGACAGTGGAGGGGTCGAGAGAGGTGGTGGTGAGGTAGAGCTGGGTGCCGTCAGCGCATTTTAAAAGAATCTAGGGAAGAGATAGCAGAGGCATTACTAAACATATTTAATAATTCGTTAGAAAAAGGTGTAGTGCCAGAGGACTGGCGGATAGCTAACGTAATACCTTTATTTAAGAAGGGAGACAGAACATATCCAGGGAATTATAGACCAGTCAGCTTAACATCAGTGGCAGGAAAAATAATGGAATCCCTACTAAAGGAGAAGAGGTAACAGAGAGAGTAGACAATGGTAATGTAGTAGATGTAATTTATCTAGATTTTCAAAATGCCTTTGATAAGGTACCCCATAATAGACTGATGAACAAGGTCAGAGAATGCGGAGTCAGGGGACAAGTAGCAGAATGGATTGCTGGCTGGCTTCAGGACTGAAAGCAGAGAATGGGGGTAAAGGGTAGCTATTCACAGTGGCAGAAGGTGGGTAGTGGTGTTCCACAAGTATCAGTGCTGGGACCACTGCTGTTCACAATTTACATTAACGATTTAGACTTTGGAATCAAAAACACAATTTCTAAATTTGTGGATGAAACCAAATTGGGGAGGATAGTCAATACTGAGGAGGACTGCAACAAATTACAGGAGGACATTAATAAACTTGCAGAATGGGTATATCATTGACAAATGAAGTTCAACACAGATAAATGTGAGGTATTACATTTTGGCAGGAAGAATAGGGAGGTCACTTATTACTTGGAGGGTGCGAGTCTAGGTGGGGTAGAGGAACAAAGGGATCTCGGAGTACAAATACACAAGTCACTGAAAGTTGCGACACAGGTTAGCAAGGCCATAAAAAAAGCAAACCAAGCACTAGGGTTTATTTCTAGAGGGATAGAATTGAAAAGTAGGGAAGTTATGCTAAACCTGTATCGAACCTTGGACTACACTTGGAGTACTCCGAACAGTTCTGGTCGCCATATTATAAAAAGGATATAGAGGCACTGGAGAGGGTGCAGAGAAGATTTACAAGGATGATACCAGAAATGCGAGGGTATACATATCAGGAAAGGATGAACAGGCTGGGTCTCTTTTCTCTTGGAAAAAGAAGGCTGAGGGGTGACCTAATTGAGGTCTTTAAAATTATGAAAGGTGTTGATAGAGTGGATACAGAGAGAATGTTTCCACTTGTGGGGAAGAGCATAACTAGAGGCCATCAATATAAGATAGTCACCTAGAAATCCAATAGGGAATTCAGAAGAAACTTCTTTACCCACAGAGTGGTGAGAATGTGGAACTCGCTACCACAGGGAGTGGTTGAAGCGAATAGTATAGATGCATTTAAGGGGAGGCGAGACAAGCATATGAGGGAGAAGGAAATAGAGAGTTATGCTGATAGATTTAGATGTGGAAAGACGGGAGGAGGCTCGAGTGGAGCATAAACGTCCCCATGGACTGGTTGGGCCGAATGGCCTGTTTCTGTGCTGTATATCCTATGTAATCCATGTGGAACCTGACGTTGTGTTTTCGGATGATGTCGCCAAGGGGCAGCATGTAGATGAGAAATAGGAGGGGGCCAAGGTTAGATCCCTGGGAGACTTCAGAGGTGACGGTGCGGGAGCGGGAAGAGAAGCCATTGCAGGTGATTCTCTGGCTACGATTTGATACAAACAAACAAAATTGACAGTCAAGAAAAGGCCAGCTGGTCCATCAAGCCTGTCTCCAAATCGATAGGAATGAAACCAGGTGACATTTAATCCCGTGACTTGGGTGGCCAACTCTGGTTGGACTTGTTCCTGGAGGTTTGATCTCCTGCCTCCAACTGTCCCGCCTCCACACTCACGCCATTGGTCACCCGACACGCCCAGCATCGTATGTCCCACCCCCAGCTTATAGTACAGGATCAGCAAGTCATAGAATTAGAAATGTGAAAATTAAATCTTAAAAAAAAAGCACACAGTAACAGACTTGAGTCCATGACACAATTAGAACATGATGCGGAGATGCCGGTGTTGGACTGGGGTGGACAAAATTTGAGAGGTCGCACAACACCAGGTTATAGTCCAACAGTTTTATTTGAAATCACAAGCTTTCGGAGCTATCGATTGCCCCTTCCTCCGAAAGCTTGTGATTTCAAATAAAACTGTTGGACTATAACCTGGTGTTGTGCGACAATTAGAACAGACAGTAGATGGCGATAGAGAACAGTATACAGTCATAGACACAGAGGGCTGGACTTTGATACTGGGGCGGGTTGGGGTCGTGTCATCTGCATTTCGTGTTATCCACCCAACTGCAATTGGATGTGGGAGATTGATGCAATTTTCACCTAATTGGGCAATTGAGTTCCAGCATGTGGGAACCCAGGAACCAATTAGTGGTTTGAGTCTGAAAATCGCCTCTGATGATGTCATCATTGTTGCTGCATTGCAGGTCAGAGACTGCCTGGCCTTTGCTGTGAGAGGACCTGGATGCAAAATGAGCAGCAGCTCTAAGGGGACACACACGCACACGCACACGCACACACTGGTAGAGTCAGACAGAGAGAGACAGACAAACAGAGACAGACAGAGAGAGTGATAGAGACAGACAGATGGAGAGAGAGTGACAGACGTCTCACCCATGAAGTCAAGGTCCCGGGCGGCACACTGACTGCTGTTTGTGTGAATAATGAGTGTCGGAGGGATTATCAACCATGGACAGCATCACCCAAGAGTCACGCCTTCAGCAGAGGAGAGCAGGGGGAAAGTTTAAAAAGCAATGAATTCCCAAGCTCTATAGCAAATTTGTGGATTATCGGTTAAAAAGATTTAGGTCATTAGGGCATAATTTAGGCTCCATCTGCCTGTTTCACTTTTTCCATCTGTCACACAAACTGGCTCTGTCTCTGTTTCTCTGTTGGTCCCTGTCTCTGTTTCTCTGTTGGTCCCTGTCTCTGTTTCTCTGTTGGTCCCTGTCTCTGTTTCTCTGTTGGTCTCTCTCTGTTTCTCTGTTGGTCCCTGTCTCTGTTTCTCTGTTGGTCCCTGTCTCTGTTTCTCTGTTGGTCCCTGTCTCTGTTTCTCTGTTGGTCCCTGTCTCTGTTTCTCTGTTGGTCCCTGTCTCTGTTTCTCTGTTGGTCCCTGTCTCTGTTTCTCTGTTGGTCCCTGTCTCTGTTTCTCTGTTGGTCCCTGTCTCTGTTTCTCTGTTGGTCCCTGTCTCTGTTTCTCTGTTGGTCTCTGTCTCTGTTTCTCTGTTGGTCCCTGTCTCTGTTTCTCTGTTGGTCCCTGTCTCTGTTTCTCTGTTGGTCTCTCTCTCTGTTTCTCTGTTGGTCTCTCTCTCTGTTTCTCTGTTGGTCCCTGTCTCTGTTTCTCTGTTGGTCCCTGTCTCTGTTTCTCTGTTGGTCCCTGTCTCTGTTTCTCTGTTGGTCCCTGTCTCTGTTTCTCTGTTGGTCCCTGTCTCTGTTTCTCTGTTGGTCTCTGTCTCTGTTTCTCTGTTGGTCTCTCTCTCTGTTTCTCTGTTGGTCTCTCTCTCTGTTTCTCTGTTGGTCCCTGTCTCTGTTTCTCTGTTGGTCCCTGTCTCTGTTTCTCTGTTGGTCCCTGTCTCTGTTTCTCTGTTGGTCCCTGTCTCTGTTTCTCTGTTGGTCCCTGTCTCTGTTTCTCTGTTGGTCCCTGTCTCTGTTTCTCTGTTGGTCTCTGTCTCTGTTTCTCTGTTGGTCCCTGTCTCTGTTTCTCTGTTGGTCCCTGTCTCTGTTTCTCTGTTGGTCCCTGTCTCTGTTTCTCTGTTGGTCCCTGTCTCTGTTTCTCTGTTGGTCTCTGTCTCTGTTTCTCTGTTGGTCCCTGTCTCTGTTTCTCTGTTGGTCTCTGTCTCTGTTTCTCTGTTGGTCCCTGTCTCTGTTTCTCTGTTGGTCCCTGTCTCTGTTTCTCTGTTGGTCCCTGTCTCTGTTTCTCTGTTGGTCCCTGTCTCTGTTTCTCTGTTGGTCCCTGTCTCTGTTTCTCTGTTGGTCTCTGTCTCTGTTTCTCTGTTGGTCCCTGTCTCTGTTTCTCTGTTGGTCCCTGTCTCTGTTTCTCTGTTGGTCTCTGTCTCTGTTTCTCTGTTGGTCCCTGTCTCTGTTTCTCTGTTGGTCCCTGTCTCTGTTTCTCTGTTGGTCCCTGTCTCTGTTTCTCTGTTGGTCCCTGTCTCTGTTTCTCTGTTGGTCTCTGTCTCTGTTTCTCTGTTGGTCCCTGTCTCTGTTTCTCTGTTGGTCCCTGTCTCTGTTTCTCTGTTGGTCTCTGTCTCTGTTTCTCTGTTGGTCTCTGTCTCTGTTTCTCTGTTGGTCCCTGTCTCTGTTTCTCTGTTGGTCTCTGTCTCTGTTTCTCTGTTGGTCTCTCTCTCTGTTTCTCTGTTGGTCTCTCTCTCTGTTTCTCTGTTGGTCCCTGTCTCTGTTTCTCTGTTGGTCCCTGTCTCTGTTTCTCTGTTGGTCCCTGTCTCTGTTTCTCTGTTGGTCCCTGTCTCTGTTTCTCTGTTGGTCCCTGTCTCTGTTTCTCTGTTGGTCCCTGTCTCTGTTTCTCTGTTGGTCCCTGTCTCTGTTTCTCTGTTGGTCTCTGTCTCTGTTTCTCTGTTGGTCCCTGTCTCTGTTTCTCTGTTGGTCCCTGTCTCTGTTTCTCTGTTGGTCCCTGTCTCTGTTTCTCTGTTGGTCCCTCTCTCTGTTTCTCTGTTGGTCTCTCTCTGTTTCTCTGTTGGTCTCTCTCTCTCTGTTTCTCTGTTGGTCTGTTTCTCTGTTGGTCCCTGTCTCTGTTTCTCTGTTGGTCCCTGTCTCTGTTTCTCTGTTGGTCCCTGTCTCTGTTTCTCTGTTGGTCTCTCTCTCTCTGTTTCTCTGTTGGTCCCTGTCTCTGTTTCTCTGTTGGTCCCTGTCTCTGTTTCTCTGTTGGTCCCTGTCTCTGTTTCTCTGTTGGTCCCTGTCTCTGTTTCTCTGTTGGTCTCTCTCTCTGTTTCTCTGTTGGTCCCTGTCTCTGTTTCTCTGTTGGTCCCTGTCTCTGTTTCTCTGTTGGTCCCTGTCTCTGTTTCTCTGTTGGTCTCTGTCTCTGTTTCTCTGTTGGTCTCTCTCTCTGTTTCTCTGTTGGTCCCTGTCTCTGTTTCTCTGTTGGTCCCTGTCTCTGTTTCTCTGTTGGTCCCTGTCTCTGTTTCTCTGTTGGTCTCTCTCTCTGTTTCTCTGTTGGTCCCTGTCTCTGTTTCTCTGTTGGTCCCTGTCTCTGTTTCTCTGTTGGTCCCTGTCTCTGTTTCTCTGTTGGTCCCTGTCTCTGTTTCTCTGTTGGTCTCTCTCTCTCTTTCTCTATTGGTCCCTGTCTCTGTTTCTCTGTTGGTCCCTGTCTCTGTTTCTCTGTTGGTCTCTCTCTCTGTTTCTCTGTTGGTCCCTGTCTCTGTTTCTCTGTTGGTCCCTGTCTCTGTTTCTCTGTTGGTCTCTCTCTCTCTTTCTCTATTGGTCCCTGTCTCTGTTTCTCTATTGGTCCCTGTCTCTGTTTCTCTGTTGGTCCCTGTCTCTGTTGGTCTCTCTCTCTCTGTTGGTCCCTGTCTCTGTTTCTCTGTTGGTCCCTGTCTCTGTTTCTCTGTTGGTCCCTGTCTCTGTTTCTCTGTTGGTCCCTGTCTCTGTTTCTCTGTTGGTCCCTGTCTCTGTTTCTCTGTTGGTCCCTGTCTCTGTTTCTCTGTTGGTCTCTGTCTCTGTTTCTCTGTTGGTCTCTGTCTCTGTTTCTCTGTTGCTCTCTGTCTCTGTTTCTCTGTTGGTCCCTGTCGCTCTCTGTCTCTGTTTCTCTGTTGGTCCCTGTCTCTGTTTCTCTGTTGGTCCCTGTCTCTGTTTCTCTGTTGGTCTCTGTCGCTCTCTGTCTCTGTTTCTCTGTTGGTCTCTCTCTCTGTTGGCCCCTGTCTCTGTTTCTCTGTTGGTCTCTCTCTCTCTGTTTCTCTGTTGGTCTGTTTCTCTGTTGGTCCCTGTCTCTGTTTCTCTGTTGGTCCCTGTCTCTGTTTCTCTGTTGGTCCCTGTCTCTGTTTCTCTGTTGGTGTCTGTCTCTGTTTCTCTGTTGGTCTGTGTCTCTCTTTCTCATCTCTTATCTCGGTCTCTCTTTCTTTCTTCTTTGATTCCATCTCACGCTGCCTCTATCTGAGTCCATCTCATTCTCTGTCTCTATCTGTAAACTCTTTCTCCCTTTCTCGGTCTGTGCCTTGTTCTCTCTCAGTCTCTCTCTCTATGACTGCCCTCCCTGATATCAAATTGAATACATTTGGGTTTCCGATCTGAGTGTATGTTTTTTCCACTGATCAGGAGGTGCTGCAGACTCCGTTATACCAAACCTTGTGCGTGTGTTCCTTCAGGGGGTGCTGAGTCACATTTATTTCTACCACGCTTAAACGGTGGAGCTTGGAGGCTGAGAGAAGAGGGAAATAAATAGATACTTCCTTAAAAATGATGAAAAGGTCAATTTAATCGAGCGACTGGGGAATTAATTTCTCCTGGCCTACAGCTACTGTCTGGTAATAGTTTCTGGGAAAAATACAGAAAGATTACATTAGCAGCACTCACAAAACATTGTGTTCTTATTGAATTCATTTGTCAGTCCCTTGCTGCTACACAGGTTGAGCTATTAAAGTAATGCATGCAGCTCTAATCAGCTGTTTTACATGCACGGACTGTTGTTAGCTTATTATGGAGGCTTGTATTGCACTGAAAATTGATCCTTGAACTGGTAACGATCTCACCGGGGGGATGGAGGGAGGTTTGCCAAGGAAGGAAAGACACAATCGGTCGGTGCAAACAGAACATTGTGTTACCGCCTGTTCATTATCTCCTGTCTGAGGGTGACGCATGCCGGGGAAAGCTGCAACATCCGATTATTCTCATTTTCTCTCTCTCGCTCTCGTGTCAGCCATGGCTCAGTGGGTAGCACCCTCGCCTCCGAGTCAGCAGGTTGTGGGTTCAAGTCCCACTCCAGAGACTTGAGCACAAAAATCTAGGCTGACACTCCAGTGCCGTTCTGAGGGAGCGCTGCACTGTCAGAGGTGCCGTCTTTTGGATGAGACGTTAAACCGAGGCCCCGTCTGCCCTCTCAGGTGCATGTAAAAGATCCTGCGGCACTATTTTGAAGAAGAGCAGGGGAGTTCTCCCCGGTGTCCTGACCAATATTTATCCCTCAACCAACCTCACTAAAAATAGATGATCTGGCCAATTTCACATTGCTGTTTGTGGGAGCTTGCTGTGTGCAAATTGGCTGCCGTGTTTCCTACATTACAACAGCAACTATACTTCAAAAGTACTTCATTGGCTGTAAAACACTTTGGGATGCCCTGAGGTTGTGAAAGGCGCTGTATAAATGCAAGTCTTTCTTTCTTTTCTCCCCCCTCCTCGCAGAGTATGCTGCTGGAGATCGAACAGAAGGTGGGCGAGCTGGCACAGGCAGGGCAGGAGGGGAGCGGCGCTCTCCGGCCCGAGCTCGAATCACTCTCGCTGCTTTTGGGGACTTTAAAAGGCAGCTTGGTGAGGTTCCAGGCTAAGCTGCAAGACGTACAGAGTGAGGCGCAGGTACAGTCAGAGTGTTATAATCCACAATCTAACGCCCAAATACTGTCAATATTCAAATAGCACCTTCTGTTTGCATGGTGCACCCCTGTACCCCACTGTGCCCAGTGTTTGGTTCTGGACCTCGCTGTTCCCGAATGTCCCCCACATATCCTACAGTTCCCTACTCTGTCTTTTCTCTTATCCCACTGTTCCCCAGTGTGTATCTCCTTAATATCCCACTGTGCATATCCTCTGTATATCCCAGTTTTCCATAGTATGTATCTTGTACATCCCACAGTCATGCCTATATTCCACTGTCCCAGAGTGCATCCTCTATATCCCACTGTACTGAATGTGTATCTCCTCTACATCCTACTGTGCCCTCGTGTATCTTCTCTATATGCCAGTAACCCTTAGTGTGATGAACTTCAGTAGAGAGAAATGAGTGTGATATGTTTTGGGAAGAAGAATGAATGGAAATATACAGTAAATGGTGAAACTTTAAAAGGAGTAGAGGTGTAAAGAGACTTAAGGATTCAGATATATAAATCTTTAAATGTGGGAGGACAAGTTGATAAAATTATTAAAAGAAATTAAATGGGATGACATGTTTGATAAATAGGGACATTGAATACCAAACGAAAGGGATAATGTAAAACTGTACAAAACATGGTTAGAATATTGGATCCCGGTTTGGGCACCCTCTTTTAGGAAGGATGTCAAGGTCATGGAGAGGATGCAGAAGAGATTCACTTACCAGAACAAAGCAGCCCGCTTTATTGGCACCCCATCCACCACCTTAACCATTCACTCCCTCCACCACCGGCGTACCGTGGCTGCAGTGTGCACCATCTACAAGATGCACTGCAGCAACTCGCCAAGGCTTCTTCGGCAGCACCTCCCAAACCCGTGACCTCTACCACCTAGAAGGACAAGGGCAGCAGGCGCATGGGAACACCATCACCTGCAAGTTCCCCTCCAAGTCACACACCATCCTAACTTGGAAATATAGCGCCATTCCTTCATCGTCGCTGAGTCAAAATCCTGGAGCTCCCTCCCTAACAGCACTGTGGGAGCACCTTCACCACACGGACTGCAGCGGTTCAAGAAGGTGGCTCAGCACCACCTTCTCAAGGGCAATTAGGGATGGGCAATAAATGCTGGCCTTGTCAGCGTCGCCCACACCCCGAGAATGAGGGTTTTTAATTATATAGAGAGACCAGAGAAACTGAGGCTTTTTTCATTAATGCAGAGGGAGGTTAAGAGGAAATCTGACGGGTTGAAAATTCTGAAATGTTTTGATAAGGTAAATCAGGAAAAACACAAATCGGTGAGTCAGTAACTCGAGAGCATAAACCTAATATAATCACCCAAAGAACAAAGGGAGAAAGTAGGAGACTTTTATTTATACAGAGGGTGGTTAGACAGGGGTGGAAGCAGAAACCATAATAGCTGTCACATTTTAGGAATTTTGATCATTTTTACACTGAAAATATTTGGGGACTAAACAATAAGCAATTCATTAGCTTGTCCTGGCAATTGAAAAACAAATCACACCCATTGGGTTCGGAAGCCCTTTGATCTTTGACCGTCTGTGCAAAGGGATGCAAGATAGAGGCTGGGATACAAGCCGGGAGAGAGACCCCTTTCTTTTTTTTAATTTGTTCATGGGATCTGGGCGTCGCTGGCAAGCCCAGCATTTATTTCCCATCCCTAATTGCCCTTGAGAAGGTGGTGGTGAGCCACCTTCTTGAACCGCTGCAGTCAGTGTGGTGAAGGTGCTCCCACAGTGCTGTTAGGGAGGGAGTTCCAGGATTTTGACCCAGTGACAATGAAGGAACGGCGATATATTTCCAAGTCAGGATGGTGTGTGACTTGGAGGTGGTGGCGTTCCCATGCGCCTGCTGCCCTTGTTCTTCTAGGTGGGAGAGGTCACGGGTTTAGGAGGTGCTGCCGAAGAAGCCTTGGCGAGTTGCTGCAGTTCATCTTGTAGATGGTGCACACTGCAGCCATGGTACGCCGGTGGTGGAGGGAGTGAATGTTTAAGGTGGTGGATGGGGTGCCAATCAAGTGGGCTGCTTTGTCCTGGCTGGTGTCGAGCTTCTTGAGTGTTGTTGGAGCTGCACTCATCCAGGCAAGTGGAGAGTATTCCATCACACTCCTGACTTGTGCCTTGTAGATGGTGGAAAGGCTTTGGGGAGTCAGGAGGTGAGACAGTCGCTGCAGAATACCCAGCCTCTGACCTGCTCTTGTTGCCACAGTATTTATGTGGCTGGTCAATGGTGACCCCCAAGATGCTGAAACATGGCATCCATCAATTTAATAACCGCCCTGTCTATGCCGTGCTCCAGATCATTTAATAAACATCGGAAATAGGAGGGGTCCCAGCACCAAACCCTGGGGAACCCCACTAGTTGACCCTGTGGACCCCCTTGTGGAACAGCTCCATTTATAACCAGCCTTTGCTGACAGTCCTTTAGCCGCTTTGCGATCCATCCCGCAGTATCCCCCTCTCGGGAATTCATTTTAGTCACAGAGTCTCTCACGTGGCACTTTATTGGAAAGCTTTTTGGAAATCCAAGTAAATTCTTGAACAGAACGGATCGGATTTGCCGGCCATGACCGCTGTTTTTGGAAGCTCCCATCAAGCCGAGTCTTCTAGCTGATCATTAATAACATCCCTAATGATGCTTTCTATTAATTTCCCACCACTGAGATCAAACTGTAGTTCTAGAGGTTGTGTTGGTAAATAAGGGCAGCTCACTCCTTTTCCTCCAATCATTGGGCACTCCTCCTATTCTCAGGTGAACCATTGGAAATATCGACCAGAACCTCACCGACACCCCCTGCCATCACCTTCCGTCCTCTGGGCCTAAATTAAATCTTTCTTTTTCACCTCGAGCCCCTTTAATTTTGCCAGCTCCCTCAAGATGTGCAAACAGGCCCGTTTGAACTTTAGTTTAATCCATTATACAAAGGGGTGGGTCTAACCCACTCCATTAGATAAAGACACAAGGTGGCTGCTCAACTGTTCCACTAAGAAAAGAAAGTCTTGCATTTCTACATCACCTTTCACCACCTCAGGACGTCCCAAAGCGCTTTACAGCCAATGAAGTACTTTTGAAGTGTAGTCACTGTTGTAATGTGGGAAACGCGGCAGCCATTTTGTGTACAGCAAGCTCCCACAAACAGCACTGTGATAATGACCTGATAATCTGTTTTAGTGATGTTGATTGAGGGATAAATATTGGCCAGAGGATAACTCCCCTGCTCTTCTTCGAAATAGTGCCATGAGATCTTTTACATCCACCTGAGAGGGAAGACGGGGCCTCATTTTAACATCTCATCTGAAAGATGGTACATCCGACAGTGCAGCGCTCCCTCAGTACTGCCCCTCCGACAGTGCAGCGCTCCCTCAGTACTGCCCCTCCGACAGTGCAGCACTCCCTCAGTACTGCCCCTCCGACAGTGCAGCCCTCCCTCAGTACTGCCCCTCCGACAGCTCGGCGCTCCCTCAGTACTGCCCCGCCGACAGTGCTGCGCTCCCTCAGTACTGTCCCTCCGACAGTGCAGCGCTCCCTCAGTACTCCCCCTCCGACAGTGCAGCGCTCCCTCAGTACTGCCCCTCCGACATTGCAGCGCTCCCTCAGTACTGCCCCTCCGACATTGCAGCGCTCCCTCAGTACTGCCCCTCCGACATTGCAGCGCTCCCTCAGTACTGCCCCTCCGACATTGCAGCGCTCCCTCAGTACTGCCCCTCCGACATTGCAGCGCTCCCTCAGTACTGCCCCTCCGACATTGCAGCGCTCCCTCAGCACTGCCTGGGAATGTCAGTCTAGATTTTTGTGCTCAAGTCTCTGGAGTGGGACTTGAACCCACAACCTTCTGACTCCGAGGCACGAGTGCCAACCACTGAGCCACAGCTGACATCCTGCCCAAGCCCCCTTGCAAAGGTTCCCTCTGGCTTCTAACATAAGCAAAAACTCTTTTCAATGACTTTGGCTACATTCAATCAAGAACGTTTCTGGATTCCTTTAAGCTTGTGTTCTACTGGTGTTAATGCTACCTGCTTTCCTTTCCCAGCCCCAAGGACTGTTACTCATGTTATAAGCCTTGAAATTCCTTTGCTGGAGTGCCAATGGCCCAAATCCCTACGGCACTATTGTGCTTTTCTCACATCATACACTTGCACACCGCCCGCCCCGCCCCGGTCCTCATAGGGATACAACCTTTCAAAAGGTTGTCAGCCGTGGCTCAGTGGGTCGCTCTCTCGCCTCGCCTCGGAGTCTGGAAAGTTATGGGTTCAAGTCCCACTCCAGAGACTTGAAGCACATAATCCAGGCCGACACTCCCTGTGCAGTACAGTACTGAGGGAGTGCTGCACTGTCGGAGGTGTTGTCTTTCGGATGAGATGTTAAACTGAGGCCCCGACTGCCCTCTCAGGTAAAAGATCCCATAGCACTATTGGAAGAAGAGCTGGGGAGTCCCCCGTGCCCTGGTCAATATTGATCCTTCAATCTAAAAAAACTATATATATGATCATTTATCACATTGCTGTTTGTGGGATCTTGCTGTGCACAAATTGGCTACCGCGTTTCCCACATTGCAACAGCGACTACACTTAAAGTATTTAATTGGCTGTAAAGCACTTTGGGACGTCCTGAGGAGACACAAGGCGCTATAGAAACGCAGGATCTTTCTTTCAGGATTCTTTTGAAAGTGCCCCATTTAACTTCCTCGAGGTCCCTTTTCATTTCTGCAAACCAAGCCTTTTGAAAATGCAGCCTCATATTTTACATTTGCATCTACACATACATTGAAGTTACAACGCAGGTTCCGGGCACTGGGCCCAACCAGTCCATGTCGGTGTTTACCCTCCACGCAAACAGACAGTCCCAATCACGTTTACCCGCCCTGTTCCAATATCCCTTCATCCGCCTCAGGCTACAGGACGATATAGACGGGTTGGTCAGATGGGCAGAACAGTGGCAAATGGAATTTAACCCTGAAAATTGTGAGGTGATGCATTTTGGGAGGACTAACAAGGCAAGGGAATACACAATGAATGGTAGGACCCTAGGAAGGACAGAGGATCCTTGATGTGCATGTACATAGATCCCTGAAGGCAGCAGGACAGGTAGATAAAGTGGTTAAAAAGGCATATGGGATACTTGCCTTCATTAGCCGAGGCATAGAATATAAGAGCAGGGAGGCTATGATGGAGCTGTACAAAACGCTAGTTAGGCCACAGCTGGAATACTGTGTGCAGTTCTGGTCGCCACACTATAGGAAGGATGTGATTGCATTGGAGAGGGTGCAGAGGAGATTCACCAGGATGTTACCTGGGCTGGAGCGCTTCAGCTATGAAGAGAGACTGGACAGGCTGGGGTTGTTTTCCTTAGAGCAGAGAAGGCTGAGGGGGGACCTGATTGAGGTGTACAAAATTATGAGGGGCATAGATAGGGTAGATAGAAAGGAACTTTTCCCCTTAGTAGAGGGGTCAATAACTAGGGGGCATAGTTTCAAGGTAAGGGGCAGGAGGTTTAGAGGGGATTTGAGGAAAATCTTTTTCACCCAGAGGGTGGTTGGAATCTGGAACTCACTGCCTGAAAGGGTGGTAGAGGCAGGAACCCTCACAACATTCAAGAAGCATTTAGATGAGCACCTGAAACGCCATAGCATACAAGGCTACGGACCAAGTGCTGGAAAATGGAATTAGAATAGACAGGGCTTGATGGCCGGCACGGACACGATGGGCCGAAGGGCCTCTTTCTGTGCTGTATAATTCTATAACTCTATGACCTCTCCAATCTAATCTATTATTGAATGTTAACACAGGTTGCTGCCTCAACCAGTAAGAGTAAACCCCACAGCCTCACAACTCTCTCTGTGTCACCCATCAGCTGTGGCTCATCTAAATCCAAGATATTGTCCCCTCTGGTGCTGAATTAAGTTAGCAGTCATCGATTGCACCACTAAATGGTTCTTGGGCCCTTCCCATCTCCTGTTCCTGCTTCATCCACCTTATTAATGGATAATTGAAATCTCCTCCTGCCACTAGTTTCCCTTCATTGGTTACCTTGGTGATGTGATTACACAGCTGCAGACCCAGTTCCTTCTCTTGGGTTGGTCTACAATACAGTGCTGGGTGGACAGACACTGGGATTTCTGATTAGCTAGATTTCTACACTTGTAATATCCCCTTGCTCCTCTACTTTTATTCCTTTCCTGACAAAGAAAGCTAATCAACCCCCTACTCTATACACCCCACCCTCAGCCTATCATGGTCTCTACCCACCCATTTAATCTCCTCCCACAGCCCATGTACACTCTCCCCCATCATGGACTCTACCCACCCATTTAATCTCCTCCCACAGCCCATGTACGCTCTTCCCCCATCATGGACTCTACCCACCCATTTAATCTGGCTTTATAAGTAGAGGCATAGAGTACAAAAGCAAGGAAGTTATGCTAAACTCTTATAAATCACTGGTTAGGCATCAGCTAGGGTATTGTGTTCAATTTTGAGCCCCATAATTTAGGAAGGATGTCAAGACCTTGGAGAGGGCGTAGAGGAGATTTAGTAGGATGGTACCAGGGATGATGGACTTCAATTTCCAGTGGCAGAAGGGTCAGTAACCAAAGGACACAGATTTAAGATAATTGGCAAAACAACCAGAGGGGAGATGAGGAGACTTTTTTTATGCAGCAAGTTGTTGTGATCTGGAATGCGTTGGAATCAGATTCAATAGTAACTTTCCACAGGGAATTGGATAAATACTTGAAAAGTGGCAATCTGTGTTTAGAGCCAGAAGATGTGGGTGAGATTTTAAATGAATATTTTACATCTGTGTTCACTATGGAGAAGGACGATGTAGGCATAGAAATCCGGCAGGGGGATTGTGATAGACTTGAACAAATTAGTATTGAGAGGGAGGAGGTACTAGCGGTTTTAGCGGGCTTAAAAGTGGATAAATCCCCAGGCCCAGACGAGATGTATCCCAGGCTGCTGTGTGAGGCAAGGGAGGAGATTGCAGGGGTTCTGACACAAATTTTCAGAACCTCTCTGGCCACAGGGGAGGTGCCAGAGGACTGGAGAACAGCTAACGTAGTACCATTAGTCAAGAAGGGTAGTAGGGATAAACCGGGGAATTACAGGCCAGTGAGCCTAACATCAGTGGTAGGGAAATTATTGGAAAAAATTCTGAGGGACAGAATTAGTCTCCACTTGGAGAGGCAAGGATTAATCAAGGATAGTCAGCATAGCTTTGTCAGGGGGAGATCATGTCTAACCAATTTGATTGCATTTTTTGAGGGGGTGACTAGGTGTGTGGATGAGGGTAGTGCAGTTGATGTGGTCTACATGGACTTCAGTAAGGCTTTTGACAAAATCCCACATGGGAGACTGGTCAAGAAGGTAAGAGCCCATGGGATCCAGGGCAGTTTGGCACATTGGATCCAAAATTGGCTTAGTGGCAGGAGGCAGAGGGTGATGGTCGAAGGTTGTTTTTGTGACTGGAAACCCGTTTCCAGTGGTGTACCGCAGGGATCGGTGCTGGGTCCTTTGCTGTTTGTAGTGTACATTAATGATTTAGATATGAATGTAGGAGGTATGATCAGTAAGTTTGCAGATGACACGAAAATTGGTGGGGTGGTAAATAGCGAGGAGGGAAGCCTCAGGCTACAGGACGATATAGACGGGTTGGTCAGATGGGCAGAACAGTGGCAAATGGAATTTAACCCTGAAAAGTGTGAGGTGATGCATTTTGGGAGGACTAACAAGGCAAGGGAATACACAATGAATGGTAGGACCCTAGGAAGGACAGAGGATCAGAGGGACCTTGGTGTGCATGTACATAGATCGCTGAAGGCAGCAGGACAGGTAGATAAGGTGGTTAAAAAGGCATATGGGATACTTGCCTTCATTAGTCGAGGCATAGAATATAAGAGCAGGGAGGTTATGATGGAGCTGTACAAAACGCTAGTTAGGCCACAGCTGGAATACTGTGTGCAGTTCTGGTCGCCACACTATAGGAAGGATGTGATTGTATTAGAGAGAGTGCAGAGGAGATTCACCAGGATGTTACCTGGGCTGGAGCGCTTCAGCTATGAAGAGAGACTGGACAGGCTGGGGTTGTTTTCCTTAGAGCAGAAAAGGCTGAGGGGGGACCTGATTGAGGTGTACAAAATTATGAGGGGCATAGATAGGGTAGATAGAAAGGAAAGGAACTTTTCCCCTTAGTAGAGGGGTCAATAACCAGGGGGCATAGTTTCAAGATAAGGGGCAGGAGGTTTAGAGGGGATTTGAGGAAAAACTTTTTCACCCAGAGGGTGGTTGGAATCTGGAACTCACTGCCTGAAAGGGTGGTAGAGGCAGGAACCCTCACAACATTCAAGAAGCATTTAGATAAGCACTTGAAACGCCATAGCATACAAGGCTACGGACCAAGTGCTGGAAAATGGGATTAGAATAGACAGGGCTTGATGGCCGGCGCGGACACGATGGGCCGAAGGGCCTCTTTCTGTGCTGTATAACTCTATGAAAGAGTTGCAGGGGAGTGGGGCTAATTGGATAGCTCTTGCAAAAAGGCGGCACAGGCACGATAGGCCGAATGGCCTCCCTCTGTGCTGTAAGATTCTATGATTGTGGGGGGATTACAAGAAATATCAACGAGGGTCCAAACATTGTAACATTGGCAAGACCCTGGGAGCTTGTTCACCATCATATTCCACACAATGTTCGATGGGCGTTACCTCTATCCTGATGCAGAATGATTCCATATCAAGAGATTCCTGCAGGTTTGTTGGTTCTGCTGATGGTATGTGCGTCCAAACCTAACCATTTGCTCACTCGACGCAGGAGGCACACGCCAAGGAGATCACACAAACTGACGGGACCTTCTACCTTCAGCTGCCTACTGGTCAGCCAATCGTGCCTGCTACCAAACCCAGGCTCACAAGACAGGACAGCCTGCAGCAACAGAAGGTAATTACACTGTGCACAGTCCTGGTCTCCATATTATGCAAAGGATACAGAGGCACTGGAGAAGATGCACAAAAATATTTACAAGGATGATGCTAGAACTGAGAGGTTATAACTTTCAAGAAAGACTGAACAGGCTGGGGCTCTTTTCTCTAGAAAAGAGAAGGCTGAGGACTGACCTGCTAGAGGTCTTTAAGATTATGAAGGGGTTCGATAGGGTAGACGTAGAGAAAATGTTTCCACTTGCGGAGGAGACCAGAACTATGGGCCATAAATATAAGATAGTCACTAATAAATCCAATAGGGAATTCAGGAGAAACTTCTTTACCTAGAGAGTGGTTAGAATGTGGAACTCACTACCACAAGGAGTGGTTGAGGCAAGTACGATAGATGTATTTACGGGGAAACTAGATAAACATAAGAACATAAGAAATAGGAGCAGGAGTAGACCATTTGGCCCTTCGAGCCTGCTCCGCCATTCAATAAGATAATGGCTGACCTAACCTCATCTCCACTTTCCTGCACTATCCAATATCCCTTGATTCCCTTAATATCCAAAAATCTATCGATATCTGTCTTGAATATACTCAACGACTGAGTCCCAACAGCCCTCTGGGGTAGAGAATTCCAAAGATTCACCACCTCATCTCAGTCCTAAATGGCCGACCCCTTATTCTGAGACTGTGACCCCTGGTTCTAGACTCCCCAGCCAGGGGGAGCATTCTCCCTGCATCGAGCCTGTCAAGCCCTGTAAGAATTTTGTATGTTTCAATGAGATCATCTCTCATTCTTCTAAACTCCAGAGAATATAGGCCTAGTCTACTCAATCTCTCCTCATAGGACAATCCCCCCATGAGGGAGAAAGGAATAGAAGGATATGCTGATGGGGTTAGATGAAGTCGGGTGGCAGGAGGCTCGTGTGGAGCATAAACACCAGCATAGACCAGTTGGGCTGAATGGCCTATACATTCTATGCCATTCTATGTAATTAATCTCTCAGACTAGCTATTCAGCAGGCCTACCATCACTACTAGCCACTGGAACCTGTGGCCAGGTACGTGAATCCCAGGGGCTGCTCTCACCCTGATTGGCCTTGGAGGGACAGTACTGAGGTAGAGCTGCACTGTCGGAGGGTCAGTACTGGGGGAGCGCTGCACTGTCGGAGGGACAGGACTGAGGGAGCACTGCACTGTCGGAGGGACAGGACTGAGGGAGCACTGCACTGTCGGAGGGGCAGTACTGAGGGAGCGCTGCACTGTCGGAGGGGCAGTACTGAGGGAGCGCTGCACTGTCGGAGGGGCGGTACTGAGGGAGTGCTACAAGGTCGGAGGGGCAGTACTGAGGGAGCGCTGCACTGTCAAAGGGGAAGTGCTGAGAGAGTGCTACAAGGTCGGAGGTGCCGTCTTTTGACTTGGATGTTAAACCGAGGCCTGTTTTTGAGAGGACAGACTTGGCCCGAAAATGGCATCTCCGACAGTGGAGCACTCCCTCAGTACTGCACAGGGAGTGTCGGCTTGGATTATGTGCTCAAGTCTCTGGAGTGGGACCTGAAGCTACGACCTCCTGACTCCAAGGCGAGAGTGCGACCCACTGAGCCACGGCTGACACAGCTGGTATGTGCGAGGGAGTGAGGTCAGAGAGAGCGCTTTTAGTGTAGATTAAACGCAGGGTCAAAGAGTTCAGGTTCTGTGCAGTTAGATTTGTTGCCAGTGCTGTTTAACTATCCGTGAAGCCAGAACTGTGCAGGAACTTGGCTGAGATTCACCAACTGAGCTCCGTGGTCCAGTTCGGTGAGAGCACGCTTTGAAACCTACCTCCGAAAGCAAACTGGAACGCGCGCTTGCAGTGAGTGACCTGCGGGCTTTATCATTTTAATAATCAGTTGACCGAATAGGTACTCGGTTGTCTGTAGAATGTTCTCTTCCCCCTTTTACCAGATGGTAATGTATCGCTGTGTGATCTCTAGGAGCTGGAGGTGGAGCTGACGGAACACAAACACCTCACCGAGTACATCGCCCTGCACGCTGAGAGGATGTGGCATCAAAACCAGCAGAGCCCTGATGGAGAGGAGCAGGACTCAACTCACTACTCCTCGAGGTATTCGCCAGCACAGTGCCACCTCACTCAACGCAGACAGGTTCCTGCATTGGACAGGCCGGGAATTCTGTATTCATCTATTGGACTCCCAGTCAGAGGGGCCGATCACTCTACTAGTGGGTGGGCTGGTCTCCCATTCAGTGGGATCTATTGGTGGGGGCTGGTCTCCTGTTCCGAAGGCTCTATTGGTGGGGGCTGGTCTCCTGTTCAGAAGGCTCTATTGGTGGGGGCTGGTCTCCTGTTCCGAAGGCTCTATTGGTGGGGGCTGGTCTCCTGTTCCGAAGGCTCTATTGGTGGGGGCTGGTCTCCTGTTCCGAAGGCTCTATTGGTGGGGGCTGGTCTCCTGTTCAGAAGGCTCTATTGGTGGGGGCTGGTCTCCTGTTCAGAAGGCTCTATTGGTGGGGGCTGGTCTCCTGTTCAGAAGGCTCTATTGGTGGGGGCTGGTCTCCTGTTCAGAAGGCTCTATTGGTGGGGGCTGGTCTCCTGTTCAGAAGGTTCTATTGGTGGGGGCTGGTCTCCTGTTCCGAAGGCTCTATTGGTGGGGGCTGGTCTCCTGTTCCGAAGGCTCTATTGGTGGGGGCTGGTCTCCTGTTCCGAAGGCTCTATTGGTGGGGGCTGGTCTCCTGTTCCGAAGGCTCTATTGGTGGGGGCTGGTCTCCTGTTCCGAAGGCTCTATTGGTGGGGGCTGGTCTCCTGTTCAGAAGGCTCTATTGGTGGGGGCTGGTCTCCTGTTCAGAAGGCTCTATTGGTGGGGGCTGGTCTCCTGTTCAGAAGGCTCTATTGGTGGGGGCTGGTCTCCTGTTCAGAAGGCTCTATTGGTGGGGGCTGGTCTCCTGTTCAGAAGGCTCTATTGGTGGGGGCTGGTCTCCTGTTCAGAAGGCTCTATTGGTGGGGGCTGGTCTCCTGTTCAGAAGGCTCTATTGGTGGGGGCTGGTCTCCTGTTCCGAAGGCTCTATTGGTGGGGCTGGTCTCCTGTTCCGAAGGCTCTATTGGTGGGGCTGGTCTCCTGTTCCGAAGGCTCTATTGGTGGGGCTGGTCTGTTCAGAAGGCTCTAAACACTGCCCTGGGAACGGACCAAAAGCCGGGCCATAGGGACAGGAGGAGGCCATTCAGCCCCTCGAGCCTCTTCCGCCATTCAATTAGATCATGGCTGATCTGTATCTTAACTCCATTTACCCGCCTTGGTTCCATAACCCTTATTACGCTTGCCTAACAAAGATCTATCAATCTCAGTTCTGAAATTGTCAATTGACCCCCAGCCTCAGCAGCTTTTTGGGGGAGAGAGTTCCAGATTTCCACCACCCTTTGTGTGAAGAAGTGCTTCCTGACATCACCCCTGAACGGCCTGGCTCTAATTTTAAGGTAGCGCCCCCTTGTTCTGGACTCCCCCCACCAGAGGAAATCGTTTCTCTCTCTCTACCCTATCAACTCCTTTTAATCATCTTAAACACCTCAGTTAGACCACCTCTTAATCTTCTAAACTCAAGGGTATACAAGCCTAGTTTACGCAGCCTGTCCTCATAATTTAACCCTTTTAGCCCCGGTATCATGCTGGTGAATCTGCGCTGCTCCCCCTCCAAGGCCAGTATATCCTTCCTGAGGTGCGGTGCCCAGAACTGAACCCAGTTACTCCAGGTGGGGTTTGACCAAGGCTCAGTATAACTGTAACATCACTTCTACCCCTTTGTAATCCAGCCCCCTTGAGATCGAGGCCTCACTGTGGATAAGGGAGGTCTGTGCGTGTGGGACGGGGAGACCTTTGTTCTGTTGGTAGTCTTTGTCAGCGAGTAGTAGGAATTGCCGGCTGGGTGGAAGCAGGTGTAGGACAGCTCTTTGATTTAAACATGTTTTTAAAAAAAAAATATTTTCCAAAGAATGTGTTTTGAGCTGAGACTCTGCGCCTTCGAGGCAGATGTTACTGTTCGATCTGCAGATGTGCCAGGCGCGGAAACACCCAACCCTCGACCTGGGGGGTGGGAGGAGAACAGCTCCGGTTCAAAACCTGAATCAACTCGGAACGCTGTCGTTATTGGAGGGGAAGTCACACCCGGTTTGCCGTCACTTTAATCGACCGCGCAGTCAGTGGTGACGAGGCACCATTTTGCCATATCCGAGGGGGTTCTTTCAGCAGTGTTGGGTGGGGAGGCATTTTAACTGGCCTCAGTGGCCCTGGGTTCGGGAAATCAGCCAGTGATCCCTTTGCGTGAGTCCACGGGTGATGGTTCGGGCACTGCTGTGACGCCCTCAACAGCGGAATAGCCCGCCAGCACTAGCATGAATGACGGGGATGAGATAGTACGGGGCAGATAGCGACCAGGAGCGGAATCCCTGACTGATTTTCACCTCCCTAACCCAGTGGTACCGAGTCCCATTACAGCACAGTAACTGCTGCTGTGGCTGTGATTGGGAGGGGTTGGGGGGGGGAACGAGATTGGGATTCCTGGGACTGTACGGGCCAGTCACTCACTGAGTGGACTCAATGATCCTACGGGAGGGCTCCATACCTTTGCTCGAAATGGCCTGACTGATGGCGTTCAGAATGACTGTTCTCTGTGTATAAAAAGCACCCCCTCAAAAATGACAGGAGCTCGGCGGAGCACGGACACAATCGATGGAGGCAGGGTCTGGTCTGGCGCACTGAAATTTACGAAGCGAGGTCAAGGGGCCTCGTCACAGGGAGGGAGGTGCAGAGCGGGAGCCATCTCTGGGCTGCCTCTGCTTGACTCCTCACGGCAAGACGCCAAGGCTCAGGGTGGGGGGAGTCTGTCTGCCCTGGTGGCTGGGAATTGTTTGTGACTGTGAGGGGGGAGGGGGGGGGCAGCAGGAAGAAGGATTGGGGGGAAAGGAGAGAAAATCACTTCAAAGAGAGAGAGCTCCCCCCCCCCCGACTGGTAAACGCACCGTCCGGTGGGGTACTGCACCAAATGGTCCGGGGGGGAGGGGGAGCAAGGTGTGGGGGCTGATCCCAGCAGGTTCAGGGAGTTACTATTGTCTCAGTGCCCCTGGATTTGGAGGGGTGCGATGAACCAGGGTCCCAGACTGCCTGTACCCTGCGACTCCCCCTGAACAGGCTGGGGCTCTTTTCTTGAGAAAAAGGGAAGACTGAGGAGACCTGATAGAGGCCTTGTAAGATTATGAAAGGGTTTGATAGGGTAGACGTAGAGAAGATGTTTCCACTTATGGGGAAGACCAGAACTAGGGGCCATAAATATGAGATAGTCACTAATAAATCCAATAGGGAATTCAGGAGAAAATTCTTTACCCAGAGAGTGGTGAGAATGTGGAACTCGCTCCCACAGGGAGTGGTTGTGCTGAATAGTATAGATGCATTTAAGGGGAAGCTAGATAAGCACATAAGGGAGAAAGGAATAGAAGGAGATGTTGATGGGGTTAGATGAAGTAGGGTGGGAGGAGGCTCGTGTGGAGCATAAACACTGGCACGGACCAGTTGGGCCAAATGGCCTGCTTCTGTGCTGTAAATACTATTTACTCAAAAAGGGGTGCGCTCAGTATCCGGGGACAGGACTCGGAGGGGGTGATGCTCCCCATGGTTGAATGACCCGCCATGTCCGCCATCTGGGCTTGCCTGTTTAAAAAGACTGAGGTCGCGGGTGGATGCATGACCTCAAACCCCAAAAGAAGAGGGTGCCTTCGCGGTGGGGTGGGGGTGCGGAGGGAGGAATTGCTTCCAAGTAACCGTGTGTCTGTCTGTGACGCAGAGACTCTGGAGACCCTCTCCCGCTCGGGGACGCGATGCCGACGGACCCGCGAGCTCCGGGCGAGGTGCCCGCGACCAGCGATCAGGTGGCTGCGAACTGGCGGCACCTCCAGCGGGAGACGGAGGGCTGCCTCAGGCTTCTGGAAGATTCTCTTCGGCAAGGCCTTGGATCGCAGGTCAGTACTTCCTACCATCTCGAAATAAAAAAAGAGAGATACCGGTTCCTCGCTGAGAGGCCTGCGTTCTGATGGGACTGGGTGGCACACTGACCCCTTTATATCGGAACCAGACCTTTCATAACCTCATCGTCCTATTTGACCCTGAGCTGAGCTTCCGACCCCATATCCTCTCCATCACCAAGACCGCCACCTCCATAACATCGCCCATCTCTGCCCCGCCTCAGCTTATCTGCTGCTGAAACTCTCATCCATGCATTTATTACATCTAGAGACTGGCCGGCCTCCCACCTTGCACCCTCCTTAAACTCGAGCTAACCCAAAACTCTGCTGCCCGTATCATCAACAACAACAACTTGGATTTATATAGCGCCTTTAACACAGTAAAACGTCCCAAGGCGCTTCACAGGAGTATTTTAAGACAAAAAAATTTGATACCGATCCACATAAGGATAAATTAGGGGGGGGGGTTGTGGGGCTGGAGGAGATTACAGAGTTAGGGAGGGGCGAGACCATGGAGGAAATGAAAACAAGGATGAGAATTTTGAAATCGAGGCGTTGCTTAACCGGGAGCCAATATAGGTCAGCGAGCACAGGGGTGATGGCCGAACGGGACTTGGTGCGAGTTAGGACACGGGCAGCAGAGTTTTGGATGACCTCAGGTTTATGTAGATTGGAATGTGGGAGGCCAGCTAGGAGTATCCTACCTGTACCTGCCCTGGGAGTGTTTGATGGGACAGTGTAGAGAGTTCCAAACACCTGCCACCCTTTGTGTGTAGAAGTGTTTCCTAATTTCACTCCTGAAATGTCTCCTAATTTCACTCTTGAAAGGTCTGGCTCTAATTTTTCGATTATATCCCCTAGTCCTAGAATCCCCAACCAGCGGAAATAGTTTCTCTCTGTCTACCCTATCTGTTCCCCTTAATATTCTGAAAATTTCGATCAGATCACCTTCTAAATTCTAGGGAATACAACCCTAGTTTGTGTAATCTCTCCTTGTAACTTAATCCTTGAAGTCCGGGTATCATTCTGGTAAACCTACGCTGCACTCCCTCCAAGGCCAATATATCCTTCCGAAGTAATTGTGTGAGAAGTTCCCTGAATTAGCTGGGAAGATTTTTTAAATGTTCTTACTCCAGTTCAACAAGAGAGGGAGCTCTGCACTAATGAAAGATACTAGATTGCGAGAGAAATCCTCACACCATCTCAGATTGGGGTACCTGGATCCCCGAGGTTCTTCCAGGGGTCTCGGAGCTCCACGGATTTCTCTACCTGCTGACCTACGAGCATATTATTTGCAGCATATCAAGAAAATGTTTTCTACACCGTTTATCTTTGAGTAACTGATGCAGCCTTTTCAAGATAGACTGTGATGGGTGATCCCTGGGAGTGTGTTAATATACACGGGATTTCTGGGAGTCTGAGTCCCTCTCCAGAGAGTTGAGCACATAATCTAGGCTCACACTTCAGTGCAGTACTGAAGGAGTGCTGCACTGTCGGAGGTGGCGTCTTTCAGATGAGATATTACACCAAGGCCCTGTCTGCCCTCTCGGGTGGACATAAAAAATCCCATGGCTCTGTTTTGAAGTAGTCTCCTGGGCCAATATGTATCCCTCAACCAGCATCACTAAAAACAGATTATCTGGTCATTATCACATTGCTGTTTTGGGAGCTTGCTGTGTGCAATTTGGATGCCGCGTTACATTACAACAGTGACTGCACTTCTATAGTACGTCATTGTTTGCGAAGTGCTTTGGGACATCCTGAGGTTGTGCAAGTCTTTCTTTCTGTTCTTTGAAGTGCCCATGATGTTTTTCCAGGTGAGGGTCACAGCCGGGAATCTGCGCAGTGTCCAGGGAATTTCATCGGCTCCACCACCAGCAGCAGAGGAGCTGAATTCGTGGGTGACTCAGCTCGGAGAGCTGGGGCGAGAGGCAGCCGCCATCGCCACACAGGGAGAGGTGGGTAACTGGGTGGCAATCTCGGATAGCACCATGACCTTTCACCTCTGGGATGTGGGCTTGATCCCACTTCAGGTTGACGGGGTGGAAGTCCCTTCCCCCTGCTGGCTATAAATTAATTCCTCGAGGGGAAGCACTGAATGCACATCGCTTCTGGAATTCCCTCCCTAAACCGCTCCGCGCCCCTCTCCTCCTTTTAAGACGCTCCTTAAAACCTACCTCTTTGACCAAACCTGCCCTAATTTCTCCTTATGTGGCTCCGTATCAAATTTTCACTCCTGTGACGTGCCTTGAGACGTTTTACTACGTTAAAGGCGCTAAAATATACAAGTTTATGTTTCAGGTCGATGACGGGTCATCGACCTGAAACGTTAACTCTGTTTCTCTCTCCACAGATGCTGCCTGACCTGCTGAGTATTTCCAGCATTTTCTGTTTTTATTTCAGATTTCCGGCATCTGCAGTATTTTGCTTTTGTGTAAATACCAGTTGTTGTTGTTGTTGTCCCTATATCGGCACAAATTGGCAGCCTCACTCAAAGAGCAACGTGAGTAATGGATGTCACACTGGGTGTGTTTGATGGGACAGTGTAGAGGGAGCTTTACTCTGTATCTAACCCCGTGCTGTACCTGCCCTGGGAGTGTTTGATGGGACAGTGTAGAGGGAGCTTTACTCTGTATCTAACCCGTGCTGTACCTGCCCTGGGAGTGTTTGATGGGACAGTGTAACATAGAAACATAGAAGATAGGAGCAGGAGTAGGCCATTCGGCCCCTCGAGCCTGCTCCGCCATTCGATGAGATCATGGCTGATTATCCAAACTCAGTACCCTGTACCTGCCTTCTCCCCATATCCCTTGATACCTTTAGCTTTAAGAAATATATCTAACTCATTCTTGAATATATTTAATGACTTGGCCTCAACTACCTTCTGTGGTAGAGAATTCCACAGGTTCACCACTCTCTGGGTGAAGAAATTCTTCCTCATTTCTCTCCTAAATATATACCAATCTGGCATAAAAGGAAATCTAAAAAGGTGACTCAACCGTGGATAACAGGGGAAATTAGAGACAGCATAAAATCCAAAGATAGGGCGTATAAAATAGCCAAAAAAAGCGCCAGAGCGGAAGATTGGGAACAGTTTAAGATAGAGCAAAGGAGGACAAAGGGCTTAATCAAGAGGGGCAAAATAGCTTACGAAAGCAAGCTGGCGGAAAATATAAAAACTAACTCCAAAAGCTTTTATAAGTATATCAAGAGGAAAAGACTGGTGAAAACCAAAGTTGGCCCATTGCAGTCAGATACGGGGGAATATATAACGGGAAATAAGGAAATGGCAGACCAACTAAATGCATACTTTGGGTCAGTCTTTACGAAGGAAGACACAAAAAACCTCCCTGGGATATCGGGAAAAATAGGGACATTGGCAAAGGAGGAACTGACGCAAATCAATATCTCTAAGGATATGGTGTTAAGGAAGCTAAAGGGATTGAAGGCGGACAAATCCCCAGGGCCTGATAACATGCATCCTAGGGTACTGAAGGAGGTGGCCCTAGAGATAGCGGATGCACTAAGTATGATTTTTCAGAATTCATTAGACTCGGGAACAGTGCCCATGGATTGGAGGGTAGCTAACGTTACCCCACTATTCAAAAAGGGGGGTAGGGAAAAAGCAGGTAATTACAGACCTGTAAGCCTTACATCAGTTGTGGGCAAAATGCTGGAGTCCATCATTAAGGATGAAATAGCGGAGCACTTAGCAAATGGGGACAGGATAGGACAGAGTCAACATGGATTTACAAAGGGTAAATCGTGCTTGACTAATCTATTGGAATTTTTTGAGGGAGTAACTGGTAAAATAGATGGGGGAGAGCCAGTAGATGTGGTGTACCTGGACTTCCAAAAGGCCTTCGACAAGGTCCCACATAAAAGATTAGCATGGAAAATTGAAGCTCATGGGATAAAGGGGAAAGTATTGACGTGGATAGAGAACTGGCTGTCAGATAGAAAACAGAGAGTTGGAATAAACGGCTCATTTTCTGAATGGCAGGCAGTAACAAGTGGGGTACCACAGGGATCTGTCCTGGGTCCCCAGCTGTTCACAATTTACATTAATGACCTGGATCAGGGAGTCGGATGCAGCATTTCCAAATTTGCAGACGACACTAAACTAGGAGGGGGGGTGGGCTCAGATGAGGAGACCAGGAAGCTACAGAGCGATTTGGACAGACTGGGTGATTGGGCGGATAAATGGCAGATGCACTATAATGTGGACAAGTGCGAAGTTATCCACCTTGGGTGCAGGAACGGGAGGGCAAATTATTATTTAAATGGCAATAAATTGGGAGAGGGGGAAGTACAGAGAGACCTGGGTGTTCTTGTACACCATTCACTGAAGGCGAGCATGCAGGTGCAACAGGCGGTCAAGAAGGCAAACGGTATGCTGGCCTTCATAGCAAAAGGGTTGGAATACAGGAACAGGGATACCTTGCTGCAGCTGTACAGGGCACTGGTGAGACCACACCTCGAGTACTGTGTACAGTTTTGGTCGCCTCATCTGAGGAAAGATGTTCTTGCCATGGAGGGGGTGCAGCGGCGATTCACCAGGCTGATACCAGGAATGGCGGGATTGACCTATGAGGAGAGACTATGTAGTTTAGGGATGTACACACTGGAGTTTAGAAGATTGAGAGGGGACCTCATAGAAGTGTATAAAATTCTGACAGGTCTAGACAGACTAGATGCAGAAGGAATGTTTCCCTTGGCGGGTGAGAACAGAACTAGAGGACATCATTTAAGGATAAGGGCTAAACCATTTAGGACAGAAATGAGGGGGAATTTCTTCACTCAGAGGGTGGTGAACCTGTGGAACTCATTGCCACAGAGGGCAGTGTACGCCAGCTCATTAAATATATTTAAGAGGGAATTAGATATATTTCTACAGGCAAAAGGGGTTAAGGGGTACGGAGAGAAGGCGGGGACGGGATACTGAATTGGAGGATCAGCCATGATCTCATTAAATGGCGGAGCAGGCTCAAAGGGCCGGATGGCCTATTCCTGCTCCTATCTTCTATGTATCTATGTATCTATGTAAATGGCTTACCCCCTATCCTTAGATTATGACCCCTGGTTCTGGACTCTCCGACCATCGGGAACATTCTTCCTGCGTCTAGTTTGTCCAGACCTGTCAGAATTTTATATGTTTCGATGAGATCCCCTCTCATTCTTCTATACTCCAGCGAGTATAAGCACAATCGACCCAATCTCTCCTCATATGTCATTCCTGCCATCCCAGGTATCAGCCTTGTGAATCTTCGCTGAACTCCCTCCATGGCAAGAACATCCTTCTTCAGATAAGGCAACCAAAACTGCACACAATACTCAAGGTGTGGTCTCACCAAGGCCCTGTACAACTGCAGCAGGACATCCCTGTTCCTATACTCAAACCCTTTCGCTATGAAGGCCAACATACCATTTGCCTTCTTCACCGCCTGCTGCACCTGCATGCTTACCTTCAGCGACTGGTGCACAAGGACACCCAGGTCTCGTTGCATTTCCCCTTCTCCCAATCTATTGCCATTCAGATAATAGTCTGCCTTTCTGTTTTTGACACCAAAGTGGATAACCTCGCATTTATCCACGTTATATTGCATCTGCCACGCTTCTGCCCACTCACCCAACCTGTCCAAATCATCCTGGAGTTTCTCGGCATCCTCCTCGCAGCACACACTCCCACCCAGCTTTGTGTCATCTGCAAACTTGGAGATATTACATTTAGTTCCCTTATCTAGATCATTAATGTATATTGTGAATAGCTGGGGTCCAAGGACCGATCCTTGCGGTACCCCACTAGTCACTGCTTGCCACTCGGAAAAAGACCCATTAATTCTTTCTCTTTGCTTTCTGTCCGCCAACCAGTTCTCTATCCAAGTCAATACCTTGCCCCCAATCCCATGTGCCTTAACTTTACCCGCTAATCTCTTATGCGGGACCTTATCGAAAGCCTTTTGAAAGTCCAAATACACCACATCTACTGGTTCTCCCTTATCTATTTTCCCAGTTACATCCTCAAAAAATTCCAGTAGATTAGTCAAGCACGATTTACCTTTTGTAAATCCATGTTGACTTTGTCTGATCCTGTCACTGTTTTTCAAGTGCTCAGCTATTACATCCTTTATAATGGACTCTAGGATTTTCCCCACTACCGATGTCAGGCTTACCGGTCTGTAATTCCCCGCTTTCTCTCTACCACCCTTTTTGAATAGTGGGGTAACATTAGCTACCCTCCAATCCATGGGTACAGTTCCAGATTCCATCGAATGTTGGAAGATGATCAGCAATGCATCTACTATTTCTAGGACCACTTCCTTAAGTACCCTAGGATGTAGATTATCAGGCCCTGGGGATTTATCGGCCTTGAATCCCGTCAATTTCCCTAACACCATTTCCCTGCAAATACTGATTTCTTTTAGTTCCTCCCTTTCATCAGACCCTATGTTCTCCAACATCTCTGGGAGGTTATTTGTGTCCTCGTTTGTGAAGACAGAACCAAAATATGCATTTAATTGGTCTGCCATTTCTTTGTTCCCCATTATAACTTCCCCCGCTTCTGACTGCAAGGGACCTACACTTGATTTCACTAATCTGTTTCTCTTCACATATCATTAAAAGCTCTTACAGTCAGTTTTTATGTTCCCAGCAAGCTTACTTTCATATTCTATTTTCCCCTTCTTAATTAATCCCTTTGTCCTCCTTTGTTGAATCCTAAACTGCTCCCAATCCTCAGGGTTACCGCTTTTTCTGGCCAATTTATGTGCCCTCTCCTTGGATCTTATGCTATCCCTAATTTCCCTTGTTAGCCACGGTTGAGTCACCCTTTCTGTTTTATTCTTATGCCACACTGGGATGAACAAATTCTGTAGTTCATCCATGCAGTCTTTAAATGTTTGCCATTGCCTATCCACCGTCAACCCTTTGAGTGACATTCCCCAATCAATCCTACCCAATTCGCACCTCATACCATCGTAGTTTCCTTTATTTAAATTCAGGACCCTAGTCTCTGATTCAACTACTTCACTCTCCATCCTAATGAAGAATTCTATCATATTATGATCACTCTGACCCAAGGGGCCTCGTACAACAAGATTGCTAATTAATCCTTTCTCGTTACATAATACCCAGTCTAAGATGGCCTGATCTCTGGTTGGTTCCTCGACATATTGTTCCAGAAAACCATCCCGTAAACATTCTAGGAATTCCTCCTCCACAGTATTTTTTACTAATTTGGTTAGCCCAATTTATATGTAAATTAAAGTCACCCATGGTGACTGCTGTGCCCTTACTGCATGCTTCTCTAATTTCCCTTTTAATGCCATCCCCAACCTCCGTATTACTGTTTGGAGGTCTATATACCACTCCCACTAATGTTTTCTGCCCCTTGTTATTTCTCAGTTCTACCCATACAGATTCCGCATCATCAGAGCTAATATCCTTCCTTTCAATTGTGTTAATCCCCTCTTTAACCAGCAATGCTACCCCACCTCCCTTTCTTTTTTGCCTATCTTTCCTAAATATTGAATACCCCTGGATGTTGAGTTCCCAGCCTTGGCCACCCTGGAGCCATGTTTCTGTAATCCCAATCAAATCGTATTCATTTACCTCTATTTGCGCAGCTAATTCATCCACCTTGTTCTGAATGCTCCTTGCATTAAGACACAAAGCCTTCAAGCTTGTTTTTTTAACGCTCTCAGACCAATATGAATTATTATTTACTGTGACCATGTTTGATTTAAACCGTTGAGTTCTTTGCCTTCTACTTTTGTTTTTCTCCTTCCTGTCTTTTGCTTTTATCCTTGTTTCCCTTTCCTCTGTCTCCCTGCTCAGGTTCCCAACCCCCTGCCACTTTAGTTTAAACCCTCCCCAACAGCACTAGTAAACACTCCCCCTAGAACATCGGTCCCGGCCCTGCCCAGGTGCAGACCATCCCGTTTGTACTGGTCCCACCTCCCCCAGAACCGGTTCCAATGTCCAAGGAATTTGAATCCCTCCCCCTTGCACCATTCCTCTAGCCACGTATTCATTTGAAATATCCTCCTATTTCTACTCTGACTAGCATGTGGCACTGGTAGCAATCCTGAGATTACTACCTTTGAGGTCCTATTTTTTAATTTACCTCCTAACTCCCTATATTCTGCTTTTAGGACCTCATCCCGTTTTTTACCTATATCGTTGATGCCTATGTGTACCACGACAACTGGCTGTTCGCCCTCCCCCTCCAAAATGTTCTGTAGCCGCTCTGAGACGTCCTTGACCCTTGCACCAGGGAGGCAACACACCATCCTGGAGTCTCGTTGGCGGCCGCAGAAACGCCTATCTATTCCTGCACCCCCCCGCCCCGCACCCCCCCGCCCCGCACCCCCCGCCCCGCACTCCCGTCCCCTTCCCCCGCCCCGCACTCCCGTCCCCTCCCCCCGCCCCCGCACTCCCGATTCGCACTCCCGCCCCGCACACCCCCCCGGCCCGCACCCCCCCCCCCCCCCCCTCCCCTCGCCCCGCTCTCTCCCCCCGCCCCGCTCTACCCCCCCCCCTCCCCCCGCACCGATCTCCCCACGCCCCGCCCTCCCCCCCACCCCTCACCCCCCCCCGCCCTGCACCCCCTCCCCCGCCCCCGCCCTCTCCCCCGCCCCGCCCTCTCCCCCGCCCCGCCCTCTCCCCCCGCCCCGCCCTCCCCCTCCCCCCGCCCTCCGCACTCCCCCCTCCCCCCGCCCCGCACTCCCCCGCCTCGCACTCCCACCCCCTCCTCTCCCCCCGCCCCGCACTTCCGCCCCCGCCCCGCACTCCCGCCCCCGCCCCGCACTCCCTCCCCACGCCCCGCACTCCCCCCCGCCCCCTTCCCCGCCCCCCTCTCTCGCCCCCTCCCCCCGCCCCGCATTCTCGCCCCCGCCCTGCGCACTCGCCCCTCCCCTGCCCCCCCTCCCCCGCCCCCCCTCCCTCCTCCCCCTCCACCGCCCCCTCCCCCCTCCCCCTCCCCCCTCCCCCACACTCCCGCCCGCCCCACACTCCCGCCCCCTCCCTGCCCCACACTCCCCCCTCCCCCCGCCCCGCACTACCCCTCCTCCCGCCCCGCACTCCCCCCGCCCCCTCCCCGCCCCACACTTCAATTCCTGGAGAGTCCAGGTCAATGCTGCACGGTTGACGACCCTGATCCGAAAGTACTTCTCGGGTCAAGAGGCCTAACTGAAGGGCTGAGGCTTCTGCTTTCAACGTGGAACACCACTCTGTGCCCTCTGTCTTTAGCGAGTGCAGTGGGGTGAAGTGAAGAACCATGACAATCGGCGTCGAGGAAACCTTGCACCTTGAGCGTTACGAGCATTCTTAACGGACTTTATTATCCTATTACGTTTCACAGGGGGACATTAATGAGGATGCGTGCTTAAAATTGGAGGAGGGCATGCAGAATACTGCCCTCCGGATCAGCCACTGGTTAGATGCTGCGGAGGAGGGAATGTGCTCCTACAGCTCGATACCCATCGAGGAGGCAGAGCAACAGCTGCAACATCACCAGGTAACGGCGCAGGCCAGGTATTCTTACACTGTGAGTATCACAGTCACACCACGAATAACGGAGTGAGTTACAGGCTGGAATCTAATCCAGGGGTTTATCAAAGGAATAACAGATACCCAGGAGTGTGTCAGCCGTGGCTCAGTGAGTAGTACTTTTGCCTTGGAGTCAGAATGTTGTGGGGTCAAGTCCCACTCCAGAGACTTCACAGTGCAGCACTCCCTCAGGGCTGCCCCTCCGACAGTGCAGTGCTCCCTCTGTACTGACCCTCCAACAGTGCAGCGCTCCCTCAGTACTGCCCCTCCAGCAGTGCAGCACTCCCTCAGTTCTGACCCTCCAACAGTGCAGCGCTCCCTCAGTACTGCTCCTCCAACAATGCAGCACTCCCTCAGTGCTGCCCCTCCGACAGTGCAGTGCTCCCTCTGTACTGACCCTCCAACAGTGCAGCGCTCCCTCAGTACTGCCCCTCCAGCAGTGCAGCACTCCCTCAGTTCTGACCCTCCGACACTGCAGCGCACCCTCAGTATTGTCCCTCCGACAGTGCGGCGCTCCCTCAGTACTGCCCCTCCGACAGTGCGATGCTCCCTCTGTACTGATCCTCCAACAGTGCAGCGCTCCCTCAGTACTGCCCCTCTGACAGTGCAGCGCTCCCTCAGTACTGGCGCTCCCTCAGTACTGCCCCTCCGACAGTGCAGCGCTCCCTCAGTACTGCCTCTCCGACAGTGCAGTGCTCCCTCAGTACTGTCCCTCCAACAATGCAGCACTCCCTCAGTACTGCCCCTCCGACATTGCGGCTCTCTCTGTACTGCCCCTCCAACAGTGGAGCTCTCCCTCAGCACTACCCCTCCGACAGTGCGGTGCTCCCTCAGTACTGCCCCTCCGACAGTGCAGTGCTCCCTCAGTACTGCCCCTCCGACTGTGCAGCGCTCCCTCAGTACTGCTCCTCGGGCAATGCAGCACTCCCTCAGTACTGCCCCTCCGACAGTGCAGCGTTCCCTCAGTTCTGCCCCTCTGACAGTGCGGCGCTCCCTCAGTACTGACCCTCCGACAGTGCAGTGCTCCCTCAGTACTGCTCCTCGGGCAATGCAGCACTCCCTCAGTACTGCCCCTCCGACAGTGCAGCGCTGCCTCAGTACTGCCCTGGAGCGTCAGCCTAGATTATGGGCTGAAATTCCGGGAGTTGGGCTTGAACCCACTGCCTTCTGACTCCGAGGCAAGAGTGCTGCCCACTGAGTCACGGCTGACAGTCAGGGATGGTAGATGGAACTCTGGTACCCTGTTCGCGCAGTGGTTTGTTGTTGATGCTGAAACTGCGGGGATTGAAGTGATCGATTGTCGTGTGTTCCAGCTGCAGGCCGAGGCCCTGGAGAGAGTTTGCCGGGAGCTGAGTGAGCAGAGGCGTCTGCTGGAGCAGTCGGAGGTACTGAGGGCCCAGGCCCGCCCCCTGGCCCTGCACTGTCTGGCCAGTTTACAGAGCAGGCTGAAGGTGCTGCAGTCAGCCCGCTCCACGATGGACGAGTCGCTGAGGGCCGGAACCAGACAGATCACCGGTTACCAGGTATGGCATGAGCTGGCGCACGGAGCTTCGGCAGTCCCTGTGGTGAAGGTGCTCCCACAGTGCTGTTAGGGAGGGAGTTCCAGGATTTTGACCCAGCGAAGGATCAGCAATATATTTCCAAGTCAGGATGGTGTGTGACTTGGAGGGGAACTTGGAGGTGGTGGTGTTCCCATGTGCCTGCTGCCCTTGTCCTTCTAGGTGGAAGAGGTCGCGGGTTTGGGAGGTGCTGCCGAAGAAGCCTTGGCGAGTTGCTGCAGTGCATCTTGTAGATGGTACACACTGCAGCCACGGTGCGCCGGTGGTGGAGGGAGTGAATGTTTAAGGTGGTGGATGAGGTGACAATCCTCCGGGCTGCGTTGTCCCAGATGGTGTCGAGCTTCTTGAGTGTGCCAGCGGGAAGGAGACCATTTCAGAACAGAAACCCACTGTGGCGTTGGATGAAATTCTGAAGATTTAGGAGGTGTTCAATTTGGCTGTGGCAAGGAATTCTGTTTGTGAGGGGTGTGGGGTATATCAGTGTTACAGTGAGGGGTGTGGGGTATATCAGTGTTACAGTGAGTGGTGTGGGGTATATCAGTGTTACAGTGAGGGGTGTGGGGTATATCAGTGTTACAGTGAGGGGTGTGGGGTATATCAGTGTTATAGTGAGGGGTGTGGGGTATATCAGAGTGTTACAGTGAGGGGTATATCAGTGTGTTACAGTGAGGGGTGTGGGGTATATCAGTGTTACAGTGAGGGGTGTGGGGTATATCAGAGTGTTACAGTGAGGGGTGTGGGGTATATCAGAGTGTTACAGTGAGGGGTGTGGGGTATATCAGTGTTACAGTGAGGGGTGTGGGGTATATCAGTGTTATAGTGAGGGGTGTGGGGTATATCAGTGTTATAGTGAGGGGTGTGGGGTATATCAGTGTTACAGTGAGGGGTGAGGGGTATATCTGATGTGTTACAGTGAGGGGTGTGGGGTATATCAGTGTTACGGTGAGGGGTATATCAGTGTGTTACAGTGAGGGGTGTGGGGTATATCAGTGTTACAGTGAGGGGTGTGGGGTATATCAGAGTGTTACAGTGAGGGGTGTGGGGTATATCAGTGTGTTACAGTGAGGGGTGTGGGGTATATCAGTGTTACAGTGAGGGGTGAGGGGTATATCTGTGTGTTACAGTGAGGGGTGTGGGGTATATCAGTGTTACGGTGAGGGGTATATCAGTGTGTTACAGTGAGGGGTGTGGGGTATATTAGTGTTACAGTGAGGGGTGAGGGGTATGTTAGGGAAAACTAGAACCAGGGGTCACAGTCTAAGGATTAAGGGGAAGCCATTTAAGACTGAGCTGAGGAGGAACTTCTTCACCCAGAGAGTGGTGAATCTATGGAATTCTCTTCCACAGAAGGTTGTTGAGGCCAGTTCGCTAAATATATTCAAAAGGGAGTTAGATATAACACTCACAACTAGGGGGATCAAGGGGTATGGCGAGAAAGCAGGAATGGGGTACTGAGGTAGCATGTTCAGCCATGAACGCATTGAATGGCGGTGCAGGCTCGAAGGACCGAATGGTCTACTCCTGTACCTATTTTCTATGTTTCTATATCTGTGTGTTACAGTGAGGGGTGTTGGGTATATCAGCATGTTACAGTGAGGGGTGTGGGATATATCAGAGTGTTACAGTGTGGGGTGAGGGGTATATCAGAGTGATGTTACAGTGAGGGGTATATCAGTGTGTTACAGTGTGGGGTGAGGGGTATATCAGAGTGATGTTACAGTGAGGGGTGAGGGGTATATCTGTGTGTTACAGTGTGGGGTGAGGGGTATATCAGAGTGATGTTACAGTGAGGGGTATATCAGTGTTACAGTGAGGGGTGAGGGGTATATCTGTGTGTTACAGTGAGGGGTGTTGGGTATATCAGTGTTACAGTGAGGGGTGTGGGGTATATCAGCATGTTACAGTGAGGGGTGTGGGGTATATCAGTGTGATGTTACAGTGAGGTGTGTGGGGTATATCAGAGTGATGTTACAGTGTGGGGTGAGGGGTATATCAGAGTGATGTTACAGTGAGGGGTGAGGGGTATATCCGTGTGTTACAGTGTGGGGTGAGGGGTATATCAGTGTGTTACAGTGTGGGGTGAGGGGTATATCAGAGTGATGTTACAGTGAGGGGTATATCAGTGTTACAGTGAGGGGTGAGGGGTATATCTGTGTTACAGTGAGGGGTGAGGGGTATATCAGTGTTACAGTGAGGGGTGTGGGGTATATCAGCATGTTACAGTGAGGGGTGTGGGGTATATCAGTGTGATGTTACAGTGAGGTGTGTGGGGTATATCCGAGTGATGTTACAGTGTGGGGTGAGGGGTATATCAGAGTGATGTTACAGTGAGGGGTGAGGGGTATATCCGTGTGTTACAGTGTGGGGTGAGGGGTATATCAGTGTGTTACAGTGTGGGGTGAGGGGTATATCAGATTGATGTTACAGTGAGGGGTATATCTGTGTGTTACAGTGAGGGGTGAGGGGTATATCTGTGTGTTACAGTGTGGGGTGAGGGGTATATCAGAGTGATGTTACAGTGAGGGGTATATCAGTGTTACAGTGTGGGCTGAGGGGTATATCAGAGTGATGTTACAGTGTGGGGTGAGGGGTATATCAGACTGATGTTACAGTGAGGGGTGAGGGGTATATCAGTGTTACAGTGAGGGGTGAGGGGTATATCAGAGTGTGTTACAGTGAGGGGTATATCTGTGTGTTACAGTGAGGGGTGAGGGGTATATCAGAGTGATGTTACAGTGAGGGGTGTGGGGTATATCTGTGTTACAGTGAGGGGTGAGGGGTATATCAGAGTGTGTTACAGTGAGGGGTGACGGGTATATCAGTGTTACAGTGAGGGGTGAGGGGTATATCAGAGTGTGTTACAGTGAGGGGTATATCTGTGTGTTACAGTGAGGGGTGTGGGGTATATCAGAGTGTGTTACAGTGAGGGGTATATCAGTGTTACAGTGAGGGGTGTGGGGTATATCAGAGTGATGTTACAGTGTGGGGTGAGGGGTATATCTGTGTGTTACAGTGAGGGGTGTGGGGGATATCAGAGTGTGTTACAGTGTGGGGTGAGGGGTATATCTGTGTTACAGTGAGGGGTGTGGGGGATATCAGAGTGATGTTACAGTGAGGGGTGTGGGGTATATCAGTGTTTCAGTGAGGGGTGTAGGGTATATCAGTGTTACAGTGAGGGGTGTGGGGTATATCTGTTACAGTGTGGGGTATATCAGTGTTAGTGTGGGGTGAGGGGTATATCAGAGTGATGTTACAGTGAGGGGTGTGTGGTATATCTGTGTGTTACAGTGAGGGGTGTGTGGTATATCTGTGTGTTACAGTGAGGGGTGTGGGGTATATCAGTGTTACAGTGTGGGGTGAGGTGTATATCTGTGTGTTACAGTGTGGGGTGAGGGGTGTATCTGTGTGTTACAGTGAGGGGTGTGGGGGATATCAGAGTGTGTTACAGTGTGGGGTGAGGGGTATATCTGTGTTACAGTGAGGGGTGTGGGGGATATCAGTGTTTCAGTGAGGGGTGTAGGGTATATCAGTGTTACAGTGAGGGGTGTGGGGTATATCTGTTACAGTGTGGGGTATATCAGTGTTAGTGTGGGGTGAGGGGTATATCAGAGTGATGTTACAGTGAGGGGTGTGTGGTATATCTGTGTGTTACAGTGAGGGGTGTGGGGTATATCAGTGTTACAGTGTGGGGTGAGGTGTATATCTGTGTGTTACAGTGTGGGGTGAGGGGTGTATCTGTGTGTTACAGTGTGGGGTGAGGGGTGTATCTGTGTGTTACAGTGTGGGGTGAGGGGTATATCTGTGTTACAGTGAGGGGTGTGGGGGATATCAGAGTGATGTTACAGTGAGGGGTGTGGGGTATATCAGTGTTTCAGTGAGGGGTGTAGGGTATATCAGTGTTACAGTGTGGGGTGAGGTGTATATCTGTGTGTTACAGTGTGGGGTGAGGGGTGTATCTGTGTGTTACAGTGTGGGGTGAGGGGTGTATCTGTGTGTTACAGTGAGGGGTGTGTAGTATATCTGTGTGTTACAGTGTGGGGTGTGGGGGATACCTTTAGGGAAGGAAACCTGGTGTCCTTACATGGTCTGGACCTATACGAGACTCCAGTTCCGCACCGGTGTGGTTGACTCTTGCTCTGGCCTACAACGTCCCTCAGTTGTATCAAGAAGGCGGCCCATCAGCACCTTCTTAGGGCAACGAGGGCTGGGCAATAAATGGGCCAGTGATGCCCACTTCCCGTGACTGAAAGAAAATGAACCCTGCGTGTGGATTTTGCTGGGTTAACAGTCGTTTGTTTGGCCCTGTGTTGAGTTGGTTTTTCTAAACCCTTACCTGGATAAAATACAAGAAGTTTTTACCCGATAGACAATTCTTCTCTTCCAAAACAACAACAGCAAACAAAGCAACTTGTATTTATACAGCGCCTTTAATGTAGTAAAACGTCCCAAGGTGCTTCACAGGAGTATTATACGACAACAAAATTTGACACTGAGCCACATAAGAAATTAGGGCAGATGACCAAAAGCTTGGTCAAAGAGGTAGGTTTTAAGGATTGTCTTAAAGGAGGAAAGCGAGGTGGAGAGGTTTAGGGAGAGAATTCCACAAGTTTAGGGCCCAGTCAGTTGAAGGCACGGCCACCAGTGGTTGAGTGATGCTCGAGGGCAGAATTACAGGAGCACGGATCTCTTTGGGGGAGGCGGGGGTGGTGCGATGGGGCTGGGAGATTGCAGAGATAGGGAGGGGTGAGGCCATGGAGGGATTTGAAAACAAGGATGAGAATTTTGAACTGGAATTTTGAAAGGTAGGTCAGCAAGCACAGGGGTGATGGGTGAACGGGACTTGGTGCGAGTTAGGACACGGGCAGCCGAGTTTTGGATGACCTCAAGTTTACGTAGGGTTTTCCGAATCCTCTGTCCAACGCACTCTACCATCACCCGGGACCCTCACTGTTCATTTCATCGCACTGCCTCCTACTCAGTCTTACAAAGCACCTCTCAAACTGTAGATCACCTGCCCTCCCTCCCTCCCTTTCTCATACATTCTACAGCCATTTAAAACCCGTGCTTGCTGTCATCCAGTCATTAGTTCCTCATTTTCTTTGTATATTGCCTCACTCTTTTCAAACTTGCTGCAGTTGTGCACTATGGACCTCCTTGACCCTTCACCCAGACCCCTCTGTTTAAACAGAGCTGTGTCTCTTACTATTTCATCAATCATTTTATTTAAATAATAAGTAGCAGAAGACTATTGGTATGGGTTACTGAGTGACAGTGTGAGGGAACTGGATTAACATCAGTAGAGATACAGTCAGTAACACAGGGTGCTGGGGGAGAGGGGTTACTGAGTGACAGTGTGAGGGAGCTGGATTAACATCAGTAGAGATACAGTCAGTAACACAGGGTGCTGGGGGAGAGGGGTTACTGAGTGACTGAGGGAGCTGGATTAACATCAGTAGAGATACAGTCAGTGACACAGGGTGTTGGGGGAGAGGGGTTACTGAGTGACCGTGTGAGGGAGCTGGATTAACATCAGTAGAGATACAGTCAGTAACACAGGGTGCTGGGGGAGAGGGGTTACTGAGTGACAGTGTGAGGGAGCTGGATTAACATCAGTAGAGATACAGTCAGTAACACAGGGTGCTGGGGGAGAGGGGTTACTGAGTGACTGTGAGGGAGCTGGATTAACATCAGTAGAGCTACAGTCAGTGACACAGGGTGTTGGGGGAGAGGGGTTACTGAGTGACCGTGTGAGGGAGCTGGATTAACATCAGTAGAGATACAGTCAGTGACATGATGCTGGGGGAGAGGGGTTACTGAGTGACAGTGTGAGGGAGCTGGATTAACATCAGTAGATTGGTTAACATTAATTCGAGTGATCTGTGCAGTAAGTGGGCTGGGAGTGGGATTGTCCACGGTTTGATGGAATATAAACCAGTGCGATTTGCATTAACCCCTTGCGCTCCATGGTATTTGTGTTGACTCTGTAGGTGAGGCTGAGGCAGTTAGAGGCGGCGTTGTTGGAGAGAAGGACTGATGTACAGCAACGATTGGTGGAGTCCGTGGGTCACAGCACAGACGAGCAGCTTCAGGTAACACAACCCACCAATCACTCAACAACATCTCCCACTGCTCCAGCGCCTTTAACATAGGAAGATGTCCCAGGAGCGTAAATCAGACAAATATTTGACATTCACCGGCTTTTACTGTGAATATGAAAGGTAATGTGATTGGCGTGTGTTTATCTCGCCTATACTATGTCAGATTATGCCCTTGCCTGATTAACCCCTCCCTAACCTGGGGACACCGAGACTGATTGTTGCAGCCCTGCTGCTCCCCTCCACCCCCCCCCCCCACCCCACACCCCACACCCCCACTAGCTGGGTCCTGACTAGACCCCTCAACCCCTGTCCGAGCTCATTTTGTCCATGAGATCCATCTCCTGCTCCGTCGACCCTATTCCCACCAAACTGCTGACCAGCCAACTTCCCTTCCTGGCCTCACTGTTAGTTGATATTGTTAACGGTTCTCTCTCCTCAGGTACTGTCCGCCTCCCGTTCAAATCTGCCGTCCGCACCCCTCTACTCAAAAATACAACCTTTGACCCTTTGTCCTTGCAAACTACCACCCCGTCTCCAACCTCCCTTTCCTCTCAAGTCCTTGAACGTGTTGTCGCCTCCCAAATCCATGCCCATCTTTCCCAGAACTCCACGTTTGAATCCCTCCAATCAGGTTTCCGCTCCTGCCACAGTACTGATACGGCCCTTCTCAAAATCACAAATGACATTCTATGTGACTGTAACCGTGTAACTCATCAATGTTCTCCTTCATTTTTTTTGGGTGTGCAGCCCGTTTCGCTCATGTGCGAAATTTAACAGTGGAAAGGCCGGTCCTGTGATGCGCGAGACTGGCAGACAGCAGCTTAGTGGGAACGTTGCTCCTCGTCCTTCTCAGCCTGTCTGCAGCCTTTGATACAGTGGACCACACCATCCTCCTCCAACGCTTCTCCTCCGTCATCCAGCTGGGTGGGACTGCCCTCCCCTGGTTCCATTCTTATCTATCCTGTCGTAGTCAGAGAATCACCTGCAATGACTTCTCTTCGTGCTCCTGCATTGTTACCTCTGGAGTCCTCCATGTATCTATCCTTGGCCCCCTCCTTATTCCTTATCTACATTCTGCCCCTCAGCGACATCATCTCTACCCCCTCCACTTTCTCTGATTTGTCACACTGCTTGTCCGACATCCAGTCCTGGATGAGACGTTAAACCGAGGCCCCGTCTGCTCTCTCAGGTGGATGTAAAAGATCCCATGGCACTATTTCGAAGAAGAGCAGGGGAGGTATCCCTGGCGTCCAAGCCAATATTTATCACTCACTCAACATCCCTAACAAAAACAGATTATCTGGTCATTATCACATTGCTGTTTGTGGGAGCTTGCTGTGCACAAATTGGCTGCCGCGTTTACTACATTAAAACAGTGACTGCACTTCAAAAAGAACTTCATTGGCAGTAAAGCGCTTTCGGATGTCTTGAGGTGGTGAAAGGCGCTATAGAACTGCAAGTCATTCTTTCTTTCTTTCGATGAGCAGAAATTTTCTCCAACTAAATATTGGGAAGACCGAAGCCATTGTCTTCTGTCGCTGCCACAAACTCCGTTCCCTTGTCACCGACTCCATCCCTCTCCCTGACCACTCGGAGACGGAACCAGACTGTTCGTATCCTTGGCGTCCTATTTGACCCTGAGGTATGCTTCCGATCTCATATCCTCCCCCTCACCAAGACTGCCTATTTCCACCTCCGTAATATTGCCCATCTCCGTCCCTGCCTCAGCTCATCTGCTGCCGAAACCCTCATCCATGCATTTGTTAACTCCAGACTTGATTATTCCAATGCTCTCCCGGTGGGCCTACCACTTTCCACAAAATTTAAACTTGCCAAACCTCTGCTGCCCGTATCCTAACACTCACCAAGTCCGGTTCACCTGCCGCCCCTGTGCTCACTGGCCTACATTGGCTCCTGGACTGGCAACACTTCAAATTTAATATTCTCATCCTTGTTTTCAAATCCCTCTCCATGACCTCGCTCCTCCCTGTCTCTGTAACCTCCCCCAGCCCCACAATCCTCCGAGATCTCTGCGCTCCTCCAATTCTGGCCTCTTACACATCCCTGATTTTAATCGCTCCACCATTGGTGGCCGTGCCTTCAGCTGCCTGGGCCCTAAGCTCTGGTAATCCCTCCCTAAACCTCTCTGATCTCTACTTCTCTTTCCTCCTTTTAAGACGCTCCTTAAAACTTACCTCTTTGACTAAGTTTTTGGTCACCTGTCCAAATATCTCCTTATATGGCTTGGTGTCAATTTTTGTCTGATTAGCATCTTGGGGCGTTTTACTATGTTAAAGGCGCAATATAAATGCAAGGTGGTGGTGTTATCATGGCTCCCTCACAATCTGCCTTTACCAAGTGAGCTTTCAGAGGATTAGTAACTCTGTGTACTCTGCGCGTGTATGTGCCAGCGAGAAGGAGACCATTTCAGAACAGAAACCCACTGTGGCATTGGATCAAATTCTGAAGATTTAGGAGGTGTTCAATTTGGCTCTGCGTAGAAATTCTGTTTGTGAGGGGTATATCAGTGTTACAGTGAGGGGTGTGGGGTATATCAATGTTACAGTGAGGGGTGTGGGGTATATCAGTGTTACAGTGAGGGGTGTGGGGTATATCAGTGTGTTACAGTGAGGGGTGTGGGGTATATCAGTGTTACAGTGAGGGGTGTGGGGTATATCAGTGTTACAGTGAGGGGTGTGGGGTATATCAGTGTTACAGTGAGGGGTGTGGGGTATATCAGTGTTACAGTGAGGGGTGTGGGGTATATCAGTGTTACAGTGAGGGGTGTGGGGTATATCAGTGTTACAGTGAGGGGTGTGGGGTATATCAGTGTTATAGTGAGGGGTGTGGGGTATATCAGTGTTATAGTGAGGGGTGTGGGGTATATCAGTGTTACAGTGAGGGGTGTGGGGTATATCAGTGTTACAGTGAGGGGTGTGGGGTATATCAGTGTTACAGTGAGGGGTGTGGGGTATATCAGTGTTATAGTGAGGGGTGTGGGGTATATCAGTGTTATAGTGAGGGGTGTGGGGTATATCAATGTTACAGTGAGGGGTGTGGGGTATATCAGAGTGTTACAGTGAGGGGTGTGGGGTATATCAGAGTGTTACAGTGAGGGGTGTGGGGTATATCAGTGTTACAGTGAGGGGTGTGGGGTATATCAGAGTGTTACAGTGAGGGGTGTGGGGTATATCAGAGTGTTACAGTGAGGGGTGTGGGGTATATCAGAGTGTTACAGTGAGGGGTGTGGGGTATATCAGTGTTATAGTGAGGGGTGTGGGGTATATCAGTGTTATAGTGAGGGGTGTGGGGTATATCAGTGTTACAGTGAGGGGTGTGGGGTATATCAGTGTTACAGTAAGGGGTGTGGGGTATATCAGAGTGTTACAGTGACGGGTGTGGGGTATATCAGTGTGTTACAGTGACGGGTGTGGGGTATATCAGAGTGTTACAGTGAGGGGTGTGGGGTATATCAGTGTTACAGTGAGGGGTGTGGGGTATATCAGAGTGTTACAGTGAGGGGTGTGGGGTATATCAGTGTTACAGTGAGGGGTGTGGGGTATATCAGTGTTACAGTGAGGGGTGTGGGGTATATCAGTGTTACAGTGAGGGGTGTGGGGTATATCAGTGTCATAGTGAGGGGTGTGGGGTATATCAGTGTTAGTGAGGGATGTGGGTTATGTGTGCTTGATTAATGATGTATTATTGAGTCCTCGGCTGTGCTGCCCTCTCTCTCCGTTGATGATTGATGCTGTTTGGTGCAGTTGGTTGAGGAGATGGAGTGTGAGCTGGAGCCCTTCGAGGAGCAGGTGCTGGCCGTGATTGCAGAAGGAGAGCGACGCAATCTGGAACCCGCAGCGACTCAGGATTTCGACAAGCTGGAGGTACAAACATGAGTCCTTACACCCTGTGTGACAGCCCCTGTCCGCACTCTCTGATCTCCCGTCTCCTGGGCAGTGTTGCCCCTCTGGACTTCATCGCCTACTGCCAACTCTGTACCATCGCCCGTCTCCGCCCCTGCCCTAACTCATCTGCTGCTGAAACCCTCATCCATGCCTGTGCTACCTCTAAACTTGACGATTCCAATGCTCTCCTGGCCAACCCTCCATTAACTTGAGCTCATCCAAAACTCTGCTGCCTGTATCCTAACTCGCAAGTCCCATTCACCCTGTGCTCGCTGACCTACACTGGCTACCGGTCCAGCAACACCTCAATTTTAAAATTCTCAACATTGTGTGCAAATCCCTCCACATCCGTGCCCCCTCCCTATCTCTGTAACCTCCTCCAGTCCTCCAACCCTCTAAGAGCTCTGCACTCCTCCAATTCTGGCCTCTTGCGCATCCCCGATTTTATTCGCCCCACCATTGGCGGCCGTGCTTTCAGCTGCCTGAGCCCTCGGCTCTGGAATTCCCTCCCTAAACCTCTCCGCCGCTCTCTCCTTTTTAAGACGCTCCTTAAAACCTACCTCTTTGGCCAAGCTATTGGCCACCTGTCCCAATATCATCTTATGTCGCTCGGTGTCAAATTTTGTCTGATAACGCTCCTGTGAAGCGCCTTGGGATGTTTTACTATGTTAAAGGCGCTGTATAAATACAAGGTGTTGTTGTTCCTGTGGTATGACTGGAACTCCTTCTGCTTTGAAAGGAGGTCCTCAACAGTACCAGAGTGTGTATAAGGGAGCGGCGCCGGGAGGTCCGGCACAGCCTGGTGGTGGGGAATCGGTACGAGTGTCTGGTGCAGGGTCTCGCTGGTCTGGTGGAGTGTGGACAGGAGAAGGTTGCCCAGGAAGCAAGACTTCTAACCAAGAGCGCCGGAGATTTACAGAGCCACCTACAGAACTACAAGGTATTCCCTCTTGGTCATGTCCTATTTCAGTGTGCCCACTATTGTACGGTACAGTTCCACAGGCAAGGGGGCATGGCTAATTCGTGGGGGGGCGTGGTGGAGCGTTCTTCGATTGGCAGCCGAGAAATAATTGGCTCGCTGTTCAGCCATGGGAGGCATCGCAAAACCCAACATTCGCCCTCGTGTGTTTTTGCAGCAGTAATCCCTGGACAGGGATCAAGAGTGGGATCCTTGGCAGATTAACCTTTCCCTAGCCCTGGGGCAATGAGGTCAATTGTCACACACACCCCACCCCCACCATCCCCCACCCTCACTCCCCCAATCACCCCTGAAGTTTTCAGTAAGTGTGTGTGTGTGTGTGTGTGTGTCCGCCAGCCAGCGGGCAGGAGATCACACATTTCAACACACAAACCCAGACGAGGTGTCCGTTATGGCTCCACGTTTGCAGACATGTTGTGAAGCATGTGAAGGAAAAGAGGGGAGCTGCTTTTACTGAGGCTTGGATCGGGATATTTTGGCATAGCTGAAGGGCAGATCAGTCCAAGGCAGCTGCTGGGTCTGAGCCTGATGTTGAGCGACGCGACTAAGCCTGCAGCTGACTTGTGGAGATTACTAAAGCAGAACTCTCGTCTCCTCTCTCCCCTGCCTTTACCAGAGATGTTGATACAGTTACATGTAGAAGACGGCACCGAGTGGCGGTCAACTACACCCAGACCGCGCCCTCTGACCTCAACATCAGGGGCCGCATTCGAAACATCAAACTCCTCCTTGATCCACGTCCTGAAACTTTCCAAGCGTTTCGGGTGCGATTTTAAACCCGGGGGAGGTGAAAATCGCCTGGGTTACTTACCTACCCAGGAGATGGCCGGTTCAAGTTTTAACCAACTCTCTCTTCAGCAGGCGCCAAGGACACCGGGCCAAAGCCGGCGTGGTCCTTTATGACGTGTCAGTTGGGAATTGACTGCCATTTTCACCAGGGAGCAGGAGTGCTCTTCACGGTCCCACAGGGAAAGCTTAGACCTCCCCTATCACAGACTTGTGCCCCTTTCCCAATCGTGCGAATCCCTTTCCCCCCCTTCCCCGCTATACGGCCCTGTACCCCAGTGAGTGTCAGCACCTTCAGGAGAGGAGGGGACCCGTACCCCAGTGAGAGTCAGCACCTTCAGGAGAGGAGGGACCTGTACCCCAGTGAGTGTCAGCACCTTCAGGAGAGGAGGGGACCCGTACCCCAGTGAGAGTCAGCACCTTCAGGAGAGGAGAGGACCCGTACCCCAGTGAGAGTCAGCACCTTCAGGAGAGGAGGGGACCTGTACCCCAGTGAGAGTCAGCACCTTCAGGAGAGGTGGGGACCCGTACCCCACTGAGTGTCAGCACCTTCAGGAGAGGAGGGGACCCGTACCCCAGTGAGAGTCAGCACCTTCAGGAGAGGAGGGGACCCGTACCCCAGTGAGAGTCAGCACCTTCAGGAGAGGAGGGGACCTGTACCCCAGTGAGAGTCAGCACCTTCAGGAGAGGAGGGGTCCCGTACCCCAGTGAGAGTCAGCACCTTCAGGAGAGGAGAGGACCCGTACCCCAGTGAGAGTCAGCACCTTCAGGAGAGGAGGGGACCCGTACCCCAGTAAGAGTCAGCACCTTCAGGAGAGGAGGGGACCCGTACCCCAGTGAGAGTCAGCACCTTCAGGAGAGGAGGGGTCCCGTACCCCAGTGAGAGTCAGCACCTTCAGGAGAGGAGGGGTCCCGTACCCCAGTGAGAGTCAGCACCTACAGGAGAGGAGGGGACCCGTACCCCAGTGAGAGTCAGCTCCTTCAGGAGAGGACGGGACCCGTACCCCAGTGAGAGTCAGCACCTTCAGGAGAGGAGGGGTCCAGCACCTACAGGAGAGGAGGGGACCCGTACCCCAGTGAGAGTCAGCACAAAATTACTATGGTGTAGCCTAGCATTGGGTCAACAGCAGCAGTTAATGCCTGGAGACACAGCACACAGATCCTGTCAGTACTTCAGGGAGTCAAACCAAGGCCCAAATACTTTGAGCAGAATGTGTTTTCACTCTAATTGTACCGGGTTTATTCAGGCCCACTGACGATGGGATTGATGTGTTTTTTTTCTCTGCGGGTGCAGCTCTTTTTCCGTCGGCTGGCAAATCACCTGATGCAGGCGGAACAAGTTTCTCGGAACGTACCGGAATCGATTGTCGCCCACAACCGGGATGTCTGGCTGGAAATGGTTAAGGAGGGGACGGCTCTCCAGTCGTGGGCCCTGCTGCATGGAGTCCAGATGGAAACCGCCCTTCAGGTAGGAACGTGAGGAGTCGATTCGGCCGTCCTACCCTCCGCCCCGGCTCTGCCACGCACACAAGCCTCTGACCGTGCCTGTCAATAAAATGGTTTAAAACCGCAGACGGGATGTAGAGACTCGAGCACCTAATCACAGGCCGACACTCCAGTGCAGTGCTGAGGGAGCGCTGCGCGGTTGGAGGTGCCGTCTTTCGGATGAGGCGTTAAACCGAGGTCCCGTCTCTGCCCTCAGGTGGATGTAAAAGATCCCATGGCCACTATTCGAAGAAGAGCAGGGGGAGTTCTCCCTGTTGCCATGGGCCAATATTTATCCCTCAACTAACATCACTAAAATAATAGACTATCTGGTCATTATCACATTGCTGTCTGTGGGATCTTGCTGTGCGCAATTTGGCTGCTGCATTTCCTACAGTACAACAGTGACTACACTTCAAAAAGTACTTCATTGGCTGTAAAGCGCTTTGGGACTTCCCGAGATTGTGAAAGGAGCTATAGAATGAAAGTCTTCCTTTTGTTTTTAGTGCTGTTGGAGACCAGAGATTGGGACCTGTACCCCAGTGAGAGTCATTGGGGATAGACATTGCTCCATTAATTGATTCCTGATGTACAATTTTGAGGATGAATATTACTCCATTAATTGATTCCTGATGTACAATTTTGAGGATGGATATTGCTCCATTAATTGATCCCTGATGTACAGTTTTGAGGATGGACATTGCTCCATTAATTGATTCCTGATGTACAGTTTTGAGGATGGATATTGCTCCATTAATTGATTCCTGATGTACAGTTTTGAGGATGGACATTGCTCCATTAATTGATTCCTGCTGTAGAAGTTGGTGTGGTATTCGCTCCATTAATTGTCACTTTTTTGAATTGAAGGCTTGGACAGAATTCGAGGTGGACCATTCATTCCTGATGAAGGAGATGGAGATGCTGAGCTCTGCAGTCCCGTCCGTTGGGCTGGTGGAAGAGACAGAAGATCGATTGACCGAACGCATCGGCACCTTTCAGGTGAGACTTGCCCAGGTGCAGCTCGGTGTCCCCTTGCTGATTGGTGGCTGTGGTTGACGCTGATGGGAATGAGATGGACGGGGAAGGTGCTGCATTGTCGTGTAGCCAGACTCTACACCGGGGGGATGCATCCAGCCCACAGGTTGCCTCCGTATCTGTCGTGTTTGAATCTTTTAAAACCTCCACTCAGTATTCACACCTGGAGCAAGAGAAGGCTGTTCAGACCCTTGAATATCTGCAGCAGGTTATATATTTTCAGCCTGCCCGCAGGGTGCTGGGTGAGGGGTGGTTATCGAGTGGGGGTATGAAGGGAAGGGATGGGTTTGGGGGACAGCACGGTCAGGGGAGGGGTCTTCACAGTAGGGTCACCAAGACGCCATCCCTCCAGGATTGCCATGGAGTCGCCTGGAATTAAAGACTAATCTCCAGGACAGCGCTGCCAGCAAAATCCAGGAGAAAAATCATACCGGCTTTTTTAAAACATTTAAAAAAAAAAAAAATAATTCTTTGAACAGTTTTATTTATTAGTTATAAAACTATTAGAGATGGGGGGTGGGGAAAAAAGGCTCTTTGACAGACAGTCAAGAATCATCCAATTAGGAAACGAAGAGTCTGTTCGCGCTTTCCAGTTGGCCATGGGAAGGCGGGGTGCTGTGATGATGGACATGTTGGGCGACCAATGGCGGGAGAGTGGGTGGCGGGGTGCTGTGATGATGGACATGTTGGGTGACCAATGGCGGGAGAGTGGGTGGCGGGGTGCAGTGATGATGGACATGTTGGGTGACCAATGGCGGGAGAGTGGGTGGCGGGGTGCAGTGATGATGGACATGTTGGGTGACCAATGACGGGAGAGTGGGTGGCGGGGTGCAGTGATGATGGACATGTTGGGTGACCAATGGCGGGAGGGCGGGGCAATTGGTGGCAGGAGGTCATGTCACATAGCCTCCAGGAATACGTCCAATCAGAGTTGGCAACCCTGTGTCAGAAGCTGAGAGCGATTTACCCGTGACACTTCACAGCAGGAAAAGAAACTTGGTCTGTGTTATTTTCATTTTTTTCAACCGAATGTTCTTTTTGAATCTGGCAGAGAATCAGGAGCAGCCTCAATGAGAAGCAGCCCAGGCTGGACCAGGCCCTGAGGAACGGGAAGGCTCTCCTGACCACTGTGAGCAGCCCTGAGCTAGAGGGCCGGCTCAGCACCCTGGAGGAAGACTGGCTCTCCTTAAAGAACCGGGTCAACCATGAGCTGCACCGACTGGAGATGCTGCTGGAACACTGGACACGGTCCGTGACAAACCCTCCCAAACTGCAGCTGTAAAAAAAAAAAAAAAAAAATTGCTATTAAGATAGAAAGAACTTGCATTTCTTCTTCTTCTTCTGAGGCAGTCCCTCGGAACCGAGGATGATTTGCTTCCACGCTAAAAATGAGTTCTCAGGTGACTGATGAGTCCAATGCGGGACCTACAGTCTCTGTCACAGGTGGGGCAGATGGTGGTTGAAGGGGCGGGTGGGTGGGGTGCTTGGGTTGACATGCGCTCCTTCTGCTGTTTGCGCTTGGCTTCAGCTTGCTCCCGGCGAACAGACTCGAGATGTTCGGCGCCTTCCCAGATGCTTCTCCTCCACTTTGTGCGGTCTTGGGCCAGGGATTCCCAGGTGTCGGTGGGGATGTTACACTTTTTCAAGGATTCTTTGAGGGTGTCCTTGAAGCATTCCCTCTGCCAACCTGGGGCTCTCTTGCCATGTCGGAGCTCCGAGTAGAGCGCCTGTTTTGGGAGTCTCGTATCAGGCATGCGGACAATGTGACCCGTCCATCGGAGCTGATCGAGCGTGGTCAAAGCTTCGATGCTGGGAATGTTGGCCTGAGCGAGGACACTGACGTTGGTGCGCCTATCCTGCCAATGGATTTGCAGGAACTTGCGGAGGCAGCGTTGGTGGTACCTCTCCAGTGCTTTGAGTTGCCTGCTGTACATGGTCCATGTCTCTGAAGCATACAGGAGGGCGGGTATCACTGCTGCTCTGTAGACCATGAGCTTGGTGCTGGGTTTAAAATTATGAAAGGTTTTGATAGAGTGGACACATAGAGAATGTTTCCACTTGTGGGGAAGAGCAAAACTAGAGGCCATAAATATAAGATAGTCACCAAGAAATCCAACTTCTTTACCCAGAGAGTGGTGAGAATGTGGAACTCGCTACCACAGGGAATGGTTGAAGCGAATAGTATAGATACATTTAAGGGGAGGCTGGATAAGCATATGAGAGAGATGGGAATAGAGGGTTATGCTGATGGGGTGAGTTGAAGAAGGATGGAGGAGTGGAGCATAAACACCGGCATGGACTGGTTGGGCCGAATGGCCTGTTTCTGTGCCGGATATTCTGTGTAATTCTATGATCTCTCGCCTCTTCTCTGCTCCACTGTAGTCTTGTTTTTTCTAACTGTTCCCTCGTGATGTTTGTGTTGCAGGTTCCAGCGAGAGTCGCATGAGGTCGGTCAGTGGCTGGAGTCGGCCGGGAGCAGCTTGAGGTACTGGGAGCAGGAATCGGTCAGCTTGCCCCCGAAGCCGGAGACCAGCGGCAACCAGCTCAGCCTCTTCCTCGTAAGCACCAGCCTCCCGGCGCGGCCATCCACTTCATTCCAATCCTGTTACATGCTCCGGCGAGGAGCGAGCCTGTGGCATTCCCGTCTCCGAGTCACAGTGCAGGGTTCGATCCACGATCCGGACCGGACCGTCCTGTCTCCGAGACAGACAGTGCAGGGTTCGATCCCCGATCCGGACCGGACCGTCCCGTCTCCGAGACAGACAGTGCAGGGTTCGATCCCCGATCCGGACTGGACCGTCCCGTCTCCGAGTCACAGTGCAGGGTTCGATCCACGATCCGGACCGGACCGTCCCGTCTCCGAGTCACAGTGCAGGGTTCGATCCCCGATCCGGACCGGACCGTCCCGTCTCCGAGACAGACAGTGCAGGGTTCGATCCCCGATCCGTCCCGTCTCCGTCCACCTCCGCTCCCCCCAACCCCACTGCCTCATTATATGGGTTGTGCGAACCCATAAACCTCCCCCCGCACCCACCTCGCCTGCCGTTTCGGACTGACCCCGCTATGGGCTGGGAGAAAGGGTTGGGCCTGACACAAGTTGGCGAAGCTCCCGAGGCCCAGGCTCCACCCGTTTGTACCTGACTGACGGGCGCAGGACCCTGCTTCGGTGTTGCCTGTTTCAGGATGGCAAGCTGCTTGCCCGTTGACCGGGGCCCGGCCGTCAGTGGCCCCTCACCCCACCCTCGATTTTCAATCCCCGGGGAATGCGTTCTTTCAGATGTGAAACTTCCGGCCGCGAGCTGAGCGTCTCCCTCTCGGCCTCTCGCTGTCCGAAGCCTCCTCTCTTCCCCCCCCCCACATACAAGCCCATGGCCGCACTGGAACACCTCGGTTGGGACGGCAAAAGAGACGCGGTTTAATTCTTTATTTCTTTCGCTGCCCGCAGGAGTTCTGGAAGGAAGTGGACGGCAGGTGCTCCTCAAAGACGTCGGTGATCAGCACGGGGAGCCAGCTGCTGGGGCTGCAGCAGGCCGAGGGCAGTGCACTCCGTGCCCGCTTAACGCAGCTCGAACAGGAGTGGGCACAGCTCGTTGCCCGGCTTCCGAGCATCCAGGAAAAGCTGCACCAGGTCAGCGCAACGCTGCGGCCCACTGGTGCTGGCGGTCCGCAAGTCGCCCACTGTCAACCGTGTGCATTGGGTTAAAGGTCGCTCATCATTTGTGGGTTCGAACCCCCCACTCCAAAGAACGGGGGCGGGGCGGGGGGTTTGGAACGGGGGCGACGCGGAGGGTTTGGAACGGGAGCGGGGTGGGGGGTTTGGAACGGGGGCGTGGGGGGTTTGGAACGGGGGCGACGCGGAGGGTTTGGAACGGGGGCGACGCGGAGGGTTTGGAACGGGGGCGACGCGGAGGGTTTGGAACGGGGGCGACGCGGAGGGTTTGGAACGGGGGGCGGTGGGGGGTTGGTGGTGCGAGTTTGGAACAGGGACAGTGTTTGACTCCCCGCCCGTGCTGTGTATAAAACTGCGTGTGACGGATCGAGCTCCTCTTTGCACGATGAGCTTTTCACTCAGGTCCTTCCTTCAGCTTCAGATGGAGAGGTTGCCCTCGCGCCAGGCCATCACTGAGCTGAGTGCCTGGATTAGCGGTGTGGACACATCGATGCGGGAGGACGAGGCGGTGACACTCGCTCTGGGCAGCAGTGCCGGAGTGAAGCTGATGCTGCAGAAATACAAGGTAAAATCCCAGATAACGGCTGCACTTAACCCACGCTCGTTTATTCAGCAAAACAAGCTGAACTTATTGTTCAACATGGCAAAATATGCCTGAGCTGATTGGGCGGGCAGGGAGAATGGGCAGCGAGCAGGTGTGGGAGTCACCTCGGGCAGGTGCTGCAGACATTGCTGACAGGCCTAGTTCTGAGAGTATGGGGGGGGGTCCCAGGTTCTGAGAGTGGGGGTGGGGGTGAGGCCGGTGGGGTGGGGTGGGGGTGAGGCCGGGGTAGGGTGGGGGTGAGGTGAGGTGG